>JAJOZX010001998.1:0-432500 GCA_023014485.1 Bathynomus jamesi
TTCAGGCTCGTTTGGAATAATATTCGTTCGCAGAAGCACTCTAAACTTGTTTCGCGGATGAAGGTCGCAAAGCAAATATCCGTAACGCGTGCTGTAGTTTCTTTATAAACTTCCAAAAACACTCTTACGCTGATTCGGGAACATTTGATTGGCTAATACCCCAATTTGTGATACATCTCTACGTTGCGCGAATAAGACTAGATATTGCGTATTTAACGCACATCGCGCATGTATCTATTTTTGAAAAATAGATTCTGATTGATGAAAAACACGCTTATGTTAAGATGGTGGGAGAATACTGTAAATGTCTCGGCAAACGTTTTACCATCTCCAACATGAGATCGTCAATTACAATGATTGTATGTTCATTCCCTTTACGATTAACGTCATATACGCTTTGTGGAACAAAATATCATCTTGGTACTCGTTGAACACTGATTGATACGTCGAATAGCACCATATAACATTATGCACAAATTTCGAGAACATCTCTCCTTTTTCTTTAATGATTTTAATCATAAACACAGTTTTACCACATCCTGTAGGTCCAGATATAATACATGTGGATGGGCTCGTGAATCTGAATTTTTCTACAGAGTCCATTTCTAACACGTCACACTCCTAAGTGGGTCATTTACAAAATATTACAAATTTTGAGTGCTGTTCCTTATATTTTGCTTTCTTCTCCCACAGAACCGTGAATGACGATGAGGTAGAGCACCCCATCATTGACATTACGGATGACCTCGACGACAGTGTAGTTGTGATCTCCTCCCCTGCCAACGAACCCTCACCAGCGATACCGGTAGCACGTCCAAAGCGGAGGTATGAGAACCCCACGTCAGGTATAAAGCGCCCGAAATACGCGCCTGTTGCACCAGTAATAGGTCCCCAACCCTCAACCTCTTACGCAAGAAGCCCCCCAGCAGCACTCCCGCTAATATATTCCTTATTCATCCGCGCCCCCCCGTTCTGTTAAGTCTACAATAATAGATCCCCAACCCTCAACTTCTACGCAACATGCCCCCAGCAGCACCTTCCGCTAATATATCCACTAATTCATCCGCCGCCCCCCGTTCTGCTGAGGATGATATAACGATCGAATTGGTGCGATCCGCAGCCCCCACCCCAGCCTTGACTAGAAATCGGTATAGAGTCAGGGTCGACCCTAGAGCCATGTATAGCAATGGAATTGAGCGCGGGCTACGCCGGGTTGTACAGCGTATTATAGAGTTTGCTCTTCAGAATCGCGACGAGCGTGAAGTCAGGACGTGTCTGTCCTTTGGATTCGGGTCAGATGACGGTGATGTAGACGATTATTGGTGATAGTGACATTTAGACGTTTGGCGGCTGAAGATGTGGAATATATATTAGGACGTATAATGCAAGCCGCCCAAGTAGTATAGCCTTTAATATGGACAACTTCACGGTAAATATTGGTCGTGTATTCCGTGTTGCGGGCATAGTGCCATACCGTATACTCTTAACTTCAATTCTCCGATTATTTACCGAAAGCATATAAACGTCGATCGTGGTTGCGGCTTTATAGCAGTACTCTTAGCACGTATGTTTACTGTACAAAACACAGGCCACAAAAATTTGGTTGCCTACGGTCGTGGCGCGTGCCCGTAAACTAGCTGTAGACTGTGAACTTGATTTGACTGTAATATGGGTCCTGAAGAGTTGAGAAGGGTAGAACAGGAAATGAATGTTCGTATAGTTGTATTTGGGCTGGATGATCGTCGTAGGACTGTGTATGGTTTTTAAAAGCTGTGTGAGAGATCGTACAAGACCCTACTTATTTTAGGATTGTCAGGGACAACGTATCTCCCCATCCGTAATATAAGGTGGCTTTACGCGAGTAATAACAAAAGTCGAAAATATGGGAGACATCATGATTTGTGTAAGGGGTGCCTCGAGTTTGCGGATGATATTGTGAGACATTGTAAAGAATGTCACATGGTATGTGAGCAGTGTAAAAGCACCAAATGTGAAAGCCGTGTAGTTGATGCTGAGAAGAGAGACTGTGATGTGTGTAGACGCACATTTTTCAATAATAGCTGTTTTGATTTCCATAAATCAATTGGCACGTGCAGGAAAATGAGAATCTGTGAATGTGGTATGTTTCACACAATGGATTTGGGAAAATTTAAGCACAAGTGTGACGTAATTCACTGTCCTACATGCCAGGAGGAATATAAGGCGGATGGAGTAAAGCATGTATGTATATGAAAGATGCTAAGCCTAAAAATAACCCTTGTATAACTGTATACTACGATATAGAAACATATACGAGCGCTGAAACCAAAGAGGTAATTCCACATTTACTTGTGAGCCAGACCATCTGTGATGAGTGTATGGTATCGAATGTGACGAGTGCCCCAAATGCGGTAAAGACAAACGTTTTTAAAACGAATGTCCGCGATAGTCCTGTGAAACTATTTGTGTCCTATATTGTCAAGTTAGCCGACAAGTTCAAAAAAATGACTGTGTATATTCTCGCCCATAACGGGGCAAAGTTTGATACGCAGTTCCTTTATAAGGAGTTGCTTGAACACGAATCCTCTGAGATATTTACAGGTGATCCATTGAAAAGAGGCAACAAATTAATACAGATGCAAATAAGAGGCAATGTACAATTTAAAGACACTTTATTATTCACACCTCCTTGTAAATTAGCAAAGCTACCCAAGGTGATGGGAGTAGCAGCTGAAGTTTCCAAAGGATACTTCCCTTACACTTTCCTCACCAGCGAGACTTTAAACTACGTAGGCCCACCACCGCCCCAAACATTATTTGACAGTATGGGTGAACGTGAAGACTTTGATCGATACTACAACAGTTTTAATGAAAGTAACCCTTATAATATAGCTGATGAATGTGAGCGTTATTGCGTGAACGATGTGCGCGTGCTTAGAGTATGTTTCCAGGCCTTTAGAAGGATGTGCATAGCCCGTTTCAAATGCGATCCACTGCAAGTCGCAACCACCATCGCATCATTATGTTTTACGGTGTTCAAGAATAACTTCATGCCTAAAGACACCTTAGCCATTATTCACCGAAACAACCCCCGCAGTTACAGACACAAGGCTATTTACTGGCTCATACACCTACAGCAACAGACAGGTGTATACATAAAGCACGCCCGCAACACGGGTGAAGTACCCATTAAGATTAATGGACGTGTTTTTTGGGTTGATGGGTTAAGTGAAAACCGTGTCACTGGTGTGAAGACTGTGTACTCCTTTAACGGTTGCTGGTGGCATGGATGCCCCCGTCCTGAGTGCGGAATCGCCGGAGATATCCACGGTAGGTCTCCTGCCGACTGTCTTGCATCGACCCGCACCTGCGATCAACTTATAGGATCACAGTTCACTCACAAAGTCTTGTGGGAGCATGAATATGATGCACGGATGGAGACAGACGAGGTGTACCGTGAGGAAATAAACACGATCAAGCGTTCAATGGTGCTGGATCCTCTCAAATATGGTGAGAGCTTGTTTGGAGGATGTACAAATCCATTCAGACTATACTTTCCACCTACGGAGGGCGTGAAGCTCAATTACTACGATTTCTGTTCTTTATACCCATACGTGATGAAGAACAATCCGTACCCCGTGGGCGCTCCTGAGAAACTGGTGGGACCTAGCCTACCCTCCATCAATGAATTTTCAAAAAATTTGAATGATCGTTACTTTGGGCTCTCTTTCGTAGACGTACTCCCCCCACGCAATTTATGGATGCCGATCTTACCTGTCGTTATCGACGACAAGCTCATGTTTCCCCTGTGCGTGAAGTGCGCGGAAGAGGATAACGGCGAATGTAACCATATACCCCACCAGCGTAAGATCAGAGGCGTATATACAAGTCCTGAGCTGGCCCTAGCCGTACGCCATGGTTATAGAATACTGAAGATACATGAGGTGTGGAGGTTTCAGAAGCTACCCAACCTTTTCACACCATATATAACGCCTTTTTGAAGGATAAGGTTGAGGCATCAGGGTATCCGCGAGGAGTTGATACCGAAGATGAAAAGTCTGCCTAATTCAACGTTACCGCGACCGCGAAGGTATACAACTTGATCGTGCCCAAATTGTAAAGAATCCTGGCAAGCGCTTTAGTGCAAAGTTGTGTCTAAACAGTCTATGGGGAAAATTTGCGCAGAATACCGGCAGAGGGAGCATTCATTTGGCAAAAAGTTATAGCGATGTCTGGGATTATGCCAATGCTCCCGATAAAGAGGTCATGGAGATCGTGAATGTAGGTAACACTTACATAATAAAGTACAACAACACTAAATTTGCCACAGATACCTCAAGGGTTACAAACATACCTGTGGCCAGCTTCACAACAGCCTACGCCCGTATAAAACTTTGGGGTCTATTGCATTCTCTTGGGCGGAGAGTATTGTATGCCGATACAGATAGCGTGATATTCACAGAGAGGGAGGGTGAATACATGCCCGCTATTGGGGAGTTCCTCGGCGAGCTCACTGATGAGATCAAGGATGAGTATGGGGACACGCATACGCCGACTCTTTTGTCTCAACAGGACCTAAGACTTATGGGGTACGGGTCAGGGTGGGGGAGGAAATGAAATATATCGTGAAGGCAAAGGGTATTACGCTCAACCATGCGAATCGGCGGGTTGTTAACTTTGAATCGTTGAAGGATCTAGTATGTTTGGACGATGATGAGGGCGAACAACCTCCCCCAACTAATTGTAGGCACCCACAATTTTCGGGCGCAGAAGCTGGGGGGCGTGAAGGAACTTAGGGGTACGAAGGTGTGCCGTAACACCTATAGGAAACGTTACCAGTTACCTGGTACCTATGATACCGTACCCTTTGGATACCATAACGTATGATGCTTCTATTGTTAACTCACACGTATTTGTCTTGTATAATCGTATCTATTGATTTATTACACGTATTTGTAAATATATATATAACTTGAATATCTCATTTATTAAATCGTATTTGTAAAGTATCTATTGATTTACACGTATTTGTAATATATACTTGAATATCTCGTTTATTAAATCGTATTGTAAATATATATAACTTGAATATCTCGTTTATTAAATAAATCATTTTCAATTAGCGTTTCACTTTCTCCTTTGTGTGTGTGTGTGTGTGTGTGTGTGTGTGTGTGCGCGCAGGTGAAAGTTCTAAGCTCCGCCCACTGTAAGACCGTGAGTCATGCTACTATCTGGGAGTCCCTGCGTGGTCAGTCGACTGCAGTAAGCCCGAGAGATCAGACGTGTATTCAGATCAGACGTGTATTCAAATGGCTACCTTTAATATTGCTTGCACAACGTTTATGAAATGGTATTCAGCAAAGTGTCAGGATGTGGTGGATACCGAAAAATTCCTATTCCTCCCTCCTATACCTCTTTTAAAACCACATTGGATTGTGCGAAGTTCCAAGATGTACAAATACTCTACGGATGTTCTGGTGAGACCGTTGAAGGCTTTCGTTGCACAGACGATGTGCTGAAGTATACTGCAGAGCTAAACTTTATAAAGTCTCACATACACCGTGAAGTAAAAGAAACAACGCGTGCAGAAGAGAAGCAGCAGGTATGGATAATGAGTCTTGCGGATGGGTGGTGTGACAAGCGGTATTACGTCATGCTACACCATGTCGATTACTCATACCCTACGACTGAAAATGTGAATCTCGTGATCATGGACAATCTTAAGTATTTTTATCACTATATTAACGTATATCATGATGAGGTTCGTAGTGAGGTTGTGGCTAGTGCCCTGCGTGAGTTTTTAACAGACTTTAGAGACGAGTATCGTTTGATGGGCAGAAAGGAAAAATATGAGCATATGTTCCTCTCAAATAGTGCGCCGGAGTGTGAAGATGTTTAGTAAAACATAAAATGTTCCTAGTTCTTATCCTGAGGTAAAATGTCTGGTGCGTAGGCTGGTAGTGATGAAATTAATTCTTGTACCGGAAAAACAAATATGTACAACAATTCGGTACGACTTGCGGATCATACGAACAACCCCATTCACGTATCATCGAGTCAGCCGCCCGTCGAACCGTTCCTGCCTACCTGCGTGCCTCACACGGCTCATAGTTATCTCAGAGCTTGAACCGAGTGGACGTGCGCTCCTCGAATACGATGGAACTTCCTTTGAGCAGCATTCTCAACGCCTCGTACGATGTGTCCGTGACGAAATCGTTGCGCGTGTTCAGGCGTAATTCCGGTACCATTAGCTATGTACTGGAAACGGAATGTAGACAAACAAACAAACGGGTTTATTTAAGTGTCGAGGAGATGAATAGAATCTTCGTGATAGTTGAGAAGTGGAGTGAAGATCGTTATAAAATACCTGCTAACGTAGGTACAAGAAGAGAGCAGATTAGTGACGCACCCTCATACGCCGTTGTATGTACGTTGTGTATAAATAACGATCGGCCGTGCATTGATATACGGCTGATGTGGAAGAATGCTTCTGATAATAACGCTCTTGTTCCTACGCGAAACCGTTTCATCCTCGACAGAATGTTTGAAATCGTCGGATTCCGCAAGCTGAAACCTATATTAGACGCGCGTTTTATGGACATGCTTTATTTTGATACAGTACTTGAATACGCATACACCGCTCTGCTCGATGGGTTTACCGAGTGTAGGGCTGGTGAGAATGGTCTAGTGCTGGACGTTTATTTAAAAAGTTTAGACTCTTTGAAATACCATGAACTTTGGTACAAAGCAATTGATCGGTACAAGGCTGAGCTCACCTACACCGTTCACCCTGAAGAACTATTTCTTTATATAACGCGCAGTTGTCGTAACGATTTAGAAGATTATTTCAATTGCCGCTATGTTGAGTGAGTTCACGATTGAAAAGCTCGAGTCGGTAGAAATAAACCCTCGATTGGAAAAGCGTGTTTATAAACTTGTGTTTAATAATGTAGCTAACGACGAACTCTTTGTGCGTGCTTTTGATTGTATTCTAGACGTATTTAAAGATGACTTACCAACCGGTTGTAAAGTGGGAACAAAAATAGTACTGAACGATATGAAAGCCCTTCATATCGAATACAGGTTTCCCTATTCTTTAAGCGGTGAAATATTATTAAGCCGCATATACTGCGTAATGCAGAGCAATAATGATGTAATTGTAAACTCGATTAAGACCGAGTTTAGTATTTTGAAAAAAAAGTGAAATGTATTTATATATTTTGCGATATTTCTCCTGTACTGTTATGATTATATGCATATTTCTATTATTATTGAAATGTACTTATATATTTTGCGTGATATTTCTCCTGTACTGTTATGATTATATACATATTTCTATTATTATTGAAATGTATTTATATATTTTGCGTGATATTTCCCCTGTACTGTTATGATTATATGCATATTTCTATTATTATTGAAATGTATATTTATTTCTATTTGAAATGTATATTTATTTTATATATATCTCTCCATAATTGTGTGTATATATTTCCTGTACTGTTATGATTATATGCATATTCCTCAATTATTATTGAAATGTATATTTATTTTCTATATATTTATAATAAAAGAATGATGCAATGTTGTTTTACTTAATTATATCATGTTACGCCTTCTAAACCTACTACCGGTATTCTAAACCAACTTTTAAGAAATATAATAATGTATACAATGGTATCGCTAAAAAGTGGTATCTGGCAACTCAAGCCATTTACGCCTTCTAAGCCAACTGGCTGATTAGGAGTCTATAATAGTGTATACAACGGTATCGCTAAAAAGTGGTATCTGGCAACTCAAGCCATTTACGCCTTCTAAGCCAACTGGCTGATTAGGAGTTTATAATAGTGTATACAATGGTATCGCTAAAAAGTGGTATCTGGTAACTCAAGCCATTTACGCCTTCTAAGCCAACTGGCTGATTAGGAGTCTATAATAATGTATCCAATGGTATCGCTAAAAAGTGGTATCTGGCAACTCAAGCCATTTACGCCTTCTAAGCCAACTGGCTGATTAGGAGCCTATAAAACAACGCCTACTCGGCTGAAGTCTTAATATGCACTTGGATCCTGCCAGGTGAACACCTCTCCTCCTTTCTCTCCTCTTTTCTCTCCTTTCTGGCCCTTTGGGGGGAATAGCTTGGGGGAGAACTCCGCCTCCAAGTTGCATGCCCCTTGCAACCCCGGTTGGCAACAAAGGGCCCTTTGGGTTTTTTTTCTTTTTCTTTTTTTCTTTTGTTTGCAACACCCACCCCACCCCCCTTTGCAACAACCTCCACCCCCTTTGCAACAACCCCACCCCTTTGCAACATTACGTAATCACTTGCAACATTCTTGCACTCTAACCTTTTGCGGCTATACTACTAGCGTCTTAACCACTAGGCTACCAGGGTACCCATTTATCTACCAACCAATTTCTTTATTGTGTGGAAGGATGAACAGCTGGGTTTTGCTGCGTGCCGGCTGCCGTCACCGGATCTCGATCCCGGGGCCGATGGATTCGTAGTTAGCGACGTTAATCACTACACCACCGAGGCGCAAATATATATACCACTACACCACCGAGTCGCATATATATTTGGTTTGTCTAGTCTGAGTTCCATATAAAGTAAACACAACCTGTCATACATTTAAAGAACATAGGAAACGTATAATACTTTCGCGTCCAGAGGCATTTTACATGTTATCCCTCTCGCACTCGAGCTAATGACCAGCATTTAATTCAAACTACCTGATGCAATTTTTTCATCATAAAAAACTGGTCAGATTCATGCATGATATTCCACACACACACACACACACACATATATATATATATATATATATATATATATATATATATATATATATATATAATGCAAATATCATTCGTAGAATTTGATTTTCAACTTTATCTACACTGAAATATATACCTCCTTAAAAACACGACAATATATATATATATATATATATATATATATATATATATATATATCAGTGAGCGAGAGCAATTTTCATTTGAAAATCAACTGGTAAGCTAGATAGATGTTGCGAGAAAACTCCGTTTAAGTTTAGACAATTGTAAATGAGGTTCATTTCAACTCGGAATGAAATAAGATTTTTTGTGGTTATTTGTATTAGATCCAAAAATTAAAGTTCCTCCCTTATTTCTTTTCCTAAAAGTATTGCATTATTAGCTCAATTAGTTGTTGGCTTTGGGATATTGTTTCTGCTTTTGTTGGGATATTGCTATATATATATATATATATATATATATGTTAAACACAGACCGCGCATGGAACAAGGAACTCTTCTGGGAAATTACATCCACTATAGTTCGAATAAGTAATGATAAATGACAAATACTATAGTTTTTTCTTTTACATGATGGAAAGCCCAACGTGGGCACCGGGTTACTCGCAAAGAGGCCCCAAAATATAGCTTCCCTCACCAGGTATCTGCAAAGCAGATAGGATCCAGCTTTGGGACAGGATCTATCTGCTTTGCAGATAGCTGGTGAGGGAAGCTATATTTTGGGGGCCTCTTTGCGAGTAACCCGGTGCCCACGTTCGCTTTCCATCATGAAAAAGAAAAACTATAGTATTTGTCATTTATCATTACTTATTCGAACTATAGTGGATGTAATTTCCCAGAAGAGTTCCTTGTTCCATGCACGGTCTGTGTTTAGCATATAAGTTTCTCAGGGGACCATTCTGAGTTTGTGTGTGTGTATATATATATATATATATATATATATATAGTGCTGAAGTATATAATTGTTATTCTTTTACTTAGTGAAAAATTATTTACAACACATATAATAGTAAAATGAAATATTTACGCTCCATGTCACAAATATATATTATGGAACCATTAAAATTATCCAGCGATAAGTACAGGCCTATTGTTGTTGATTTCTGCTTCTCAAAATTACTTGAGAAACTTTTGCTACGTCGATTACATCATTATTTATGCACATCTAATTAGTTTGTTTTTAAAAAAATACCATTCGACTATTGGAAGAAATTGTGTTTAAGTATACCGACAGTAATTTAACTATTTATTAGAAGACAGGACTGTTCCATCGTATATATTAAATATATTGAAATTAAATATATTGAAATTTTGATATACTCACCAAACTTTTACTCCGAGTGTTTTGTGGCTTTATACTGAGTTAGACAAGGCTCCTTGTTCTCTCCTCTGCTGTTTAACGTGTATATTGATGGTTGAATTACTTCTCTTAATAAAACAACATTAGGATGTGGTATAATTTGAGGATAAATAACTAAGTTATGCCGATGATATGGTTTAAGTAAGCCCTTCATTTAAAGGTCTGAATCATCTTAGGAAAATTTGGGAATTATATTCAGAGAAATATGATATTAAATTAATGTTACTAAAACGATTACCTCCCACTCAATGTCATCCCCATTCCCATTCCCATACCCAGTCCGCAAATGAGAATGCCTAAAGTGAGAAATTTACATAGCCTATGAGAAAAGACTCTTCATTTGAGAAAGAATAGCCAATATTTACTAACCTAACTTAATATAATTTTACCTAACGTAACTTAGCATTAATCTAACCTCAGCCTAACATTAGCCTAACCTAATCTAGAGTAACTTAACCTAACTTAACCTAACCTGGCCCAGAGTGAGAAAGCCGTGGATGAGTATGAGAATGGCATAGAGTGGGAATAGACCGTTTTGAGAATTGCCTTCTTTAGATTCTCACTTTTGGATTTCCGACTCTTGGGTGTGGAGTTAAATGGAAATAACGTTGAGTGGGATGACACGATTACTGCCCGCTCAATGTCATTCCCATTCGCATTCGCTGCAAAGGTACCAAATGGGAATGGCTAATACTTGCTAACCTAAATTAATTTAACTTAACCTGATATAACATAACATTAGCCTAACCTAAGTTAACCTAACCTGGACCAAAGTGGGAAAGCCGTAGATGAGAATGGGAATGATGTTGAGTGGGAGTAAACCGAATGATACCACTGAAACTAAGGTTATGCGTGCATTTTCATCCCAAATGCTCAACTCCTCAACCAGTATTATTTTCAAAATAAAAGGTGAACCAATAGAGTAAGTACAAGAATGTAAGTATCTGCGTCAAATTATCACCAGCTCCTTGAATGACGACTCGTACATCAGAAAACAATATCGAAATTTCTTTGTTAAAGCAAACATGATTATGAGGCACTTCAGATTCTGTAAAGTGAAGCGAAAAACATAAATTTTTGAACTTTCTGCAATAATATCCATGGACAGCAACTCTGGTCTAATTAAAAAAAAAGAAAAAGGTTTGAGTAAAACTCTAAACTTACCTTAAAATAAATCTTTTAAAGTGGTAGATAAGTTATTTCCAAGATGCTCAGCTTCGCAAATGTTCGCTAATCATAATGTCCCGAGCCTCCCGGAAGTGACAACACGTGCGAAATACAGTCTAATGTAAATAATTCAAAACTCAGACAATCCAATAGCCCATGTTATTCATCAATTCAGCTTCTAGTCTTCTAGACTATGGGGCTTTATGGTATGAAAATGTTTCTCTACGTTTCTCAAAAAATGTTTCTCTATAGCTCCAATAACATCGTGATTGGTATTTTCATTACTCGTATTTTTATATTTAGTCTGATTTTTGCTTTACCTCTTTTATTATAACTTTCATTAGTACTTATATCATTACTTGTAATTTTGTTTATTTTTAGCACACATTTATTTTTAGTTATTATTACTATGGACATTTATTTTTATTTTCTGCTAATAAAATTTTCGTTTCTATTTCCATTCAATATATATAAAATCTTCAAACTGACACTTAAGCGTTTTTCGGGCAGTTCAGAGAAGAAGGAAGCTACTGTAATAGGTCTATAAATACATTGTATTCACTACCCGCAAATTTATTTTGAACCAAAGATACAATTTGTTATAAACATCCATAAACTCGACAGAAATATGCAAAAACCGCATACTATCAGGTACTTTGAGTATGAGAGCAGTCCATCCTTCAGTCTTAAATCAGACCTTTAACTTCAGACACAGAAATCCACAAGTTTTCATTCATAGTATTTAATGCAGGTCTCTCTCTCTCTCTCTCTCTCTCTCTCTCTCTCTCTCTCCTCTCTCTCTAACATACTGTATCTCTGGTTCAGAATAAATTTGGAGGTATTCAGTGCAATATAATTACAGGCTTATAGTAGTAAAAAGAATCTTACAATCTTAAGAATCTTACAATTTTTACACATTGCAAATCGACAGTTAAATCGTCTGAGAGCGCAAAAAGTACGTTTATGTATTATCGATGTGTGCAAATGACAAGTGATAAGTTTTTCAGAATAGTCTCCTTGCAATCTGTGTTTTTCTTGCTGTACTGGAACTCAAACCTAAGCAAAAGCGAGTGGCTTGTGCAACGCTTGAATTTGCGTCAAGTTGTTTCGTGAACTGTTGAGAGTTGTTAAATATTAGCTTAGCTAGGCAAACGTGTTGAGATCACTGGAATGAAAAATCCAATTTCTGAAGATTTAATAACGGATACTTTGGGTGTCTCAAAATGGTTTGTGTCAAAATGGCGGAACGAAGAATTCACTGGCAATTTTGATTCCAAATACCCTGGAAATTATAGGTGGCTGTCGTTGATAAACATATCCCAGATCAAAAAATTCCCAACATTTACTGAGATCGATGAGGACGAGGCTTGATATAGTGACTGAGGCCAATGGAAGGCAAATTAAATCATTCTAATTTCTAACCTTGGTTGATCCCTCTACTGATCAACCACTACTGATCAACCACTACTGTACGAAGGAAGCTTAACTCAGTAGGTCTCAGATGTCCAATACTTGTGTTCCAAGGCATATTTTCTTCACTTCTCTTCATTTCCATTCTTTAAAAGTGGCTTTTTTGCTGCAACACATCCTTTAAGACCTACTGAGTTAAGCTTCATTCGTACAGTAGAGGGATCAACTGAGACACCTGTTGTTTTTTCGAGATCTGCTGCAAGTGAAGTGCTGGATTTGCGTCTGTCTCGAAGGGAAGTAATCTTTAGATATTGTCGATCAGTGGAGAAAGCTAAGAAGGCCTCTCTAATCTAGGACGATCAACTGGGGGTCCCATTTGATCTCTGATGAGCCAAGATTGTTTTCACACCTGTTTTGGAAACACCTGTAGATTCACTTATTTTTCTTTGACTCAATCCCTCACCATGCAAATGTATTATTTTATATCTAATCTCATCAGAAATTGTACTTTTCGTCATTTCTTAAGCCTGTGAAAGAAAAAAACAGCATGAATTAGGATTCTAATGAGAAACGCTTTTGGATAAATTTGTTTTTCAGAATTTAAGTGAATATGTCAATACTTTTAATTGTAAGTACTGATATAACAAGAGCTTAGGAGCATTTACTGCAGATCCATCATCAATGGTTCGCTAGATCTTTAAACACATGCGTTATAAGTAATATAATAAATCAACCCTCAAGTCCAATTTATGCAGACTAGAGGGCCATCCAGCTAATACTACGTTATACACTTAAGTAATAACTTAGTTATACGTTAATATGAACCAGAGGTTCTAGTTAATGTGTATTTTAGTATCAAAACCAATTTTCATACGACAGAGTATCTAATAGTTATCAGACTGACACTGACAGTGGACTCATACTTTTGCACGGTATATATATATATATATATATATATATATATATACATACAGTCAGTGTTAGGAACCCATTTTTCTTAAAACATTAAAGTTACAAAAAAAAATTAGATACTTCTACTCGAGAGCTTCAAGAATGTTACTGTTTATAATGCAATCCGAGGCTGTTTCTTAAATATAAACAAAGAATATAAAAAATAATAATGGTATTTTATTCAGTAAATTAGAAGAAAGGAATGTACCAATTTATATTGAATAAACTAAAGTTTTTGGCACGCTCACCAAAGTTTTACAGCGAGTTGGAAAATGTTTTATGCAGAGCGTTTTAGGGCCTCTAGCCGAGCGAGGAAAGTTTATTCTTTTCATGTTTTCTCTTTAATGATAATATCGACTGGTTAATTGCTTCGCTTAAAGGGATCACGGTTGTGTGCGCGTGTGTGTTTAGTAAACGTTGAAGAGCAAATAACATATAATGATGGCATTATTACAGAAAAATCCACCAGAATAAATGTGGAATATTATATTAAGATATGACAATATTTTTGCTCAAAATCGAAACGTTGGTTTCATTGTTGCTAAAATGAAATCTGTTTCTTTTCTGAAAAATCTGTGTTCATAAGTACACTGATAACTTTGCATTAATTAAGATTAAACACAGTAAAACAATTGAATAGATCCAAGGATTGAATCTGTGAGGTAAGATCAGATAGTTTGATATAAAAGATTTCAGGACTCCATAAAGCAGTGAAAGAAATTTTTGCATTAACATTTATGGGGAACAGAGACGTACAAGCTTCGGAAAAAAGTTCGCCTAGAAAATTTAAAATTACAAAAAAAAAACAGAAAACCTACTAATTGGTATAAAATTGTATTTTTGTTTGTGTATTGAATTATTTTTTTGTTAAAAGTAATAAAATTTCAACAACAAAATCCAATCATTACTGTAGTGTTTAGTAATTTCTTATGTTTTCTTTTTTACAAATTTTGTCTCTATGTGAACTTTTTCCGAAAGTGTATATCTTATGAAGAAAAAAAGGACACCGAAAGAACGATAGGACATTAAATCTGCTTTATAATGCAACGTTCACACTCCATTCTAAAGAATATTCAAACATTTTACTAAACATGAATTTTTCCCCAACTTCCTCGTGATTTGAAATCGCGAAACACCTAATTTTATAGTCGGATAAGTGTTTTAACTATTTAGAATTATTTCAACTTTTTGTAATCTTTAAGTATAAAAAAATTAGTTTTTCCCTCTTCTCTGTGCCCAACTATTACACAAAATTCCAATTTTTTGTTAGCACAGATCTAGTGGGAATGGCGAATATTTCCTAACCTAATTTAACCTACCTAACATTAGCCTAACCTGTCGTAACTTGACTAATCGTAACCTAAACTAACCTAAGTTAACTAACCCGGATTAAAGTGGGAAAGCCTTGGATGAGAATGAGAATGGCATGAATTGCGAATAGACCGATTTGAAAATGCTTCCTTTGAAAATCTTTCCTTTTTGCATTTTCATTTGCGGACCGCGGATGGGAATGGGAATGAGAATAAGAATAGAATGACACCCTATATCCAGTATCTGAATATCAGAAAATTTAAAGGAAAATAAAAAAAAATCACTATCAACATAAGTTATAAAGATTAATGCTAAAAGTGGAGTACAGAATTTATGATAGTTATTGCTTGAGACAATTGTTTAATTTACAATTTCATTTCATAAATAATCGAGAAATATATATTCTATATATTGTCTTCATTATTCGTTCAGATACGTTGATTCGACTTCTAAAATACTCATCGAACTCCGCTTAGGTTGCGTGAAAAGGTTTGAGTCCATAACTCCAGGTTCTTCTTGTTTATTCATATTGTTAAAACCTTCGAGCATTTCCCGCCTACAGTTGCTTGTTTTTTTTTTTACTGCTTTCGTAATCATTAATATTCTGAAATGGATTAAATATTGACTTAGCGGACGTAAACAAAGAGTAGTCATTAATGGCAAAGCGTCTAACTCATCGGATCTCAAACTTTTTCTTCTTCTGTACCCCTTGAATTCTTTCGCGGGATTTTCTGGATTTTCGAGAGAGATAGACGATTTTTACTTTCTTTACGACCGTGTGACTTGTGGCCGTTTTTTAATCGTATATAAAATTAAAAGGGTTATATTTTCAGGACCCCTTCATGTACCCCCTAAGATTCCCTCGCATACCCCTGGGGGTACGCCGTACCTCAGTTTGAGAGCCACTGGTCTAACTGGAAAAGTGTGACTCGCGGCTTTCCTCAGTGATCAGTTCTGGGACCATTTCTTTTATTATTTATATCAGTGACATCGATATAGGAGTGAACAGTATAAGTTCAAAATTTGCGGATGATACCAAACTAGGAAGACGAACAAAATCAGCAGAAGAACGTTTGCAGATCCAGGAAGATATTAATAAATTACTCGAGTGGGCAGAAATTTGGCAGATGAACTTTAATATACTGTAGATAAATGTAAAACGTTGCATATCGGTAGAAACAATGTTAAAGAAAAGTATTTTATACGCGACAAAACACTAACGAGTGTTACGGAAGAGAAAGATTTAGGTATTATTGTTGCCGACACTCTTAAACCGAGTAAGCAATGTATCGAAGAGGTTAGAAAAGCAAATAGAATCTTAGGATTGATTGGTAGATCATCTGAATTTAAGTCGGAAAAAACAATGCTAACATTATATAATTCCTTAGTATGCCCCCACCTAGATATTGCGTTCAATTCTGGTCCCCATATTTACGAGAGGACATTGACAGAATGGAGAGGGTACAGCGACGGGCTACGTTGATGATTTCGAGTATTAGAAACAAATCATACGGTGCCCGTTTAGAAACTTTAAATTTATTCTCACTTGTTAAAAGGCCAATTCAAGATTTAATCCAGGTGTTTAAAATGATTAAAGGATTCGATAATGTCGAAGCCGAAAAATATTTCAATTCATAAATGCAGACAGAAATCGCGGCAATGGCCTCAAATTAGTGGGTAAACATTTTAATTCTAATGAAACTAAACCTTTTTTCTTCAATCGTATAGTTAATTTGTGGAATGGATTGCCATCCTGTAGTTCAAAGTAATTCGGTCGAGTCCTTTAAAAAGAGACTAGATACTTATTTTGTCTTGAACCTCCAGTTACAAGCATTTGTTAGCCCATAAATGTATTTAAAATTTTCACGCGAATTCTCTCCTCTTTGCTTGAAAATTTTCACTTGTCTTTAATTGTTCTTGTATCTTTTAACCTTCCTCCTCAAGCAAACAGCCTTGTAGGAACCAGGCGGTCTGTTGCTGTTTGGTGTACTCTGTATTCCTTTGTGTGTTTATATATATATATATATATATAAGCTAAACTCTTGTCATATTTACAATACTAATTTCATTTACATTGTGTGGCCAAATAATTTGGAATGCAGTCAACCAAACGCTCCGTTTCATATCATGCTGACGGTTCGTAGATTATAGAAGACAAGTAATTGTGAAATTTAGGTTTATCTTATGAATTAGACAAATAGGCCAAAGAAAATTAATCAAAAAACAAGATAACAACGAAAAGTTCACCAATTTGGAATTCTCATTTCAAGAATTCTCACTTTCGGACAGTAAAGGAAAATGACATCCGCATGAAGTGGGAAAGACACATTGATATAATTATATATATATATATATATATAGATGGATAGAGAGATATAGATAGATAGATAGATAGATAAATATATAGAGAGATTGATAGTACATAAACAGTAGATAAAGAGATAAAGATACACGTGCATACATATGTGTATGTGTATGATTTAAACTGTGTGTGCATGTGTGTGTGTGTGTGTGTGTGTATTTGTGTGTGAGTGTGTGTGCGAACAAGATATACGCACGTGTAAACTATATAAGAAGTATCGAACTATTTACTATTGTCTGTCAACACAGAAGTAAATCAAAGATCGGAACATTACGACTTGAGAGAAACGTACAATCAGAAACGAACTTTGATTGAAGCAAAAAATTTTCCAACTTTTCCAGACAGAAAATTGCCTTTATTTTTTTGTTATTTCGTCCCCTCCAGCCCACCCTAACCCCTCCACCCCCTTTCACCCACGATTTTGTTCATTTTAACTTTTATTCGAACTTTATTTTTTTTTCAAAACGACAAAACAGTTTATATATATATATATAATATATATATATATATATATATATATATATGTGTGTGTGTGTGTGTGTGTGTGTGTGTGTGTGTGTGTGTAAGAATTTTGATTGTCTTGATGTAGTTCGTTGGCTCGTATTTGTTCGGTATTTTCGCATGTAAAAGTAACAAGATGACGACAGCATGAAAATCCAAGATTTAAACTTGACAAGACTGAGATTCACATTTCTCTTTATTTATAGTTAAGTCGAAAGATTTTAAACTTATTTTATATAAAAAATCTTTTCGTTAATATATTTACTGAATTTTATATTTATATATATATATATACACACACACACACACTATAATATATATTATATATATAATATATATACACACACACACACACACACACACACACACTATATATATATATATATATATAAAACCTTGGTTTTGCTTTCGCCCAAATTGCTCATTCTGACGAAGGTCAAGCTTGTCACGCCACCTTAGACCTATAGATTAACGTGGAATCCGAACCACGCCCCACCAGCAGCTCAGCGTCTTAACCACTAGGCTACCCAGGGTACCAATTTATCTACCAACCAATTTCTTTATTGTGTGGAAGGATGAACAGCTGGGTTTTGCTGCGCGCCGGCTGCCGTCATCGGTTCTCGATCCCGGGGCCGATGGATTCGTAGTCAGCGACGCTAACCATTACACCACCGAGGTGTGTATATATATATATATATCGGGTGGCCACAAAAACTTTACTTAATTCAAAGTTTAATAACTGCAACAATTCAAAACTTATGCGATTGAGCTTTGGCACACATTAACAGATGGTTATAATCTATAATTGCTGGAATTTTCAAATATGTAGGTTCTATAGTTTTGTTACAGTGAACAATTTAAAAGCATATGTCTAAAAATAGCATGCCGAAGAAAATGAATTTGAACTTAACAAAATTTACTTAAACAAATGGTCAATGTGACCACCTCCCTGTGGTAAACTGCCCTCAATCGCTTCTTCCAAGAGGAGATGCACTTTCGAACCTCATCTAAGGTGATATCCTCCCATGCTCTACTGATTTCTCCTTAAGTTCATCTTCGGTGAATTTGTCTTTCTGGCTGCCGTAAACCTTCACCATGAAGGAATCCCATACTGAATAGTCCATCGGATTATAGTCGGGAGACTGAGGCGGCCATTCATCCTTTTTGATGAAATTAGGGGTCTTGCTCTAGATGATTTTGGGTCGCTCGGCTTGTATGGGCGGGTGCCCCATCTTGCTGGAAAATGTAGGCCTCATCAGGATACAGCTGACGACAATCAGGAAGTAACCCATTATCTAACTGGTTGATGTAGCGCTCAGAGTTAACTTTAGTTTCGTTTGTGGCAATAAAATGAATTCGGTTTTCCCCTTCCATGAAATTCCCGCCGATACCATTACTTTTCTGCTGAATCGTGAGGTTTCATGATAAAGCCTGGAGGGAGGAATGTCCTTTTTCCTTGAACCATAAACCCTGTCATTTTGTCTGTTTTTGGCCACCTCCAACGTGAAATCCTTTTCGTCTGTAAACACAACTTTTTGCACGTTTTCAGCTGAGTAGCGTTCATATAGGGATTTACAGCGGGTCTTTCTACGCTGTCTTACATTCTGATCACGCCGAGAAACTCGAATTCTCTCGTAGGCCTTCAATTCAAACGTTTTACAATCCCTTGTACAGAGGAGCGAGAAACCCCAAGGTCGTACGCAATCTGTAACTGGGAGCGATGAGTTCCTGGTGTATTCTCCTGGGATTGAATCAGTTCCTCCACGGCAGCCTTATTTTCTTCTGTTGAAACACTTTTGGGCCTGCCGCTGCCGGGTTTTCTAGCTGTTGATCCAGTATCCTTTATCGTTTATTAAGTTATAAACACTTTGACGAGTCCAGTTCTTTGCGGGGAATTCTCGGACAATCCTATTTCCATTCCAACCTTTTTCCTTGACATATGCTTCTATGATGGCTTTATCACTTTTACTTAACGTTATGCTGGCGGGGTTTTAGCGGAAAAATAAAAGAAAGCAAATTCACATTAGGTTTAGCCTACGCCAGCGCGCGTGTCATACTACGCTACATTAGGTTTAGCCTACGCTAGCGCACGTACGTGTCAGATGCACACCAGGCATGCTATTTTTAGACATATGCTTTTAAATTGTTCACTGTAACAAAACTATAGAACCTACATATTTGAAAATTCCAGCAATTATAGATTATATGCATCTGTTAATGTGTGCAAAATCTCAATCGTATAAGTTTTGAATTGTTGCAGTTATTAAACTTTCAATTAAGTAAAGTTTTTTGTGGCCACCCGATATATATATATATATATATATATATATATATATATATATATAGAGAGAGAGAGAGAGAGAGAGAGAGAGAGAGAGAGAGAGAGAGAGAGAGAAAGGTCTAATATTTTTTATGCAGGAAGGAGGGACCAAAGGCGAACTCCTGCCTAAAATGCCCTCACCACAAATGTAAGAAAGAGAGGGCCAAAATCAAGGTCTCCGAAGTTCATAATGCCATTTTTTATAAATTTTGAAAGAATGTGTCCATAGTGTGTAAAATGCATATATGTTTAGTGAAGGATGGAGGGAGAAGGGTGTGTTTGAGAGCATTTTGGATTGCTCACAGGGTAGATGAGACACAGAAAAAAGACCAGCTAAAGGAGACAGTGAGAGGAGAAACGGGAGTTCCAGCACTTCCTTGTCTCCTGTCTAACGTCCTCCCCAGAGTACTTCCCCGTAGTACAGCGCAAAAGCTCCAAATTTTGGTTAAATCGTTTGCTTTTTGATATAGCACTTTGATGTATACTTTTTCATATTCGCATGGGATGGGAACCAAGGATGGGTACCAAGTAAAATCTCAAAGTTTAGGGGTAGCACTCTTAACATTAAGAAGATAACCAATTTACACAAAATGAAAAATCAGGTGTGAGTTGGGAATTTAATGTTCAAAGTAAGTTATTTATAACTGGTACCAAATCATCCTCTAGTCTATTTGACATTAAGAGTACACATAGTAAATCATCTAACGCTTTTGTCAAAGCATGATTTGATACATAAACTTATTCAAATATAGCACTGTCTTCAAGTTGGTACTTAAAATTTAGAATACATTATACACATTTCAGTCATAAAATAGTATGTTTAACACAACAAAACACAAATTTCAGTCATGCCATACTATATGATTAACACCATGTACTAAGTGCTCTTGTCCACTGCACTGTCCAGAGCAAGCACAAAGAGCTCTGCAGGGAAGGTTGGCTCTGGAGCATTTGCACAGTCCTCTACGCGCTTTCTTGCACCCATAGTGAATGAGTTCAGTACAGGCCCTTGCAAGCTGTCTTTGTTACGTATATGCAAGTAGCACATCTCTGCCACGAGCCTGGGCCCTCAAATCAGGTATAATATCTAACAGACGTTCTTTTACTCTTGTCGAGTTAACCTTGTGTTGCAAATCTGCTCCTAGTTATTGTAGTCGATTAGATTACAATTTTGAGAGATCAGAGAGTTTGAATACTGGAAGTGTGCTTTCACTTAATGTTGATTCCTCAATGTAGGCTGCTAACTCAGCTAGTGCAATAGCTTCAGCAGGTAGGGAGTATTCACTTTTAGTATCCCCTTCTTTTTTCGAGTCCAAACGTGCACTATTATAAAGAGCTATTAGACATTTTCTATGATACTGCGCATCTAAGGTATGCATGCCTGACATTGCAAGTTTAAACAGTAGTTTGCAAAGCATACTTTTTACCATCAAAATGTATCACAATGCATTGTAGTTAGCTTATATGTATTGAATGTGTAGGCCATTAAATTGTATAGCAACAGAACAATCTGTTGCTGTGATATTTTGGCCATAAAAGAAAAAATAAGGACGTAAAAATTCTAAAATTAATAAGGAAGTGGTACTCTTCTTAAACCTGAAAATTATACTGTTGTGTATTCTCTGAAATATTTGGTAATTTGTATGCAAAATGTGCATTATACATTGTAGCCATTATGCATACTTAATTTCTGCAGAAAGGTAATTGATTATATGACCAATTCCTTTTTTGCTTTAAAATAAAGAAAATTAAAGTAAATAGTAGAGAAAATGATAGCAAGCAATGCAATGCCTGCCACATAACTTGAAAGTATCTCTGTTGATGGATATCAGTTAAAGCATCGTAATAAAATTATATTATTTTTAATGCTGTTTGTTGTTATGGAGAAAAAATCTTTCATATTAATTCCTAATGTACTTGAATTGAATTATACATGATATACGGGGCTCCAATAAACCTTAGCCCCCCGCCCATGGCCTAAACCATTAGAGGTAGAGTAAAACTAAACATACCTTACAAAAGAGAATTTAATCCTGCATTTAATAAGAAACAATTAAAACTTGGTGTTCCCGCCATTGGCTTCCAAGACAGCCTGAATTCGCTTTGGGTAGCTTGCCAAAAGTGACGTGAATAGATCTTGATCATTACGCAAATTTGCTAAAACAGTTTCAATGTGTTGCGTCATTGTATCCTTCGAAAATCGATTTGCTGCAGGTTCTTGAAACAAGAGACATTCAACCTTGTCCTTTATAACTGACCCAATGTTCACAAACGTTCAGGTCAGGAGAATTTCCTGGCCATTCTTCATTTCCAAAGAAATCGATCTCATGGTTCCGCAACAACTGTTGAGTGGCTAATGCCTTAAAGCAGGGGACCTTATCGTGCAGAAGTGTGACCTGATCGACATCCATAACATTGTTTGGGTTTCTTAGAAAAGGAATGACATGCTGGGATAGAATAATATCACGAAAATACTGTCCAACCCAACTCTGACCATTTGGCTTCAGCACCCACATGAGCTTCTTTGCAGTGAACAAAACAAACACACCAACACAGTCTGGACTTTTTAATAATTCGCGATAATGTTCATTGTCATCTATTTCATCTGGTGTGTGGCCCACACTCGATCATTTTGGTAGTTAGGCCAACGTGTTACGTAAACAAAAAATTCATCGGAGACAGCTAAATGCATGAAATCATCCACATCCCAATCTTCAAGATAATCGGCAAACCACATGCTGTCATCGATGTTAAGTTGAGTTTTTCTTGGCTTTAGAAGTTCATGCCAAGGCTTTAAACCTTGCCTCTGACGGTACAGTCGAATGATCTCACCACTAACGATCTTTCCTCCCAACACTTCGATCTCTCTAGAAAGTTTAGCACAGCTGTTTTTCCGCTTACGCGTACCGCTTTCAATGATGTCCTTTGTTTCCTGAGAGAGTGGCAAATTTGGGCCCAGATTTGGTTGTATCCATTTCACATTCATCCAAAGTTTTATTCCAATTTCTTTTGACGAAGTCCTCACTTCTTCGCAACTTTTTGGCAACCCATGAACGTGTTATAAAGGTGGCTCCAGCATCACGAGCTTCCCGAAATGTTATTGCTCGTATGCGATCTATCACACGTTGCCTCTCCGAATCACCGATTAATTGAGAAGCCATTATATTATCACTTTATCAGCTAGAGTAATTTTAATACCTGCAATAAATAAAGAATTTTATATATTTTTATAATCACTAAAAACTATTTCGATATAAGTAAACATGTAAGCTGCAAATGGGGGGCTAAGTTTTTTGGAACCCCTTATGAATAACTTAAAAGGGTTTTGGAGATTATATAAAATTTACCTAACATTCCAGGACGAAATTTTTAATTTTTCTTATTTCAAGGGTTCACTACTTTACCCTCAAGATTTTTCTTGGCACTTATCCTTAATGAAATAATATGTGTCAAGCAACATCTGTGCCAAGTTTGGCGCTTTTATCAAAAAGCGAATAATTTTGCAGCTTATTGACTGCACTGGTCGATTGGTATTTACAGTCTCCTCCTTTTTTACTGAGTTTCTACGAGTATTTTTGAAAGCAACTGATGAATATTTAACACCCTATAAAAGTTCATAAAAGGTTATTTTAGTTTTGTTAACTTTATTTAGAAATCATTTTATAACACTATCAAAGAAAAGAAAGAATTTTAAAACATATTGTGTTTGTCATATAAAAATTTAATTCGCCTCACTCACGTACTTTAGAGGCATGGGAATTAATGTTTGGACTTACAATAATTCGGTCAACAGTTTATTCATTCGTAATACGTCTGTGAATGTCTCTAGATGTATTTATTTTATTAAATGTAAAGATTGTAATTTATTATATACCGTAAGGCCTCTATTTACGCGATAGACGCGTTCATGGAAACCATCGTTTATATCGAAATCGTGTAAATCGAATCACATTATTCCATACAGATAATGGGTAAGCGTGTTCAGCTCAAGAATGGTTAAGCGTGTTCAGCTCAAGAATGGGTAAGCGTGTTTAGCTCAAGAATTTTTTACAACAAAAATTAAAATATATGGCTGTATACAAGATTGTATAGAACGTAATGCTTATTATACACGTACATTAATAATAGAATATAAAAAACATTATGTAATTTTGTACATACTGTACTTACCAGAGATGGCTCCAAATACTGCTTAAAGTAGAACCTGCTCCTTCTTTGGGCTCCACCTGAGTGAAGCTGAAATTTCCAAACCCCTGCTAAATGCACAGCTCCGTTCCATGTTGGGGTTATTCTCTACTGCAATTACCTTTGCTGTATTGAGGGGTGAGAATAAATTTGACTCTTGTTTGGTGGATAGCTGCTTACAGAGTGGCTTCCTCCTCCTCTGCTCGTTCTTGCTGCGCTGAAGAACGCCTGTACATACTATTTACACATACGTGAGCACAAATAGTTCCACGAGCCGACTGGTCGTTTGTTAAATCACGTAAACGCGGATGACGGTCACGTATAGCGAATAACATTCCCTATTTTGTCGATGGTGTATAAGCGAACCCCAGTAAATCGAGTTCACGTATAAAGACGACTTACTGTATTGGTCAAACGGGCGAAAAAATCTGGCCAATAGAATCAAACAATATGATTACTGTATTCGCAAAGCTAATGAATTTAGCGCCATATTTGTTCATGTACGTAACAATAATAATGCAATTCATTGAAGTAATTCTGGTGTCTCGCTCAGAAATTATAACAATGTTGAAAGAAATACAAGTGAAGCAGCGTTTATTCAGCATTTTAGCAATTTTAATGCTAGTTTCGGTACATATAAACTTGATGATTGGTTATGTTTAATCAGTATAAAAACAGTTTACCACCACCCTTCAATAATCCGGGGGATTAGATCCCTGGTGAGGGGTTTCTGATAAGGTAGGTATATAAGCTGGGTGGACTCTTCTGTATTTTCAATTTCCCTGAAGAGGAGTTGAAATAAACTTGAAAGTACTCAGGGTATATGTTTAATTTTTTCTGCGGGTTATTTCAACATATATAGATATATATAGATATATATATATATATATATATATATATATAAAATGTTTAATGTTATAATGTTTCAGACCAACAAAGACCCTAGGATCCACTCATGGCTGGTCTACCTAACTGTGTTCGTAATTGTATATTGTGCATGTCCTCCGTGGTGGCGGAGAGGACCTACAATTTTACGTGGGTTCTGAACCACAAAGCCTTAATTTTACTACCTTAAACTGTACCCAATCTATTAACATATGCGTCTGATCGATTTTAAACATGTTTATAGACGTGCTACGAATTACTTCTACGGCAAACTATTCCACCTATTTACTATTCTATGCGTTAAAAAGTTTTTGGCAACTGCTGTCTCGAACCTTCTACTTGTTAACTTGCACTCGTTATTTCTAGTCCTATTATATTGAGATATTTCGAAAAAGCTATCCCTATCTACGTTATCGAACCCATTCATAATTTTGAAAACCTGGATTAGATCACCCCTTAGTCTAACTAATGATTTATAAAGAGGAACAATAATATCGCGCGATTTGTACTCAAAATTCCGAGCTATAAAACGTAGCACTTTGTTCGCTTTATTGACAGCTCCTGTACTTTGTTTCGCAACTTTTAAATCACCAGTGACTATAACTCCTAAATCTTTTTCCTGCTCTACGCTTGCTAATTCCTTCCCTGACATACTATACACAAAATTACCGTTATGCGAACCTATATGTAAAATTTTGCACTTATCAACGTTAAATCTCATTTGCCATGTGACTGACCAATCAACGATTTTATTCAGATCTTCCTGGATTTTACCTCTATCTTCGTCATTAAACGCCCTACCACTCAACTTCATGTCATCCGCAAACTTTGAAACTATACTGACTAGGCCGACATCTAAATCGTTAATATATATAAGAAAATGCAAGGGGCCCAATTAGTGGTGGACCGGATATCCGCATCCGCAACATTTTTAGCATCCACATCCGCACTTCTGACTGCGGATGTTATGCAGATATTACTTCTAATAAATTATGCAATTTACAATTAAATTAGCTTATAAAGTAGCTTATAAGGCCCAGTCATGCACATTTCATGTAAAGTATTAATTATTAATGAACAAACAAATATATAAACCTCAAAATATAAATACCTGGTAACACAGAAAATTGAATGAAACTTGTTTCATTAAATTTTCTGTGGCTGAAACTCTTGACAAAGTTATTATTTTTATTATAATGAAAACATTAATATTAATTGTAATACTTATGCATTGCCTGCCATAATAGTAATATCACGAAATTTTTAAAATTATGTCATATATTCATAATTCTATATTATATTGATGGAGTAACTAAATATCCGCATCCCCATCCGCATCCGTGGATATTGAAATTAAAAATTCGCATCCGCATCCGGAGTTGTTGAAAAACTGACATCCGGTCCACCACTAGGCCCAATACAGAACCCTGAGGAACGCCGCTCGCTACATTAGCCCAAGACAACTCCGCTCCATCAACGACCACCCTCTGTTTCCTACCTCGCAACCACTCTTCTATCCAATTTATTACTACACCCCTGATTCCATGAGCCTTAGTTTTTTCAATGAGTCTTTTGTGCGGTACGGTGTCAAACGCTTTTTGAAAATCTAAATACACTACATCAACCGCGCGATGACTATCGTAAACTTCAACACGCTTTGAAAAAAATTCTAAAAGATTAGTTAAACAAGATTTGTTTCGCCTAAAACCGTGCTGCGTATTTCTAACCAAGTTATGCAATTCTAAATGTTCGACATACGATCCCTAATTATTGATTCCAGTAGCTTGCCTACAACAGACGTTAAACTGATTGGCCTCTAATTTCCCGCCGCACCTTTATCGCCTTTCTTAAAGATAGGTGTTACATTTGCTCACTTGAAATTATCTGGTGCGCACCCCTCAAAAATAGACGCATTAAAAATCTTTGTTAGCGGCACAACAATGTTTTCTTTTAATTCTTTTAGTTGTATGGGATATGTCCCGGTGATTTACGAATTTACATTTTATCAATATAGCGCATTACCTCCCTTTCACTAACCACAATATTATCCAAAGTATTACCATTATCAAAAGGTATTATGTCTATGACCGTAGGGATAATCGTTACATCTTCTATAGTAAAAACTGACGTAAAAAATTCGTTTAGCAAGGAAGCCATTTGCTTGTTTTCAGAAACTAGCTCTCCGTTAAAATTTTTCAACGGCCCCAAGACACTTTTTACTAGATTTCTATTGTTGAATCGCTTGGGGTTTTCTTTACCGTCACGAGCTATGGAGATTTCAAATTCTCGCTTGGACTTCTTTATTACACATTTCGCTTCACGCCTTAGAGATATGTAGTTGTTTCGTAACCACAAATTCTCTTTATCGCACTTATGTAGCCTATAAGCCCTATCTCTACTCTTTATAATGTCTCCTACTCTAGAAGTAAATCACAAGGGATTGTTGTTCACTTTCGCACGCTTAATTTTGTACGGCACACATTCCTCATTTATAGTCCTAAATACTGTTTCAAACGATTCCCACATTAGTTTTGTGTTGGAGATCCCCATTACGTTTTCCCAATTGACGTGTGACAATTCCTATATATATATATATATATGCAGAGAACTTCAGCAAGTCGTAAAAATCGAACGTATATCAGAATCGGAAATATGCAGCTCTGTACCACAAGGAACAGTATTGTCCCCACTTCTATGAAGTAAACAACAAGTAATGAAGTAAACAACAACAGTGTAGTAACATTCTTTGCAGACGATACAAAAATCAGCAGAAAAATCAGTGGTGCAGAAGAGGTGGAGGCCCTACAGAATGACACGAACAGAATATACAAATGGTCAGTAGGCAAACATGAAATTTAACACCGGAAATTTTCAGCTGTTGAGATATGGAAGAAATGAGGAACTAAAACAGACAGCATATTATGTGCCACATAGACAGGAAATTCAAAGAAGCAAGAAATTTTAGACAAAATCAGATAGCGATAAACAAAGCGAAAGAAAAAGTCGTGGGACAAGTACTGAGAACATTTAAAAGAAGGGACAAAAAGTAATGATTCATCTCTGAAAACACTGATCGTACCAAAACTTGAATACTACAAAGTCTTGATGTCCCCATATAAAAATGAAGAAATTAATAAACTAGAAGAAATTCAAAGAAATTTTACAGCCAAGATTGATGGCTGCAAAGAACTGCAAAGGTGGAATGTGTTGTGTTCCCAAACTAAAGGCCAGACAAGGGACACCCTCAGCTCTAAAACAAAATAACTTGGTTGTCAGGGAGCCAAGACTATTCAACCAGCCTCCGAAGGAGATCAGGAACATTACTGGTGTCAACGTAGAATTTTTCAAAAGAAGACTAGACGCCTTGCTCAGTTCGGTACCAAATGATCCGGGTGTGCCTAACTATGTGCGATGGAAATCGCAATAAAACAACTCGCTGCTCCATCAAGCCAGGCCTAGTGGTGAGACCACCAGCTTGACCTTCGTCTGAAGAGAGATCAATGCACGGAACTGCTACGAGGTTACAAGATATATATATATATTATATATATATATATATAATGCAAACCTACAGGGAAAGAGAAAAATGATTCCAAGGCCTTTCGTGTATTGAGAAGTACACCTCGTCAGGGAACGACGAGGTGTACTTCTCAATATACGAAAGGCCTTGGAATCATTTTTCTTTTACCCTGTGGGTTTGCATCATTCATTTATGTCACGTGTTTAATTGTGAAATTCATCCCATATATATATATATATATATATATATATATATATATATGTTTAAAACCTTTAAGTTTGGGAGTCCAAGATCTGAAATGAATTGATGAAGATTTAAGAGAGGGTAAAGATTGTTCATGCTCTAGAATTTAGAGCATGAATGATTTTTTATGTATAATCTAGATAAGAGTCTAGATTATACAAGAGTAAGGAATAAATGTTGCTACTTTATTTCATTCCTTTTTTTATGCAGGAAAGAAGGGTCAAGGGTGAACCTGCCGTATAAATGTCACCCATGAAACGTGGTGGTCCTTAAGATTAAATTTTCATTCAGACCTCTATTATAAACCATGTAACAGTTTTTTTTGGTTGTTTAATAAGGGTTAATGAAGAAATTACATTCGTTATCTCGGTGTGATGTCTCAAGTACAGACTTAATTCCCAAAATCAAACTTAATCTTTTGTCACTCTGAAATGGTCAGAAATAAGTATGATCCGAGTGCATCAACAATTTAAAGATATTTATGTATAAAATCTATGAGGAATTGCACTGTAGATTCGCCCTTGATCCCTCCTTCCTGTATAAGAAAAAACTATCTTGTCAAGTCATTCATTGTCTATTTCTTACTTTAATCTAGAGACACATGCAGTTTCACAATTAAAATTTTGAGTGATATAACCTAAAATAACTTTGTGACTAGTTTTTAGAAATCTTAAGCTGATAGTGTATACAGCTAGTCTAGTTACGGAGACTTTGAGTGATGGTGCGTAATTAACTCAGTTAGGCCTGAATTTTTTTCACAACAGTAGTTTTGAAGCACACCTACGTGCGCTTCCGGCCTGATTGAATTAATTGACTAATTTCATTTTTAATATCTCAAATTATCTCCGTATTTTAAATCAATTAACTTGTTTTATTTTCAGATTAGTTAGTAAATAAACTAAGCTTTGAGCAACAAAACGAATTATAAGGCTAATCGCGAGTAGACAGACTGGAAATTTTGAGCAGCGAAGCAAGTCAAACGCTTTATCGTATCTTTAAAATCAAATTAAAGTGGTCAGTTACTGTTTGAGGCTGAGTAGAAGACGGAATATACTGTAAACAACGCAACGAAAATGTGTTCTCGTTTAGAGTACGAGTCGATTCATTATTATTATTATTATTATTATTACTATTATTATTATTATTATTATTATTATTACTATTATTTTAAGATTCAAAATAACACACTGTTTGTTTGAAAACCAAAGTTATGGAGCTGAACTTTCTTCCTGTTATTTTTCTATCTTCCGCGAACTTCGCACAACTTTGTCAGCAAGAAAGTTTCACCTTGGGACCTTCATAACAATCGGAATCTTTTTTTTTTTTTTTTTGCTTCTGCATATATTCTTTGAATTCTAACTATAGTAAAGTTTGTTTACGTTTGTTTACCACATCTCATTTTCGATACATGAATAAATTAATAAATACGTAATAAATACATAATAAATATCTACTTTAAGAAAGTGTTATTTGACTATGATTTTTTATTTATTTATTTATTTTTTAACGAAATAAGTAGGCCCCTTTTTTTTTCCACGGAGAATTACGCTATGGTAATCAAACACAAATAATGCCTTTGCAGTTCAATATGAAGTATATGCGAAACCCACCAAAATTTGTTTACATACGTTCATTTCTATTGCAGTCATAACACAAGGAGAGAAAAGCCTATTTTTTATTACCCTGTTTCTGCATGAGAGGATTACAAATTTTTTGTCGAAATTTTTCTTATACTGAAATTAAAAAGATTTATAATACTGGACAAACACATTTTTGTTATCCCAATTAATTACGAGTATCTTTATTCCAATAAGACAAAACAGTCATTTGAATAGTGTTCAGTAGATCAAAGGAACTTTTTAATATTTTGGCTTTACTCTTTTGTAAACTTTTTAACGTCTATTCTTACTTCCAAAGAGAACCTCTTCAGTACACTGTTTATATTTTAAAATACGTTAGGATTTTAAATAATAACACTCCTAATCTATATTTCATGGAGGTGTGTATATTGTAGCTTGTGAAGTTTGCAATTTGGTTAATATTGGTCGAAGTATATATATATATATATATATTATATGTGTGTGTGTGTGTGTGTGTGTGTACATAACAAAAATGCCCCCTCCAGTATTCGAATCCGGGACCTTCTGATTAGGAGTCGCGAGTGCTACCATTACATAACAACGAGATAAAAGTTATTACAACCTGTTGTGTAATTAAATGACTGAAGAAATAGCGTTTTTGTCTCCAGAAGTGTTTTACGATGTTAACCATCCCGCATTCGAGGTATGGCAGTATTTAACTCAAATGTTTCTGGTATAGTAATGGAGTCCCATAGAAGTGTTTAAATTAAGAATCGGACAGAACGAGTGATTTATCCTGCCCTAATCACATTTACTTTTTATCCCATTAACAGATCGCAAGACCCCAGACCGACAAGTTGGAGCTAGAGTCTTCCATCTAACCCCGGGAGCAGCAGCCAGGAAGGCTGTCTTTCGGGCAGCTTCAGACCGAAACTGCTATACACATCTCAGTAAATTACTGTATCTCGCTTTATTGGGCGCAGTGAATTTATACATATTTGCTCTCAGTGCTGCCGAACTTAATCTGATCTTTGTCATTATTATTATTATTATTATTATTAATATTATTATTGTAGTAGCAGCAGTAGTAATAGTAGTACTTAATGACTGAATGCATCTAAAACAATTCAGAAAATATTAAACAGCGTTTCCCGTTGTATCAGTGAAAGTTAAGCGATGTTAGATCTATTTAATTTGTTGGATCGTCCCCTTCGCTCAAATGATGTATCGATCGGTGGTTCGGATCCCAAGTAAAGCCGTAAGTCCCGTCGTCAAACCGTCAGATGATGACCTTTGCCATTACGCAGGATGCTAAGCAACCCTAAATTTATTTTTGTGAGGTAAAATACTTTTGGTACCTCGGAATACTGAAAAATTTACATTAAAAAATCTAGAAGCAGATCTAGAACCTAGTCCTAATTAGGTTAGGTTACGCTAGGTTAGACTAGTTAAGGTTTGGTTAGGTTAGGCTAGATTAGCGAGTGCCTCATTATTTAATAATTTAACAGAAACTACTGTTAGGTTAGGTTATTAAATTAGGTTTCGTTAATTAGTTTTTTAGATATCTGTATCTGAAAACGTCGATGCCTCGCTTATGCGGAGATGTGCAGTGTGTGTGTGTGTGTGTGTGTGTGTGTGTGTGATGGTGTGGTTGAGAGGGGACTGTATGAGCATAAATTAGTGAGTTCTACATGTCTTCGTGCAAAGTTAAGGTGAGAAAGTAAAAGGCGATGTCATGATTTTATTGTGTATGCTCCATGAATGAATGCTGCAGAGAGATAAAAGACCGTTTTTGGAGGGAGTTCAGAAATTCAGTTGGACAGGTGGAAGAACGCGGTTATAAAGGGACAATGATGAGAGATGTGAATAGAAAAATAGACTGGAAGGTGAAGTGTGTTGGCTATTTGATATCAAATGGTGAATAGTTAAAAGAGGAAGAGCTATGGGGAAGAACGGTGGCAAAAGAGGACAGAATGATGCAATGATAGTATGGCCAATTTGATATGTAAGGTATGGAAAACATGGGTAAGAGTAATTCAAGAGAGGGTAGGATCGGTAGTATGGGAGAGAAGGAAGGAGGAATAAACAGGGTTGTTATTTTATACTATTCAGTTTTATTTTCAATTTTATCTACAGTAAATTTCCAAATCGAATACATCTTGTATTTATTTCATTTCGTACACAGAAATTTTTTGGAGTGAACTTTCTTGTTGCTCGATAAAGTTAGTTAAATTACTACGCTTCAAGTCATTTATTCGAAGTTTACAGAAAAATTCACAAACTCATAAGTCGATTGACCACCTTTACTCATACCGAAATTATCCATAATTCTTTTCGTGTTGAACTTATTAGTTAAATAATAATTTAATTTAGAATGAATTTATTAGATAAATTTGAAACTAGTCAAGTGGACAAGATCACAAACCGATGAAGAAAGTCATTAAACTAATTAACAATTTTACTACAATATTAGTAACTAAAATTCACCAGTACTGTATATCACTATATCATCTGATTATCCTACTTCTTAATAAAAACAGTGTATCTGATAACCTTTATATATTTCAAGCGAGTAATCCCTATTAGTATAGTAATATTGCATTGACTAGTAACTAAGATTACTGACATTATTTGACCACCTTATTTGTTCAGGAAATACAGGGTGTCCACAATATCTTGTCACCCCAGTAAAATACTAACTGATTTTTGTTTTTCTTTAAGACCCATTTGAAATGTGTGCAAACAGCAACTATATTGTACGACTGAACAACGCATATTGGCTAGTACATGGGTTCATGAGCGACCACGTAATGGCAAAACCATTGAAAATATTCGTGCAGACTTCCAGGACGATTCAGTCATGCAGCTCCTTCAAAAGGGACTTTGTTGAGATGGAAAAAGAAATTGTTCACAACGAGAACTATAGAAGATAAACCAAGAACTGGCAGGTCATCTAAGTGATAAATGGGTCTGAAAGAAAAACGAAAATCAGTCAGTATTTTACTGGGGTGACAAGACATTGTGGACAATGGATTTGAATGGATTTGAATGGATTTGAATACCCTTACGTATTTCACAAGAGTAATCTGACCATGTGCAATAATTAGGGTGGAGCGAAAAGAAGTGTCTGAAAAAAACTTCCGATTATCATTTTCTCCAGGGGTAGAAAAGTTGCGTACTGATGGAGGTAATTTTCTGTTTAAATATTTTTGCCGAAGCCTTTTATCTTCTGGTTCCACAAGAGCTTTAAAAATGTGCACATTTTAATATAAAATCGGGTATTTGTAATATATGTTTTTTAAAGCACTGTTAAATATTTGAGTGCAACTCTTTGCTATATTCACCCAATATGTGGATGATATACTCAGAACCCACCACGAGGAGGTGATTGCACATCGGGTTCCACCCAATCCACCCCACCCTCCCTACCTTGGTGGATTGTCAGAGAACTTATTCACACTCGTAATCTGATTTGGTGTTGAAATGAGGCATTATTTTTCTTGATCTTAAACGAGAGCGGATAAACTCATCTCTGTTCCTAGATCCGCAAACTGCTGCAGAAGCTTCAGTAACAAGGCGTACTCCACGGTCAACAGCTTGAGTATGACAAGGTAGTTTATCAAACTTTAATTTTGGTGCGGCGCCTTCTTGATTTACAAACTGTATCAGCTCCTCTTTGGGGACATGCTGGGTTAGAGGAGGTTCCAGCCTTCCATCTCTTTGCCAGTCATCGATTAATTCATAGTATTCAGATGCACAAAAATTCACTTTGGGAATCATGAAATGCCTAATGTTTGTATGACTGTTTTTTTCAGCTCTTGCAGCCATTATCCGTCGAAGCGCCAATTTCTCACATGATCTCGATTATCAGCAAGCATGGCAATCAGTATATTTCAGGGTGACCATAATAAGCATTCCTCTGAATTACAGGGTCAACAACTGCTTTCAAGTCTTTTGAGAGGTATTTGGAACTCTGGATTATCTGCCACAAATTTCTTGCACTATCTGTAGATGAAGAATTAACTTTTAGATTTAACCAGTTTGGAGCATATACCTTGCAAACAAATCGGCTACAGTTAGAAGGGGTTTTGAAGGATTTTTGGTTGCCATGTACAAACGCAGGATTCTGTTTGCAGTTGTCAGCCATCTTGAATGGCTTACAGTGCCAGGTTGGCGTCTTTCAAGATCTTCCGAATAGTTGCCAGATGATACAGCCTTACAAATATCCCACAAATATTTCTGGTCAGTGCTTAAGTCTGTATTTTCTAAGCACTTTGGTAAATCAACAGGAATTGGGTCAAATCTTACAATTTTGTGTGGTTCACATGTGGCTATTGCTTAGACAAGTTCACCCATGAATGCATTCGGTCCACGTGTACGTCCATCGAGATGGTGGAAAAGATGTCGTAGAGGAAGTTCGTTCATGTGCAACATACATATCATCCGTTGAAAAGGTCGTCTGAAACTCCTAAGAGTCTAATCACACCTGCTTTAGTCCCAGTATTTGTTACTGTGCCATCACAACCAACAGCAATAAGTGTATCTGTATTAACATTAGTTTCTTCCAGAAATGAGATAATGGAATTAAATGTATCTTTGCTCCTGCCTGACAGTGGAGTGGTGTGACCTAAGAAAATTGACTGTGGTTCTTGAATAAGAGTAATGTGCTCTTCAGGTGTTACTTCTCAGATAATATTTCCCACCTTGTCACCTTGTTTAACCCTCGCTCGTGTCTTATCCCTTCGACCATCGAAGTACAATCCCTTGCACTGTTTCTGTTGGAAAATCTTCCATTTCTGCTCTTTGCTTTTTTTGCTCTGTTCTGAGCTTGTGCCTATCTACAACGTGGGACATGTTTTCTTTGTGAATTATGCCAAGGTCTTGCATCACAGCATTAGTAATAGCTGCTGCAGATCGATCTGAAACACCATATCTATCACAGGTTCTTGCCAAAACAGGCATACAAATTCTCATCTGATGTGTCATGGGTGAAGGATCAATTGCTTTACTTGGCAGTGTGATCTCAGTATCAGAATTGTCAGAGTTTTCTTTTGTATCTGTTTCATATGATGAAAAGTTCAGAGATGTTGTGGTCTGACTTGTGCTTGCTTCATCTTCAGTTCTCTTCTGACTGGTTAATTTGCGTTCAGTGTGTTTTTGTAATTTTTTTATCAGTAGTAAATCAACTCCTCCGCTGCCCATTTGTCGTTGAGTACTCTGGTCAGTCAAAAATTTTCTTTCAGGAATAGGAACTCGACGAGCTGCCTCACATTTGCAAGCTGAGATTAAAATATTGAAGCAGCTCATCAAACAATTTAGCTGTTCCATTGAAAATTTTTTTGCCATTTACTGTCAAAAGTAGGCGTTCCAGCTCTTTTAATTGACTTCATCAAATTCTGGTCCTGGTTATGATACTTTCATATTTTCCTTATCAAGCTGGTATGAAAGATTATTGGAATTGAAGCTTTATCCCATGTGTTCGCAATATCAGAATCAACCTTCTCAGTAGGATGACCGCAAAATGGGAGAGTGCAGAAATGTTGATCAATGTCGCAAAGGGATGTTGCAACAAAGGTATGCAACAAACGGGGAGGGGGTGTTGCAATGGTTATGCAACAAGGGAGGGTTATGCAATGAAGGGGGAGGGGGTTATGCAACAAATCAATGCTGCAGAAGGGGGAAGGGGTTATACAACAAGTTAATGCTGCAAATAGGGAGGGAAGGATCTTCTGGGGTAGAAGGGAGGATGACCTCCCCCCAAAGGGGTAACCTTAACCTAAGAGAGGGAGAGAAAGAAGAAGGAGGAGGGTCTTTGGGGCAGAAGGTGGGATGTCCTCACCCCAAAGGGAAACCTAACCTAAGCCTTAACGTAAGAAGGAGAGAGAGTTCTTTATTCCACCGGAGTCCGTCGCATTATGAGCGTCCAGGGGCCAAGCAGCTGTTATATAGAGGGTCGTGAGTTGCCAGATACCACTTATTTATATAGGGAGGGGTTACGAGAGAGCACTATATATTTATTTATTTATATAAGGAGGGTTACCAGATACCACCATTTATTTTAATTTTTATTTAGATGAGTTACCAGTTATTGTTTTTAATTTAATTATGTTCAGGTGTACTTTATTAGGGTGAGTTGACAGAGTGCACCATTTATTTTATTTTTTATTTACATGCGTTGCCAAATAATGTTTTTATTTTAATTATGTTCAGGTGTATCTTATTAGGGTGATTTTTCAGGCAGCACCATTTATTTTAATTACTTATTTATTAAAGGCAAGAATGACATTCTCCTTAAATTGTTCAGTAAGAGAACTAATTATTTAAACGATCCCCAATATTGATAATAAACGAAATACACAGGGTTCTTTATATTGTACTCTGAACCATTAACTCAATATGCATTTTAAATCAGTTTAAAATTTATTTAGAAGCAAAACGAGCCACACAAGAAACACACTAGAATCTTGAAATTATACATTAATATTAAAATGAAAACTTTACAGTAACTCGCGAATTCTATGACAAGGAAAAACTTTTAAAATATTGTTAACCACTAGGTCACACAGGGTACCTATTTACCTACCAACCAATTTTGCGGAAGGATGAACGTTTACCGCCCCTGGCTGCCATCGCCGGGTCTCGAACCCGGAACCGATGGATTCATAGTCAGCAATGATAACCACCGATTCATGGTATATCATCACCAGAATCGCAAGCAAGCAACAGGGTACAGGGTTTTCGGGATCCTCATGAAGAACGGTGAGGGGGAAATTTTCAAATTTCTCCGTGCCTGTCTACCCAATTTCAATCATACTTATTGATTGCTCACCCCAACGAAAAAAAATAGTACGAAAATGAAAAGACATTTTATATATATAGACACACACACAGACACACACACACACACACACATATATATATATATATATATATACACACACACACATATATATATATATATATATATATATATATATATATATATATAGGGAAATGGATATATAATTTCTTTACTGACCGGCGGCAAGTCGTTACAGTACAAGGAGTATCTTCATCAGAATCAGAGGTCCTCAGCTCAGTATCACAAGCAACAGTATTAGCTCCACTACTCTTCATAATCATGCTAACTGACATAGATGAGGACGTTACCAGAGAAACAGCACAGTAACATCCTTTGCGGATGACACAAAGATCAGTAGAAGAGTAAGAAACCCAGAGGATACACGATCTCTACAAACCGACATAAACAGAATCTACAAGTGGACGGAAGACAACAATATGAAGTTTAACACCGAGAAATTTCAGCTGTTACGGTACGGAAAAAGAGAAGACCTAAAATCCATGGAATATTATACCCCAAATGGACAGCAAATTCAGAGAAATTCCAGAGCAAAAGATTTAAGGGTTGTAATGACAGATGATGCGAAATTTAAAACACAAAATAAGATAGCAGTAAACAGAGCAAAGAGAATAACGGGACAGATATTGAGAACCTTTAAACGAAGGGGTAGGAATGTAATGATTCCTCTACTAAAAACACTGATCATACCCAAATTGGAATACTGCTCGGTCCTAACATCCCCATATAAAAAAAGAAGACATTAGACAGCTGGAAGGGATCCAAAGAAGCTTTACAGCCAAGATCAACGGGTGCAAAGAACTAAATTACTGAGAAAGGTTACGCGAACTAGACCTACTATATTCACTGGAAAGGAGAAGAGAGAGATACACCATTATTTACATTTGGAAAATAATGGAAAATCTAGTCCCTAATCTTACTGTAAACTCTATACTCTCCAAGCAACAGTAGAAAGTAGAAACAGTAGATTGTGTCGTATTCCCAAATCGAAGGCGAGAGAGGGAACATCCTTAACCCTGAAAGAAAATAGTTTTGTGGTGAGAGAACCAAAACTCTTTAATCAGCTGCCCAAAGACCTAAGAAACACGAAGGGAGTTGCAGTGGACATCTTCAAAAGAACACTAGACGCCTGGCTCAGAACAATCTCCGATGAGCCTGGCGTACCTGGCTGTGTGAGGTGGAGAGCACAAGAAACCAACTCACAACTTCACCAGGCCAACTCGATCGGAGGGGCGACAAGCTTGACCTTCGCGAAATGAGGAATCATCGCGCGGAACCTTTTAAGGTTGTAAGGTTACATACACACACACACACCACACACACACAGACACACACACACACAGAGGATTGATAATTAACATCTTTGCAAGAAAAACACAGTTGTCTCATATGCAGACAATATGAAGTTCAGTTTACAAGATGAGTGGAAGGCGTGAGTGGATTGTTTATATATATTGTTGATGCTCATCCCACAAAGAAAATAAATTTCCACTGCAAATTTTACTGTTGAGATGAATGCAGGAAAACTGAACCGCGCGCGAAATCAAAGTTGATGCAAAGAAGAGGAACCACGAAAACAGACAAGCAAGCAAACAATGTCGAGTTATTTATTGCAGAAGAAGCACGAAGGCATGCAAGCAAGCAATCAATCTGAAAGTGAAACTTTTCACTTGTACAAAATATTTTCAATCTTAATGTTTCCACTTCAATTATCCCTATTAAAATTTCTCTCAATTCTAATTAGTAATTTTTTAACTTTTTACAAATTTAGATTATTTATAATAATAATTAGTAAATAAATTACATTCCCTTACTTTTGCCAATCCTCTGTATATAAAATGAAGGATCCCGCGTCTTAAGGTACCTAAGCGCCATAATTAAAATTCGCCCAAAATCGCCTCCAAATTTCAGCAATATTCTCGCAATAGTATCTCTGTTATTAATTGAGCTAGAACGTTCATTTTTGGGTAAATTAGAGTGCTAAGTATAATAATGAAGATGTTGATGAGTTTTTGGAATAGATTTTCATATTTTATATTTTATATATATTTTTTTTAATTTTTGATTTTCTTATTATGCCGAACTTTAGGTGAACTTTGGCTGGCGATAGAGGTGAAACAAGTAGTTCGCTTCATAAGGTTTTCAACCATACTTCTATTGTCGTAAGGTCATTATAACCCAAACCACGCGATAGAGGAAGGGTGAAAATAGTGATATCCATGAAAAACACGTTTTCGCCTGTGGTGGCGCTTAGGTACCTCAAGACGCGCGACCCCTCAAGTGTTTTCAAAATCAACTTCTCTTTTCATTCCACAAAATTGTGTAACGATGTAAAACTCCAGTCACTTTACACGCACGTGAATAGCCCGAGGCACTCCAAAACATAGAGGTATCGGAATGTGGTTTTCACAATTTGTAACTGTTTATGTGTGTGTGTTAATCCTTTACATAGTCTCTGTTATTATTATTATTATTATTATTATTATTATTATTTTTATGAGGAAAACAAAGTATTAATTAATTTTGCAATTCTCTTTTTATTCTAAAATACCAAAATTCATGTTTTCAGATGAAAATAATTCTCGATAAACTACGAACTGAGGACGGTACACACACACACACACACACACACACACACACACACACACACAGATCTGAAATGGTCAAAAAGAATATTCGAGCTGACCAACATTGTGCGCGTAATTGATACGCAAAGAGAGAAATTTAACAAACAGATGTAAAAAAGTAATGATTGTATATATATATATATATATATATATATATATATATATATATATATATATATATATATATATATATATATATCCTCGTTTAAACTGTATATTTCTTATATTATCATTTTTTTTTACTATATATATATATATATATATATATATATATATATATATACTTCGTTCAACTTGTGTAATTCTTGTACTATTATTATAAGCGAGGGGATAGCGGGTGGAATGTTATGTAGATCACTTTCACGTGTCAACTGTCCCCATCCATATCAAACTATAGGTTGACTTGGAAAAAAACACACACACACACACACACACACACACACAACACACATACAATGGATAAAATGAAACGTTATTTGAAACTGAATTATTTAATATTCATCGACAAGTAATTAAAGCATGGCATATATTCAAATACACATAATAAATAAAATAAACACATCTTTATGGTAGAACTTTTTTAAATGACAGTACTTTCAACTCCTTATAAAGGAAACAGAATTTATTAAATACCACCACGGAATATGTATTACAAAAAGCGTTTTTCAAACTATGATCCAAATCTGAGAAAGCATTTGTCGCTTAGCCATTCCTTCCTAGGTCTTCAATTAACTTAATACCAAATTAGTACGAAAGAACTTTCGATAGTAATTACAGTAAACTGGAAACCATCGCGAAGTAAGAATGCATTCAGTAAAGTTTTCAGATAGTTACTATCTCTACCACGTGTACTTCTCCACTATTAGGAGAATACTCCCCTTATTGTAAGTAATTGACTGATTTTAGTATGAAATGCAAATAGTGTAGAGGAACTGTTCACAACTTCTGAAGCTAGCCTATTCCACGTGTAACATATCTTATAGGTAAAGTAATTCGCACACACACACTAGTGCTAAACCGTTTCAAATCCATCTCCCAACCATTGTTGCGAGTTGAGTAATCATTTAAACTAAACATGTTTCTAAAATCAGCATCGATGAACCCGTGTAAGAGCTTTAAAACCTCGATTAGTTGACCGCGCAGCCTCCGAGTTTCCAGCGAAAACTAATTCAGGGTGCGAAGCGTCGATTGTATCCCATATACCTAACGGAAGGGATTAACTTTGTGGCCTCGCCTGGACTCGCTCCAGCCTGTTAATCCCTTTCCTGAGGGTGGGCGATCAGAACTGCACAGCATACTCCAGGTGCGGTCGAACCGGGGAATTGTACAGAGAGAGCACAGTCTCCTTGTTTACGAAATCGAAATTGCCTCCTGATATAACCCAACAGCTTCTGGGCTTCCTTTTCCACCTTCTACGCACTGTTTGGTAAACTTAAGGTCGCTGCTAATTAGCACACCCAAGTCCTTTTCCAAATTAGTGACCTCGATATTACTCCCCAACAAGAAGTAGTCCGACTTAGGATTGGTGTAGCCAATGTGCATGACCTTGCATTTACCCAAGTTAAACGGCATTTGCCATTTTCGGACCACTCTCCTATCCTACGTAGGTCCGCAATGAGAGGGAGAGAGAGAGAGTCCACCTCACGTAGGCACGTAACCCCGGCTCATCGGGGGTTGTTCTGAGCCAAGAGTCTAATAGCTGTATTACCTAGGTATGAAACACAAACGTGCGGTGCATCTTGCTCCCGATGAATCATGCACTAGTACTGATAATGACTGGGGTGTCTGCAATACAAACTAACGAAAATTACAATCAATTGAATATGGATTTGGATGTTCTTTTGACTAAACTAATACAGATCAGTGCTGCTTTCAGTGGTGATGAACCACGCACGAAAGCTTCGTTGGTACTTTGACCCGTATTTGTTTTGCAGTGCTGGTGCGAGCTACCCATACCCTGAAATGGACGTATGAGCGAAATGGTGCTGTATGTAAAAAGATGTTTAACTTTTCATACTTCCACTTAAACTATGAGTGCATCGATGATTTTATATATATATATACACACACACGATGTATATGTATTAACATTACAATCAAACTTGAAATTTATTGTAATATGAAAAAATGCTTTGTTAATTAACCTTATACAGTATATAGTCATAAATGCCCACATGGAGTTGACAATGGACTCTAATCGACCAGGGAAATATTCTTCACCACACATAGGACATACTGTACATTCATTTTATACATTACACAATCTCTTCAAATTCATATAAGAAAAGGCATTGTGAGCCATGGAGACCTTGATTTTGGTTGTCTCCTTCTTATATAAGGGGGACATTCTTACGGATACTTGTTCTTGTCCTCTCCTTAGTGCATAAAAAAAACATTTGTGTAAATTTCGGCCGTGACCATTTTTACCCAGTAGGTCGAACAGGTTACATATTTTATATTTTCAACTTTTTAACCCAACATAACCCATAACTTAGTTAACCCAACATAACCCATCTTCAAAAAAGGTAAAACTCAAAAAGTAGATCGTACAAGAAAATCGGACTTGATTACAGAGCTCGATTTAATTGGCAAAAAATGTAACTTACTATTGGCGCTAATATATATATAAGAACTAATAACATTATTAACCTTGTTGCTGTTTCGTGCGTCGATCTCTCTTCACACGGTGATCAAGCTGGTGGCCCCGCCTCTAGGTCTGGCTTGGTGGAGGAGCGAGTTGCTTTCTTGCGCTATCCACCGTACATAGCCAGGTACACCCGGCTTATCTGGTACCGTCCTGAGCCAGGCATCTAGTCTTCTCTTAAACTTCAACTTTGACCCCTGTAACGTTTCTGAGGTTCTTTGGAAGCTGGTTGAAAAGTCTTGGCCCCTGTCAACCAAGCTATTCTCCTTCAGTGTTGAGAAGGTCCCTTGTCGGGCCTTTAATTTGGGAACACTACACATTCTGCCTTTCCTATTTTCCAGTGTTGTTGAATGGTAATTCGGTTTAGTTTTAGGTTTGGTACCAAATTTTCGGTCACTTTCCATATGTAGATTTTGGTGTACCTCTCTCTCCTTCTTTCCAACGAGTACAGATTTAGTTCACATAGTCTTTCCCAGTAATTGAGTTCTTTACAGCCATCAATCTTAGCTGTGAAATGTCTTTACGTTTCTTCTAGTTTATTAGGTTCTTCCTTTTTATATGGGACGTCAAAACTGAACAGTATTGAAGTTTTGGTATAATCTGTTTTTAGCAGGGGAATCATTAATGTCCTGTCCTTTCTTTTGAACGTTCTTAGTACCTGTCCCGCGACTGTTTTTGCTTTATTTATCGCTATCTGATTTTGTGTTTCAAATTTCGCATCATCAGTCATTATTACCCCAGATCGATCGCTTTCGTGCTACTCTGATTTTCCTGTCTATCTGGAGCATGATATGCAGTCTAAGTTCCTTTTTCTACCATACCACAAGAGCTGAAATTTCTCGATGTTAAATTGACACTTTGTTGTCTTCTGACCATTTGTATATTTTGTTCGTGACCCTCTGCAAAGCCTCCACTTCATTTACATCGCTGATTTTTCTGCTGATCTTTGTACCATCTTCAAAGGATGTTACTATACTGTCGCTGTTTATTCTGCTCTCTAGGTCTATTAGTATGATAATGAACAGAAGTGGGGCCAGTACTATCCTTTGTGGTACTGAGCTGCTTACTTCCGATACTGATGATGATATACCTTGAATTCTGACGACCTGTAGACGCTCTCTGAGGAAGTTGTAGATCCATTTACCCACTTTGCCTGTTATTCCCACATATTTCATTTTATGTGCTATTACGAGGTGTGATCAAAATATTCGGTAAATATCTCCGCAACTAATGAACGTGTGTCACTAGGTGATGTCAGTGTGTATGGCTGATGACGTCACCTTGGCCACTTGCCAGATGCCAATAAACACCACTCAACTACGCACCAGTGCGCTGTGTCATTGTTTTGTGTGAGGGCGTTTTTGTGGCGTCTGGCGATTTTGCAGAAAATCTCGAAATTTGAGCAACGTGCAAACATCAAATTTTTTTTTAAACTTGGTAAGACGGCTATAGAAACGCACAGAATGCTTGCAGGTGTCTACTGAGATGAAGTTGTTACAAACAAGACGGACGGACGACCACTTCTTTCATCATCTTCCAAAGACTCATTTCCTTCTCGAAACCTTCCAAACCACTTGCAAACAGTCTTGTTTGTAACAACTTCATCTCCGTACACAGCTGCAAGCATTCCGTTCGTTTCTGTAGCCGTCTTACCAAGTTTAAAACAAAATTTGATGTTTGCACGTTGCTCAAATTTCAAGATTTTCTGCAAAATCGCTAGACGCCACAAAAACGCCCTCACACAAAGCAATGACACAGCGCACTGGTGCGTAGTTGAATGGTGTTTGTTGGCATCTGGCAAATGGCCAAGGTGACGTCATCAGCCATACACACTGACATCACCTAGTGACACGCGTTCATTAGTTGCGGGACTATTTACCGAACTTTTTGATCACACCTCGTATACCGTGATCACATTTGTCGAAAGCTTTAGCAAAATATGTGTATATGATATCGTAGTTGTCATTGCCTTCCGTGCAGCTAGGATATTGATGTAGTGTTCTATTAGTTGTGATAGGCATGATCTACCTGATCGGAATCCGTGCTGATTTTCGTTGAATCTTTCCAATGTCTCCAAGAAGTCATAAACTTTCTTTCTAACTATTCTTTCAAATATTTTGGTGAGGTGGGACGTCAATGACACTGGTCTATAGTTCTTTGCTTGAGATCTGTCCCCGCCTTTATATATAGGGACAATGTTTGTTCTTTTCAAGATGCTCGGTATTTCCCAGTGTCTAGGGATCTTCTCCATAACCAGTATAAAGATGTATCTATTTCATTTTTATAGTTTTTAATCAATAATGTATTCCATTTGTCCGGACTTGCAGCTGAATGTGGATTCGTTTGTCCTATAGCTCTCGTTACATCTTCTGGGATAAAATCAAAGTCTGTTATATACTCTCCCTGCTATTTCTCTTCAAAGAATGCATCCAGGTCAGGTATCGCTTTGTCACTTTTTGGGGTACTAAAATCTGATTCATACTGGCTCTCAATGTTTCAGATATTTCTTTTGGATCATCGGTTAATTCGTTATCTCTCTTCCTCAAGGGCTCAATAGCGCGCGCGTTTTTGTTTCCTTTTCGCATAGCTATAGAAGTATTTTGGATTTTCCTTTATTGCTTCTACCGCCTTTTCCTCTTCCCTCTCGGTATGGTCCTTAATCAGACCTTCTATATCCCTATCGATACCCTCCAGTTTTTCTTGTATTACTTTCCTGGCATTATCTCCGCAGTTGCCTAACTTCGCCTCCACTCTTTTTCTTTTGCAAAATATTCTTCTCTTTTGCCTCTCTAGCCAGCTACTCTTTCCTTTTGGATGTGATTTCGGTGCATATTTTTCTAAAATCCTGAACATTTTTCCTTCCAAGGTTATTAGCATTTCTTCAGTTAATTTATTCTCTGAAACTGTTCTCCACTCTAATTGCGCCATGTGCGATCTGGCTGCTTCCAAAGGACCTCAGAAAAGTTACAGGGGTCAAAGTTGAAGTCTTCAAGAGAAGACTAGATGCATGGCTCAGGACGGTACCAGATGAGCCGGATGTACCTGGCTATGTACGATGGAGAGCGCAAGAAAGCAACTCGCTCCTCCAGCAAGCCAGACCTAGAGGCGGGGCCCCAGCTTGATCACCGTGTGAAGAGAGATCGACGCACGAAACAGCAACAAGCTTAACAAGGTTATTAGTTCTTTTATATATAATATATATATATATAGATGTATATATATATATAATATATATATATATATATATAATATATATATATATATATATAATATATATATATATATATATATATATATATATATATATATATATATGTAGCGACAATAGTAAGTCACATTTTTTGCCAATTAAATCGAGCTTTGTAATCAAGTCCGATTTTCTTGTACGATCTACTTTTTGAGTTTTACCTTTTTTGAAGATGGGTTATGTTGGGTTAATTAAGTTATGGGTTATGTTGGGCTAAAAAGTTGAAAATATAAAATATGTAACCTGTTCGACCTACTGGGTAAAAATGGTCACGGCTGAAAATTTACACCAATGTTTTTTTTTTATGCACTAAGGAGAGGACAAGAACAAGTACCCGTAAAAATGTCCCCCCTATATAAGAAGGAGACAATCAAAATCAAGGTTTCCGAGACCCACAATGCCTTTTTTTATATGAATTTGAAGAGATTGTGTAGTGTATAAAATGAATGTATGTCCTATGTGTGGTGAAGAATATTTCCATGGTCGATTGGAGTCCATTGTCAACTCCATGTAGGCATTTATGACTATATACTGTATAAGGTGAATTAACAAAGTATTTTTTTCATATTACAATAAATTTCAAGTTTGAATGTAATGTTAATATATATACATTGTGTGTGTGGCTATATATATATATATATATATATATATATATATATATATATATATAAAATCATCGATTCACTCATAATTTAAGTGGAAGTATGAAAAGTTAAACATTTTTTACATACAGCACCATTTCACCGATACGGCCATTTCAGGGTGCGGGTAGCTCGCACCAGCACTGCAAAACAAATATGGGTCAAAGTACCAACGAAGCTTTCGTGCGTGGTTCATCACCACTGAAAGCAGCACTGATCTGTATTAGTTTAGTCAAAGAACATCCAAATCCATATTCAATTGATTGTAATTTTCGTTAGTTTGTATTGCAGACACCCAGTCATTATCAGTTCTAGTGCATGATTCATCGGGAGCAAGATGTACCGCACGTTTGTGTTTCTTACCAAGGTAATACAGCTATTAGACGCCTGGCTAAGGAATACCCCCCCCCTATGAGTCGGGGTTACCTGCCTACTCTATCTCTATCTCTCTCTCTCTCTCTCTCTCTCTCTCTCTCTCTTTCTCTCTCTCTCTCTCTGCGGACCTACGTAGGATAGGAGAGTGGTCCGAAAAATGACAAATGCCGTTTAACTTGGGTAAATGCAAGGTCATGCACATTGGCTACGCCAATCCTAAGTCGGACTACTCCATGTTGGGGAGTAATATCGAGGCCACTGATTTGGTAAAGGACTTGGGTGTGCTAATTAGCCGCGACCTTAAGTTTACCAAACAGTGCGTAGAGGTGGAAAAGGAAGCCCAGAAGGGTGTTGGGTTATATTAGGAGACAATTTCGATTTCGTAAACAAGGAGACTGTGTTCTCTCTGTACAATTCCCCGGTTCGACCGCACCTGGAGTATGCTGTGCAGTTCTGATCGCCCACCCTCAGGAAAGGGATTCACAGGCTGGAGCGAGTCCAGGCGAGGCCACAAAGTTAATCCCTTCCGTTAGGCATATGGGACACAATCGACGCTTCGTACACTGAATTTGCTTTCGCTGGAAACTCGGAGGCTGCGCGGTCAACTAATCGAGGTTTTAAAACTCTTACACGGTTTCAACGATGCTGATTTTAGAAGCATGTTTAGTTTAAATGATAACTCAACTCGAAACAATGATTGGGAGATGGGTTTGAAACGGTTTAGCACTAGTGTGTGTGAGAATTACTTTACTTATAAGACCTTTGACACGTGGAACAGGCTAGCTTCAGAAGTTGTGAACAGTTCCTCTACACTATTTGTATTTCATACGAAAATCAGTCAATTACTTAAATAAGAGGAGTATTTCCCTAATAGAAGAGAAGTACATGTGACAGAAATAGTAACTATCTGAAAACTTTACTAAATGCATTCTTACATCGCGATGGTTGTTGTTGTTGTTTAGCCGATCAGCCCACCCTGATCGAGCAAGCCGGCGGCACGCAGGTAACCGATCGCCCTCTCCGGAGTGGACCAGAGGTTCAGCGCACTAGTGATGTTGTGTTGTGTTCGTTGTTGTGCTAGAGCGGTACAGTCTGTCATAATGTGTTCAATTGTTTGTGGTGTGTCCTGGAACAGGTGGCAGGTGTCGTCTATGGAGTTGTCTAGTCTGTGTTTATATGTCCGTAAGTTGGGGTGATGTCCACAACGGAATCGTACTAAGTTAACTCGATCCGATCTGCTCAGGCTGATCTCTGACCTGTTAATGGTGGCGGCTTCGCACCTAGGACCGCATTCGGACTGAGTCGTGTCAGTGCTTTGTGGGTTAGGTGTGTGTGTATGTGTTTTCCGTACTGTGTGATGTCTGTGGGGCGTGGTATGGAATGGAGTATTTGGTTATAATGTCTCTCTGGTGTTACCTTAATGGTGCGAGGTGTTGGTGCATAATTGTACATGTAGTGGCAAGGCTGTTGTGGGTTAGTTGTTGCTGCTGCCATGAATTGTGTTCCCCTCGTGTCTAAATGTTCCCTAACTTTCAGTATTTTTGTTTCTGTGTGCAGGTGTTCTATTGGTGTTGTTTGAGTGCATCCTGTAATGATACGAAGTGCGTTGTTTTGTATTGTCTGTAAGGTGTTTATGTGTGTGTTTGAGATAATGGGTGCGCAGCATGGGCTAGCATAGTCCATAACTGAGCGAATATATTGTTTGTATATGAGTGATGTTGTTTCCTGCTGGTGTCCAAAGTTTTGTGCCTGTTAGTACCCTAAGCGCGTTACGTCTTGACGTACATTTGTTTTTAATGTCCTGAATGTGGATTGCAAAAGATAATGATGTGTTGTATGTGACCCCAAGTATTTTGATCCTGTGAGTGTGTGGAATGTTGATGTTGTTTAGTGTAAGCTGTGGAATTACCTGTTGTTCTTTTGTGTTGCTTGTAAGCAAGGTGATGGTTGATTTTGTGGGCGCTACTTTGAGTCTATTGTGTGTGAGCCAGTCTTGTATACTTTATGTATGTTTGTAGGTTATTTGTAGCGGTGTCGATGTTGTTGTGGGTGGATGTTAGAGTGATGTCATCTGCATGTGATGATAAGGTAAGCTTGTTATCTATGGGTGTCGGAATGTCATGCATGTATAAGTTGAAAAGTGTTGGTGAGAGAACAGAGCCTTGAGGGACCCCGTTCGGAAAAAGCTTGTTTTTGGATGACTTGCCATTAAATGTGACATGTGAGTATCTTCCTGAAAGATAGTTGCTCAGCCACCTTTTGGTGTTATTGTGCAGGTTTGTGTTGAGTATTTTGTTTATGAGAGGGAAGCGTGGGATAGCATCAAGTGCTTTACTAATGTCTATTGTTGCTAATAGTGTACGTTGAGCTGGTCGTCTGGAGTTGATACCATCCATGATGTGCTGAGTGAGGTTAGTGAGTAATGTCGTGGTTGAGTGGTGAGGTCTGAATCCATGTTGAGTAGGCGAGAGTGGAATGTGTGGGTTGGTGATTTGTAAGATTAGTCTTTCTGTTACTTTGGAAAGTGTGCAAAGTAAAGTAATGGGTCTATAGGAAGCTGGTTCTGTTGGATTTTTGTTTGGTTTGTTTGAGTAGTGTAATAATTTTACCTTGTTTCCATATGTCAGGAATAATACAGTGTTGGTATGAATATGTGCTGATATTTGTGAGAGCTAGTATTCCTTGTGGGCCCAAGTGTTTAAGGTGTATGAGATATGTTGTCTGGTCCAGTAGCCTTCGAAGTCTTAATATTTTTGATGATCTTGGTGGTCTGGTCTGTACTGAAGGGTGTAATGGTCGTGTCGAGTCTGTAGGTTTTCTTATGTCTGGCTGTTTGTCTGTCTGCGTGTTTCTGGTTGTTGTCTCTGTTTAAGTGACTTATCTTTGCGTAGTGATTAACTAGAATGTTAGCTTGTTGTGTATATGTTGGGATATTATTTTGGCTGCGACAGATAGCCGCGTGTGAGGTGTGAATGCCGCTGTTAGAGTGGGTAATGCTGTTTATAGTCTTGTATAGCCTGGATGTATCTGTGGAGTGGTTTAGTGATGTTATGAATTCCCTGAATGTTTCTGTTTGTTTTTCTTTGAGTTTGTTGTTTTTTTCTGTGTTGAGCTGTTGTATCTGCTGTTTTATGGCTTCTGTGTGTGGTGTTTGTGTGTTATATTTGAGGTTGTTACGTTGCCTTATGAGGTGGGCTATTTCTCTAGTGTAATTTGGGTTGTATTTCCTAATGTTGCCCTTGGGTATGTTTTTGTTTGCATTTCGCGATGGTTTCGCAGTTTACTGTGTTTGCAGTTTACTGTTACTATCGAGAGTTCTTTCGTACTAATTTGGTATTAAGTTAATTGAAGACCTTCTTGGAAGAAATGGCTAAGCGACAAAAGTTTTCTCAGATTTTGTTCATAGTTTGAAAAACGCTTTTTTGGAATACATATTCCGTGGTGGTATTTAATAAATTCTATTTCATTTATAAGGAACTTGAAAGTACAGTCATTTAAAAAAGTTCTACCATAAAGATGTGTTTATTTTATTTATTATGTGTATTTGAATATATGCCATGCTTTAATTACTTGTCGATGAATATTAAATAATTCATGTTTCAAATAACGTTTCATTTTATCCATTGTATATGTGTTGTGTGCGTGTGTGTGTGTGTGTGTGTGTGTGTGTTTTCCAAGTCAACCTATAATTTGATAGGCATGGGGACAGTAGACAAGTGAAAGTGATCTGCATAACATTCAACCCGCTATCTCCTCGCTTATAATAACTCTGGGTAACAAAATTTGAAAAAATTTCTGTTTATTGTGATTTTTCTGTCGTTTCTTAATGATTTCGGGGCACTGATTCCAAAAATGATATTGGTTTTGCTCTATCACCAACTGTTTAAAAAATATAGGTTAGCACACTTTTCATATGGCAAAGTATATAAAGAAGGCTAACGTAAATATTTTCTGAAAATAAAAACACTATTGGAAATTAATGTTTATTGAGCCAAAATTATTTGACAAACCCAAAATGGTGCAAAGGATATAATATATATATCATGAGGAGAACCGATAAGGGAATAACAAGCCTCGTTACGCAGTATGCGTTCCTTAAAAATGCACTGAAGAACGCCACTTCCGCGTATGAACATTCTTATCCTTTCTGATCAGTGACCATACGTAGTCTCCCATCATGGAAGCATCCCAATGGCCCTGGTACATTTTCTCCATCGTTTGAATATCTTGATGGAATCTTTCGCCATGTTCTTCACTCACATCGCTCAGGTTATCGCGAAAAAAGTCTAGATGTGAATGCAGATAGTGTAATTTTAAAGACATACGGCACCCTATTTTGCCATAGCACTTAATCACGTTTGACACAAACTCCTTATAGTTTGGTGCTTTATGGTTGCCTAAAAACCCACGAACCACATCACGGAAAGCACACCAAGCCTCTTTTTCGATCGGAGTCATCTTGGCTTCAAGATTCTTTGAATTCAACAGCGCCTTGACTTGTGGTCCTACAAAGATGCCAGCCTTGACTTTGGCCCCAGAGAGTTTAGGGAACATGACCCGAATCTGTTGGAAAACTTCCCCTCCAAAATCTAACGCAGTTACAAACTGCTTAATTAGACCCAACTTAATATGGAGAGGTGGTAGCAGAACTATGTCAGGCTTCACAAGAGGTTCCCTGAGTACATTGTACTTTCCTGGTTGCAGTCCTTCACGTGGAGACCACTGAACTGTTTTATAGTGCTCAGTTGAAGCTCTTCTATCCCACAGGCAAAGAAAACATGAATAGTTAGTAAACCCTCCTTGTAACCTAACAGGAAACCAATCATTTTGAAATCACCACACACGTCCCAGTTATATTGTTCATACCTGATTTGAGTGAGCAGTTGTTTGACATTTTCATAGTCCTCTTTCATTTGAACAGAATGTGCAACTGGTATAGATGGATATTTGTTCCCATTGTGGGGTGGAACAGCTTTTAAACTCCGAGTTGAACTGTCAATAAACAGGCGCCACTCTGAGGGTATATGTGTTAACCCAATAGCTATGAATAGACCATTAACCTCGCTGCAATAACATAGAGAGCCATTGGCATCGTAGAACCTTGCAAACTCTTCATGCCGCTTTCGGTATACAGTGCTCTTGCAGTCTTCTCCAAGCAAATTCCACTCTTTGAGTCTGGAGGTCAGAAGCTCAGACCCTGATTTCGTCAGACCCAAATCTCTAATTAAGTCGTCCAATTCCCTCTGATTTGGAAAGTGGGGGTTTGTATTGAAAGTTACTGTATATTCTTCATCATGACTGTCCTCACCAACCGACATCTCAGATGAGCTAGCTGCATCCTCATTTTCAACCTGCAAAGCAAAGAAACAAAATATAGGCATAGCTATATATGTAGAAGAGCATCAGCACTAAGAAAAATCGACACATACTGACCCACAGTCTGTAAATACAGAAGGTAAAGTAATGGATAGATACCTGTTCTGGTGGACGTGGTATTGGAAGACCTTCGCCATGTGGTACAGAAGCTATGGACGACGCTATGTTTGGATACTGAAGAGTCTGCCTTCCTTTAACTTTCCTGTACTTAGAAACGTCTACCATGCAGTAGTAGCAATCGTCGTGGTGGCTCTTTGGTTCTCTCCATATTCTGAGTACCGCAAAGGGCATTGCTTTGCGTACTCCCCGCAGCCACCCTTCAAGTGTGGAGCAGCAGCTTCCACAGATCACATGGGGTGCCCAGGGCTTATCTTGGTCACCCATAGGCATACCAAATAGAGCCTATACGCGATCCAGAACTTGGTGCCTTTCACAATCTTGTGCGATACTTGCTTGGGGGCCTATGTGATACCCACAAACGTAGCAGAATATATCCGGCGAGTGTTTACAAGCTCTAGTTGCCATTCTCTTTACCAAACTGTACTACATTAATCACAACCTGCAGATATATAGAGAAGAGTTATTATATCTGCAACAGATAACAGATTCCAGAAAAAAGATGTATTCACAACACTGAAATAATGTTCGCAATAAAAAAGGATCGATAACACTCAAATCGTCAGCACAGAGAAGCACAGAAACACAGTACCTCAGTGCTGGTAACCATCAGACAAACAACCTGCTTTCTTTGTGTGCTCACACTTACTGACTTCTCAGACTCTGCGCTCTTCTTTATATAGCACAGTGGAAGTTTCGGGCAATTTCTAGAGCAAGAAACTGTCAACGAACATCCGGATTGTTCTCAACAATTCCTGATTATTCTGATATTGATGCGCCCATAATAACATTATACTGTACTGGTAAAACATGAAAAATGGATTATCTCTGAAACCATTGATGATACACACAAACCAAGGCCAGATTTGGACTCAGCGCTCACAAATGCATATAACAACATAAAAAATTCTATATAAACAGAATCAGTGTTACACAGTGTAATAGTACAAGAATTACACAAATTGAACGAAGAATATATATATATATGTACAGTAAAAATTTATAATATAAGAAATATACAGTTTAAAAGAGGAATATATATATATATATATATATATATATATATATAGTAAAAAAAATATAATATAAGAAATATACAGTTTAAACGAGGAATATATATATTATTATATATATATATATATATATAATATAACACACACACACACATATATATATACATATTAGTGATGTAGGTCACATCCGCATCCAATCCGCATCCGCGGAACATCCGCACATTTTCTCGCATCCGCATCCGCACCCGCATCCGCACTTTGGACTGCGGATGTCGTGCGGATGTGGACCGTTGAGATAAAATGTCATTAATAAGCGGAAATTATCAAATTCTACTATATTAATAGAACTAGTTCATTGTGCGCAAAAGTGATGCAAGCGACAAGACGAGAGGCTGTTCTTGTATGAAGTTACTCTCTTGCAACCTACTTAGATCCACGTTACAAAGCTAAGTTATTTTCACCTAGTACATTAGAACGAGTTAAATCATCACTTGGCAAAGCAGTTGAAGAGCTTCAATCTCTTGAATCTGTCGCTTCGCCACCCACCAAAAGAATAAAAGTTTCAGTGACAGAACCAACACCTTCAACAAGCAAATCTATCACAGAATCTGTCTCTCAGTTTCTTGAGTCAAGCAGCAATGACGAGACTACGCGATGTCAAAAGATGTTGTAAAAATGATCGAGAGCTATCACCAAGAAAAACGCCTGGCTGCATGTGACAATCCTATTAGTTGGTGGAAAATACGCAGAATATCTATCCATACTTGAGTAAACTTGCAAGGAAACATTTAGCCTGTCCTCCAACAAACGTACCAAGCGAGAGATTATTTAGCAGTGCTGGTTAATATATGATGAAAAGAGAAACAGACTGGCAGCAGAAAAGGCAGAAAAATTAATGTTCCTTCAGCATAACCTTCCTATAATTAAGTTTGAACATTAACGCGAACATCTTAGTTTACTTTATTTTAATTACTCTTTATAAATATGCCTAATAAAACTTTAAACTTAATATAAATAGTTATCAAGCTAATTAAAGATCTCTTTCTATAAGGGTGGAGGTTGGGGAAGAGGTCGGTGGGGTGCATTTGAGTTGGGTTCACGTCCCGCATCCTGGTAACACATTATGGTTTCTAATTGTGGCTGAAACTCAACAAATATAACGAATTTATTTGCAGACGAATTCACTAATTGATTTCTATATTAGTTAGATGCTGATATTATTTTATATGTTCAGAGAAAAGTACAGCAATTATTGTACAATTATCAATTATACTACATATATGAGCTACAGTCTCCCTCTATATAATACTTATTATATACGTTAAACACAACAAATCTCTAATATCCTAAAAAGAACGAAAATGTAGACATCCGCATCCGCATCCGCATCCGCGGATGTTGAAATCAAACATCCTCATCCGCATCCGCATCCGCGGATGTGAAAAAAATGACATCCGCTACATCACTAATACATATATATATATATATATATATATATATTAGGGTGTTTCAAAAAAATGAAATTTTAAAAATTTATTCTCTCATCATTTAAAATTATTCCATTTCATACAAAACTAAAAATTATAAACTTTCATTACAATACAACAAAAATAAAAGGTGCCTCAAGAGAGCCAAAGTTTTTTCCAAGATAGTATTATTCATGAATGTTAAAATTACTGTTTTTGTTTTATTAAGATATTTCAGAGAGCGGTATTTCTCAAATGTAATGACTATCACAGTACAGTTGACTTCTTGACGTTTGGAAACAATTTCCGGTGTTGCTTCACACATTGGATGAGACATTGGTACTGCTTCTCATCTTTTGTCAATTTCCCCGAGGAGAGCTCACCGAGAGCTACAGCTCTCTCCGCTGTATCGTTCACGACTTGTAAAGAACCAACAATTTTTTTTTTGCTACTTTGTAATTTTCATCCTCTTCCCATAAAGCTGGATCGTTCTTCAGAAAGGTTAGATCAAGAAGGTTCAGTTTGCTGAAGAACTTCTTTGTTGCTGTTGTAACGTAATGATGTAAGGGTTTCCATGTTCCATCACTAGATGCTTTAAGACGCCTACCTTTTTCACGATTTTCCAATGCAATTACCATTTCCTTTTTTTCGCGAATGTCCACCTCATCGTCAAAGAAGCTGAAAGCAACCAACTCTTCTCCTAAGTACCACAAGTGTCTTTTGAAAACATTGAGAACTGCTTCCGCAAGCTCACGATCATGGAATTCATTGAGCCTTGCCATATATGCTAGATCTAGACGAGGAGAGGAGATTCCCAATGGAGCAGTGAACCAGGCTACCAGATACACACGGACAACAAAAATCACAAACCTCGTGATTCCTCTTATTTCTCTGGCAGTTATATTCATTTGATGTCGGAAAAGAAATAATTTGATGGCATAAATGAGCTTTGACATCCATCTTGCTCTGCGTATGGCTCCAGGCCTTTTGAATTTAATACCTCTTGGCGGAGTTTCACCTAGAACTATAACCCACAGCTCCAGCAGTTCCCGGTAATCTTCTCTTGGTCGCTCATCTTTAAGTATTGTTGTAGCAAAAGAAATCAACTGAGTGACATTTGCATCTTCCAGCTCCCCTTGAAGGGGTGTGAAAGATGAGAGATCAAGGGATTTCCAGCTTTCCTTAAATCTCTTAAACAACAGGTTTTCTGGTCCTGTAGATAATCCCATCAAGAAAGTGTAGGCCTTTTCGACTTGAAGTTCGAATATATGGTGACGACATGCAAGATTCAACAACTCCCTTCCAAGTTTATTTTCGATAAGGATGCATGCACCACCACGTCCACCCGTATTTGACGGTGTTGTATCAAAGCTCATGGCATTCACCGAGTCTTGAAGATTGAAATTTCGTAATGTAGAAACCACCGCATCAGCTTGAGCAACACCAGTTCCAGATGAAATTTTTGGAATGGCAAGTATTTCTTCGACACCATCACCAGATACAATAATTGGCAGTCTATCTACCTTTTCTTTACCAGTCAAATCAAGCATAATTTTTCCATCCCAGTGAACAACAAGCACCTTATTGACCAAGGATTCTTTAATTTTCTTTTCATGCTGTATTGCAGCTTCTAGGCGGTGCTTCTTTCTGGCTCTGTATACCGTTGAATGGCTGACGGAAATCTCAGGACGCTGAATCACTTGACTCCTTATTAGTGACGTTAGGAGATGAACAGCCTCCCTATCACTCATGAAAGTTCTGTCTAGAGTGGCGCAGAGGTCTGGAGTCATGATGGACTTTTTTTTTTGCAATTGAAGTTCCCCCAGTTGTACCTCCAACAGTTGGCAAGTAATCAGAAACAGGAGAAGAGGAGGAACTCTCTGTATCTGATTTAGTAGAATCACTTGTTTTAGTCGAATCCACAGTTTTTGATGTGCTTGCTATTTCTTTCTTGCATCTTTGTTTTCTCTTTTCTTCATTTGCTACTCTTTCAAAACGTCGCCTTTCCTTCTCCATTGTTACCTTGTCTATTCCAGCCATAGTTCCCCGTCGTCCAGGCTCTCTTTGAGCTTGCAAAGAACTGAAGGTCCTCGGGGTTCTGGATCAGTTTTGCTGCATCAGCGTGAGCTATATCAAATAGATTTGGGAAAGTGCTGATAAAATCTTCTCTTTTCTTGTTTTCTGTAGTAGAACTTCTAGTTTTATTCTTTTGTAGCTGCTTCCATGAGGCATACAAACCTTCAATTTTTGTAATAACATGTTGTTTGGGTCTAGTTGGGATTCTGGTTTTGTTCCAGAATAGCAATATTTCATCAAAAGTTTTGTTGGCTGCTTCTTTAATTGTGTCATTCTCTTCCCGATGGAAGTAATAAAATCGCTTCAGGACATCTCCAATAGGGTGGATCGATTTTTACATTTTTTTCGATTTCCATATTCTAATAGAGACAAAACCTTGCGCATGCATGAGAAAATAGCCTCTGCAAAATCTTAGCTTAATAGGTAATCATCCTCTGCCCCCGGCAGAGCGATGAAAATCATATTTTAGTAGTCAAAAACGTATTTTTCTTATAATTTTTAAAATATTTCAATATGCATCAAAATTATTCCTAATAACTATAAAGTCGATGAAAAAGACCTCATATGATCGTTTTTCCAAGCGCGTTGTCCTACGTTAATATCTTTTGCCCCCGGCAACAACGTCAAATGTTGAAAAAATAGGTAATTTATATACATATTTTCAGATCGGCTCTTTGTCTTAAATAATGCATTTATATATTTCCCATAGCATTTATATCGTTGCTTAGGCATGAAATAACACACACACATGCCTATTACACGGTAATGAATTATCACTGCGACACCTCATTCAAGACTTGGACGGCAAAACAACTGGGCCAATGGGCTTTACTGGACCAGTTGGAAAACAACTGAACGACTGCGAAAAACTTCCAATTACAGAATTCGATGCCATTCCATCTCCCGACATTGACATAGATGATGCCGAGTTGAGCACTGACCAAAATATTTGTTAGGCATCTACAGAGCAGTGTCGAGCGGTAGCTGCTCTTCAACTCTCGCGGCTCGAAATCCAGGTAAGATGGCGCATTCCAGGTGGCTGACAACAGCAAATAGATTTCTGCGCCTCTATGTTTCAACCAGTGAACCCTCCAGCACCTTCAACGAAATTGTGCGATTCATTATGACAGTTTACACACCAATTTGGTTTAAGATAAAGAAAAACTCCAGTTTCACTGAGGGCGCAAAACATTTTTTCGAAATGATGCCTCTCTCTCAGACCATTCCTCAAAGATCTAAGACAATCGCCAACAAAGTCCTCCGTAGAAATTCTTTCTTTGCTCACCCAGAAAATATTTTGATCTCCATGCTACATGCCGATGAGCAACACATAAGAGAATTGGGATGGAGAAGAATATTAAAAGCACGATCAAAACAATCACCAGCGGGGGAAATTCGAGCCTTCGCCATGCCTGAGCTGCTCTACGATAGTCAAAACTATTACGAAATGATCAACTGGCAAACGGCTGAGGTGACCGAACCCCCCGTTACAAAAACAATACCTGATACCCGAATAAAAGAGTTTGTTGAGACGGGAGACCAGCCTAATGGACTGATCCCACTATTCCTTTGTCATACTCAAGCGGTCGAGAGACTCATGAAATTAGTAACCGAAACCTCTGCCAGTGTAAGTGGAATAGAAGAGAGGGACGGATTCATCCGCTCCCGTCTTCACTCCCGAACAAAAATTCCACGATTTGATTCTAAGAAAGATTACCGTATGTAAATCGACATGCAGCCAAAGGAAGGGTGGTTGGGGCTGGATAGGGTGGAACTCGACGTACAGCCACCTCCTCGTGGTGAGTTCTGGGTTGCTAATTTTATAAAATTAGCAAGCGAGGAGCTGTACTTAGTACTTATCGTACTTATAACATCGCATTAACGTAATTATAATCCACATTTAGACTTTTCTCGGGGACAGAAGATATTACTCTAGAGTCATAAAATTTTGCGTGTGTGTTATTTCATGCCTAAGCAACGATATAAATGCTATGGGAAATATATAAATGCATTATTTAAGACAAAGAGCCGATCTGAAAATATGTATATAAATTACCTATTTTTTCAACATTTGACGTTGTTGCCGGGGGCAAAAGATATTAACGTAGGACAACGCGTTTGGAAAAACGATCATATGAGGTCTTTTTCATCGACTTTATAGTTATTAGGAATAATTTTGATGCATATTGAAATATTTTAAAAATTATAAGAAAAATAAGTTTTTGACTACTAAAATATGATTTTCATCGCTCTGCCGGGGGCAGAAGATGATTACCTATTAAGCTAGATTTTGCAGAAGCTATTTTCTCATGCATGCGCAAGTTTTTGTCTCTATTAGAATATGTAATCGAAAAAATGTAAAATCGATCCACCCTAATCTCCAATACATGGTAACTTAGATCCCCTGATACTGTGAGCGAGACTGCTCCCTATAAGAAAAATTTCTTGTCTTTTTTGCCTAGCTGTCATGAATCTGAAACAAAAGAATTATATGAAAGTTATCAACATACTGTTACTGTTTCATAACTGTTTCTATTTAGTTTATTTTTATTAACTTAAGAAATGTACAGTGTTGGTGGGTCAACTAGTGACAAGTTAAAGAGCAAAACACAATTCCAACAAACTAATTTCCAACAATACTACAAAATAATTTTATGTGCTCAATTAAATAAAAAAAAAAAAAAATTTCGAGAACATTCCTTAAGCTTTACGTACCTAATATTACATTTATAAATAATGAATTTGAATATAAAATAACTAAATAACGGCATATAATGCTGAAAATAAATAGTTATTAATTTCTCAAGTTTGTCAGATTTTAAAATAATCGTCTTGTTATGAATGTAGTTGTTATTTATAGATTTTACCCAAGCAAGCCAAAGTTTACAAGGCATGAGGCACCTTAAGATGTTCATTAAACTTCACAAAATTCCATAACATCAGTTTACACAACTACTCGAATATTTTGAGAGGGTGAGACTTTCAAAAAAAAAAATCAACCCTTATAAGGGTGAAACACCCTAATATATATATATATACACAATCATTACTTTTTTACATGTTTTTTACCTCAATTTCTCTCTTTGCGTCTCAGTTAAGCGCACAATGTAGATCAGCTCGAATATACCCTTTTGACCTTTCCAGATCTGTGTGTGTGTGTGTGTATGTGTGTGTGTGTGTGTGTGTGTGTGTGTGTGTGTGTGTGTACCTTCCTTAGTTCGTAGTTTATCGAGAATTATTTTTATCTGAAAACATGAATTTTCGTATCTTAGAATAAAAAGAGAATTCCAAAATTAATTAATACTTTGTTTTCCTCATAATAATAATAATAATAATAATAATAATAATAATAATAATAATAATAATAATAACAGAGACGATTTAAATGATTAACACACACACACACACACACACACACATACTGAGACAACCGCATTCCGATACCGCTATGTTTTGGAGTGCCTCGAGCCATTCACTTGCGTGTAAAGTGACTGGAGTTTTACATCGTTACACATTTTTGTGAAATAAAAAGAAAAGTTGATTTTGAAAACATTTTTTATAGAGAGGATTGGCAAAAGTAAATGAATGCAATTTATTTACTAATTATTATTATAAATAACCTAAATTTCTAAAAATTTTAAAAAAATTACTAATTAGAATGGAGAAAATTTTAATAGGGATAATTGAAGTGGAAACATTAAGATTGAAAATCTTTTGTATAAGTAAAAAGTTTCACTTTCAGATTGATTGCTTGCTTGCATGCCTTCGTGCTTCTTCTGCAATAAATAACTCGACATTGTTTGCTTGCTTGTCTGTTTTCGTGGTTCCTCTTCTTTGCATCAACTTTGATTTCGTGCGCGGTTCAGTTTTCCTGCTCATTCATCTCAACAGTAAAATTTGCAGTGGAAATTTGTTTTCTTTGTGGGATGAGCATCAATAATATATATATAAACAATCCAATCACGCCTTCTACTCATCTTGTAAACTGAACTTCATATTGTCTGCATATGATACAACTGTCTTTTTCTTGCAAAGATGTTAATTATCAATCCTCTGTGTGTGTGTGTGTCTGTGTGTGTGTGTGTGTATAACCTTACATCCTTACAACCTTACAAAGGTTCAGCGCGATGATTCCTCATTTCTCGAAGGTCAAGCTTGTCGCCCCTCCGATCGAGTTGGCCTGGTGAAGTTCTGAGTTGGTTTCTTGTGCTCTCCACCTCACACAGCCAGGTACGCCCGGCTCTTCGGAGATTGTTCTGAGACAGGCGTCTAGTCTTCTTTTGAAGGTGTCCATTGCAACTCCCTTCGTGTTTCTTAGGTTAGGTCTTTGGGTAGCTGATTAAAGAGTTTTGGTCTTCTCACCACAAAACTATTTCCTTTCAGGGTTAAGGATCTTCCCTATCTCGCCCTCAGTTTGGGAATACAACACAATCTACCATTTCTACTTTCCACTGTTGTTTGGGGAGTTATAGGGTTTAGAGTAAGATTAAGGACTAGATTTTCTATTATTTTCCAAATGTAAATAATGGTGTATCTCTCTCTTCTCCTTTCCAGTGAATATAGGTCTAGTTCGCATAACCTTTCCCAGTAATTTAGTTCTTTGCACCCGTTGATCTTGGCTGTGAAGCTTCTCTGGATCCCTTCCAGCTGTCTAATGTCTTCTTTTTTATATGGGGATGTTAGGACCGAGGAGTATTCCAATTTGGGTATGATCAGTGTTTTCAGTAGAGGAATCATTACATTCCTACCCTTCGTTTAATGGTTCTCAATATCTGTCCTGTTATTCTCTTTGCTCTGTTTACTGCTATCTTATTTTGTGTTTCAAATTTCGCAGCATCTGTCATTACAACCCTTAAATCTTTTGCTCTGGAATTTCTCTGAATTTCCTGTCCATTTGGGGTATAATATCCCATGGATTTTAGGTCTTCTCTTTTTCCGTACCGTAACAGCTGAAATTTCTCGGTGTTAAACTTCATATTGTTGTCTTCCGTCCACTTGTAGATTCTGTTTATGTCGGTTTGTAGAGATCGTATATCCTCTGGGTTTCTTATTTTTCGACTAATCTTTGTGTCATCCACAAAGGATGTTACTGTGATGTCTCTGGTAACGTCCTCATCTATGTCAGTTAGCATGATTATGAAGAATAGTGTAGCTAATACTGTTCCTTGTGGTACTGAGCTGAGGACCTCTGATTCTGATGAAGATACTCCTTGTACTGTAACGACTTGCCGCTGCTCACTAAGGAAATTATATATCCATTTCCTTACATTTCCCTATATATATATATATATATATATATATATATATATATATATATATATATGTGCGTGTGTCTATATATAAAATGTCTTTTCATATTCGTACAATTTTTTTTCGTTGGGGTGAGCAGTCAATAAGTATGATTGTAATTGGGGAGACAGACACGGAGCAATTTGAAAATTTCCCCCTCACCGTCCTTCCTGTGGATCCCCCAAAACCCTGTACCCTGTTGCTTGCTTGCGATTCTGATGATGATATACCATGAATCGGTGGTCAGCATCGCTGACTATGAATCCACCGGTTCCGGGTTCGAGACCCGGCGATGGCAGCCGGGCGCGGTAAACGTTCATCTTTCCGCACAATTGGTTGGTAGATAAATGGGTATCCAGAGTGACCTAGTGGTTAACAATATTTTAAAGTTTTCCCTTATGCCATAGAATTCGCGAGTTACTGTAAAGTTTTCATTTTAATATTAATGTATAATTTAAAGAGTCTAGTGTGTTTCTTATGTGGCTCGTTTTGCGTCTAAGTAAATTCTTAAACTGATTTAAAATGTATAGTGAGTTAATGGTTCAGTAGGGTGTGTCAATTTTAAGGAGCAAAGTGAAATCTTTAGATTTTCAAAGACTACTAGTGACCAATTGATGCGTTTTTATGTGCTAAATCGAAATATGGCTTTAAAATCCAGATTTGAGCACTCCTAGCTACTTATATTTGAAGTTGAAATTTACGAAAAATCAGCAATTTTTGGAAGTATTTTTTGTATTGTATATAACTACATTTTACATACATTTTATACAATTAAAGACATTTTGATTGTATTTCAATATTAAAACTTAGAAATATAGATAGGTTTCTTGAACTTTGCCAAGGATGCCATGTCTGCGTTGCTCTTGTTCCTGGACATGAGCACCCTACTGGCCACCTGTCCTCTGATGTACGCCTCCCTCCTCTCTTGTGAGTAAACATGTTGTGCTGCTTCAGTTGTCATCCTTACACACCTCTCTATTGAATGTGTGTGTGAGGGCCATGCAGGAACTTCCATTCGTCTATCCAGAAACTCCTTGATTGCAGCAGTGGTGAGGGAGCAGGTCAAAGGAGGCTCAGTCACGCCAGAGTTCCAGTCAATAAGCTCCGAGAGTTTGGCGTCATCTCGGTTGATGTCAGGAGTCTTCATGGGTCTGACACTGCAGTCTTCTACCTGTGTGTCCTCATTTCCTTCACCTCTGATTTCCAGTATCCTCTTCACTGCCTCCCTCCTCTCCTCCTCCACCTCATTGCACAGCATGGCCTGGAGCACAGCCTCAGAGTGTGCATATCAAGCTGATCTCTTCACTGTAGGCATCACTATTCCTGTCACCTCCTTCTTCTGACTTATGAGCAGCTCCAGCTGGTACAGTACATGCTTGGGACCCTCCACCCAGCTGTGATTTAACTTCATGTTGAACCAGTTTGGCATGTAGACTCCCACTATGAATTCAACAATTATCTTCAGATTCTTCAGGTTCCTACCCTTCAGCACATGCTTGGAAATCCACAATCTGCAGAACTTTAGAGCCGTGGTGACCCACCTACTCTGACAGTCTGGCCCAATCTCCAGGAAAGCTAGACTCTGAGGTACCTCTCCCGATCTGATGGCAGTGATGATTCTGTAGCCATATGATTGGTCTGTGCTGAGGTCCTTGACTACCTCCTGACTGAGATGGGGTAGAGGAGGACCAAGAGTGATCCTTGTGAAGTTTGGGTTGATCTCCAGCTCAGTGGCAGTGTCTAACATCTTCCCTAGGGGCCCAGACCACTTGTTGTTTCTCATTGTCTTGCCATCCAGTGCAGTCACTAGGTGTCTGAGACTCAGCTCCCCAGTGTGCAAGTCACAGACAATCCACACCAACTGCCTGCTAAACTTGGCCTCCACATAATGCATTACTCCTCCCTCCCAGCCAGTATTCACATTAGTACTGTCACCTCCTATGGCCAAAAGGGTCTGGTCTGCTCCTCTCTCTCTTAGCCAGTTCACCAGATGATCAGCAATGACCTCAGCATGACTTCTCTCCTCTGCAGCTTCCTCTAGTACATGCCACAAATATTTCCCACCTTGTTCATTGCACACTGTGTCGTGTCCTTCCTTAATGAGGCCAGGAAACTGCCTGTCACTGCCCTCAGCTTCCATCATCACTTTGGTGTCATCTCTTTTCCCACCAAAAAAGATACAGGTGATGCCATTTTCCCTAATCTCTTCATCAAACTTCTTGACCAGCTCCTTAGTCAGCCTCTCCTGAGCCCTCCTCCCTTTGTTGTGGTCAATCACCAGTGCTGTGTCAAACGCTGTGATAAGGCCAGCATCAATCCAGGCAGCAGTGGCAATCTCTGCAGTCTCTCTCAACCTAGTGTGATGTCTCATGCTAACCAGAGCTATGTTGGTGATATCTTCAGTGTTGTATTTCTTCTTCTTAGTCACAGGCAAGGAAGAAGTTGTCGCGGCCTCTGGTATGAAGTCTTCGTCCTCCTCTCTCCTCCCTGCCTCCTCCAGTATATCTCCAGTCTCCTCCAACTCCATCTCCAGCAGTGACTCCTCCCTCAACTCCTCTTCTTTCTTGGCTGACTCCTCTGCTTTTCTCCTCCTCTTCTCCTCGGCCTTCCTTCTCTGCTCCTGTCTCTGCAGCACTGCTTCCTGTCTCCTGGTCTCAGGGTGATCAGCTAGACCCATCTGGTGTGCCCCCACACTTCCCACCTTTTCTCTCTGACCTTTAATGAAGGCAAGCTCCTGCACTAGTATATTCTGCTCGCTCCTGCAGCTGCAGTCAATGTGAACCTCACTGTTGCAGACAGGGTTGCACCCAAGCTCACTGCAGCTCCTGATCACACAGTGACAGGTCAGGATGTCCAACAATTTGTCCAGTTTCATCATGAACCTATCTTTGACCTCTAGCTTCACATTGACAATGGACACCTTCACTGACTCATCCCACAGTGCCTTCACTTTAGCCCTGATCCTGACCTCAGTGTTGATTACAGGTACTGCGAATAGAGCGTTGGCCTTTCTCCACTGAGCCACTAGCCCTGGAACAATACCGTTGTTAAGCAGGTCATTAACTGGGTAATTCCTCCTATCTTCCTCACTCATCTCTCTCCTCAACAAATCATACCTCAGCAGATCTCTGGCTGTGGGCAGCTCAGGAGGGGGAAGTTCCCTCCCAGTCCCCACCAAATGACTTAGGTGACAACTTGATTTGCTTCGGGTTCTGATTTCTTTCTGACTCATCCTGTGGACCTGTGAACAAAAGAAATGTCATTGAAATTTGGATAGGCCTACTGATTATGATTACATAAAATTAAGTTAATTGAAATTCTTAACCCCTTCTGAACGACTCACGTCACGTTGGTTCTTTCATAATGTCATCATCAACTTCCAGTCCATACTTCGAATATCAAACAAGAAGCTTTGCACCGCACTACGAGAAATATTTGCTTTTAAAAACCAACACTAGTCATGACGAACGCAAACTCGTCATCGTAGCGCGTCACGGGAGGAACCATGACGAACGCGTACTCGTCATCGTAGTGAAGGGGTTGATATCTTCCTATAAGCTCAGATAAAAGGTTGTGTTGTTATAGGTACAAGACATAATTATTCCAAGTAATGACAATTTCATATATTTATCATATCAAAATATACAGAAAGTTTGGGTCACACACAACATTTCGAATAATTTGAATTACACAATATTTACATTACGAAGTAATCAAAATTGTCAAAAAGGAGGGAAAACACATGCATTCACAATCAAAACTCCAGCATTTGTGACTATGTGAAACTTGAAACCATACTGCACACCAAAAATAACCAAAGTTGACCACACATATCAATGGCGCATTGATATACGATGCTACAGTCATATTTAGGTTGTATTTCAAACCTTTTTGGTCAAATATAAGTAGGTAAATGGCTTTTTAAACAACACTAAAGATATTTCTAAGTTTGCTAGATAATATGACATCATTTGAGCATTAGTAGTTTTTGAATGGTTGACTTTACTAAAATTGACACACCCTAATGGTTCAGAGTACAATATAAAGAACCCTCTGTATTTCTTTTATTATCAATATTGGGGATCGTTTAAATAATTAGTTCTCTTACTGAACAATTTAAGGAGAATGTCATTCTTGCCTTTAATAAATAAGGAGCTAAAATAAGTGGTGCTGCTTGGCAAAATCACCCTAATAAGGTACACCTGAACATAATTAAAATAAAAACATTATTTGGCAACGCATGTAAATAAAAAATATAAAAAATGGTGCAATCTGTCAACTCACCCTATTAAGGTACACCTGAACATATTTAAATTAAAAACAATAACTGGTAACTCATCTAAATAAAAATTAAAATAAATGGTGGTATCTGGTAACCTTCCTTTTATAAATAAATAAATATATAGTGCTCTCTGGTAACCCTCCCTATATAAATAAGTGGTATCTGGCAACTCACGACCCTCTATATAACAGCTGCTTGGCCCCTGGACCCTCATAATGCGACGGACTCCGGTGGAATAAAGAACTCTCTCTCCTTCTTAGGTTAAGGCTTAGGTTAGGTTTCCCTTTGGGGGGTGAGGACATCCCACCTTCTACCCCAAAGACCCTCCTCCTTCTCCTTTCTCTCCTTCTCTTAGGTTAAGGTTACCCCTTTGGGGGAGGTCATCCTCACTTCTCCCTCCGAAGACCCCTCCCTCCCCCTTTGCAGCATTAACTTGTTGCATAACCCCTTCCCCTTTCATTGCATAACCCTTGTTGCATAATCCTTGCAACATTCCCCCATCCCCCTTTGATCAACAGTGCGACATTCCTGTACTTTCTCCCATTTTGCGATCATACTACTCTTCTCAGCTATCTCTGTCACTTTTGGTTCAGCATTTGTTGGTAATGATTTAATTTATAATCTTACATACTGGTAATACGAAACAACATCCGAAGTTGTTAGCAAAACATTAATTTTAAAGGGCCTAGCATCAAATTCTAATGCCTGTAAGAATGCCGACAGCTGTTTTTTCTGGCTTGCCTTGTACAATTCATAATCAGTGCTGCAAAAAGTATAATATTAGTTAGATGATAATATTAATGATAACATAAATATTATGATGTACTGTAATATTATCAAATAAAATAATTATCAAATTTTATTGCATATATAACGACACTACCTCTCTTCTCATCGTCCACTGTGCAACTAAGTTCTATCTACAACATCAGCAGCTTTTAACTGGGAATTACCAACTGATACAATTCTTTAGTATCAAAATACAACAAATTTTATATATAAGGTGTTTCTTTCTAGCAAATTAGCCGAAACTCATTAAATTTTACGATTTGCTTTGTAAGACGTGATCAGTAGGGCGGAGCGTTTTTACACTTTTTTCGAATTTTCGTTTTGTAATAGCGCGGAAAAGTGGCTCTTCCACGTCAAAACTGAGTGCGTAAAATCTCAAAGATCTGCAATAATATCTTCTGCCTCCGCACGCGCGCTGAAAATCCAAAAAATGCGCCAAAATACACATTTTTTCAATATTTTCTCATAGTTTTAATTTTCATCCTACCTTCTTGTAATAGCAAGGAAAAGCATCCTAAAGGTTTATTTTAGACTAGTTTTAAATATTTTTGTCCTGCGATAATATCTTCTGCCACCGCAAACGTTCCAAAATACGGAAAAATCTGCATAAATCACGTATTTTGCATATTCAACCTATACGCTAATAAATTCACTTTGTACGTCATGTAGTACTCCCACATCGTTCTAGAAGCTTCCCCACAGCCTGGTATGGTGCTCGTCATTGCTATATACGGCAATGAGTCAGTGAGTGATGACTGATGAGTCATGACTCACAACACTCTACCAGGCCTTCTTGCTCTCACTTCCCCGCAGTGTTGTGCTAGCTACGTTTCGGGTAAGATGTGGATTGTGTTGCTCTTGCTGTTAACACCACTCATATGTGGACATATACTGCATATTTTAGTGCATAATAATACGTTGGTGTAATATACAAAACTTCTGCAGAATGCAAGAATATTTTACGTTTTAGGAGTAATTTCTTAATTTTTATATTAATTACTGTGTTTTTCACAATGTCAGTACCAGCTCAAGCAACAAGAACTTCTTCAAGTTGTCCTATATTTTGGGCTCCAGCTGATCTAGACAAGAGGTGCCTTCCAACCTATAAGGACGTCATGAAATATTTTCATCAAATAAGGTTGAATCTGAAGACATCGAAGAAAGAGCCTACAGTTGCAGAAATTTAGGGTGTTCTCTCAAAAACTCTCGAAGATTTGTGGAAAACAGCCTCTATTCCTACTGTTTCTCATAACCGTGTCGTTCAAATGATTAAAAATTACCATGAAAAATGTCAAAACCTTCTAAAGTCAATAAAAAGGAAGCAAGATAGTGACTTTCAAAATTAAATTACAAACATTTCAAAATGAGGCAGAAAACAAATTATTTGACATCAGTGCTTGCAAGTGTGAAAATTTTGATAAGTGTTCACGTGAAAACCATCTCAAGGTTCCAGCAATTGAACAAGACTTCCTTAAAGATCAGAGAACAACAAGAAAATTGGCAATAGGCTCTCTTGATGTTTCACAAACTCGTAGAGATCTAGAAACTATTGCTAGAAGACAACAGAGAATGAAACAGTATGAACCAAAACCATCTACCAGTAAAGGCTAAGCAACTGAAACACTGTCATCAACATCAAGTGAAACAGAAGGAGTGGATTCTGATTATGAACCGACACAGAGAATCAAATCGATGGAACAATCTCATCATGGAACAATCTCATCATTGGCTATAGCTTGTGACAGAACTGGTTTGTCAGACAGGTCTGCTGCTATAATTGCTTCGGCTGTTCTTGAAGACGTGGGAATTATAAACGAAAAAGATTTAAGTTCAGTAATAGATAGATGCAAAGTAAGGAGAGCTAGAAAAAGAGAGATCTATCATTCAAAAGAGAGATTACGAAGAAGAACTATGGAGAGTATCTATTTCGATGGAAGAAAAGACAGAACTGCAGTGCAAGAAAAATTTGGCAGTAAAGGTTATCAAAAAAATATAACAGAAGAACATGTCACTTTGCTTGAAGAACCAAACTCGCATTATATTGGGCATGTAACTCCCGCTTCTGGCTCAGCACAGAGTATATCTTCTGCAATTTTGGATTTTTTTCGCTCAAATGAGATTGATACTTCAGAAGTTAAAGCCATTGGATGTGACACGACAGCAGTTAATACAGGACCAAAAGGAGGAGTGATAAGAAGTATTGAAGAGCACTTTCAGAGAGCACTCCAGTGGCTGATTTGCTTGCTTCACACTAATGAACTTCCCTTGCGGCACATTAGTGACTGACATTGATGGTAAAACAACAGGTCCTCAGAGTTTTATGAGGCCTATAGGAAAAGAGTTAATTGATTGTGAAAAGAGACCTGTTGTTGAGTTTGAAGCAGTTGAAGCGGAAGAAATTGTAGTTGACAGAGATGATCTGAGCACAGATCAGAAATATTTGGCAGAAATCTATGCTGCTGTGTCAAAAGGTGAATGTACTCCCTCTCTAGCTCAATGGAAACCAGGCAAAATGGCACACTCCAGATGGGTGACAACTGCTAACCGCATACTTCGTCTCTACGTTTCAAGTGAAGAACCTTCAGACAACCTTAAGTGTATCGTGGATTATATTATGAAAGTTTATATTCCAATGTGGTTTCAAATCAAGAGAAATTCTTCAGCAACACAGGGAGCCAAACATTTTTATCAAATGATACAACGCTCGAGGTCGTTGAGTGCCCGCTGTATAGAAATAGTTGATCGTGTTATTCAGAGAAATTCCTATTTTTCTCATCCTGAGAATGTTCTCCTTAGTATGATTCACGATGAAGCAAAACATATCAGAGAATTAGGATGGAGGAGAATCCTTAAAGCAAGAGATTCTGAGTCAGCCGCAGTGAGTGTTTAAATTGCCCGCGTTGGACTTTCAGTGCAGTGAGTACTACAACATGATTAACTGGCAAACTTGTGAGCTGTCAGAGCCTCCTCTGACAAAAGTTCTATCACGCTCCGACATCCTGAACTATATCTCATCAGGAGATGTACCTGATTTTATCCCACGCTTTCCTTGCCACACCCAAGCGGTTGAACGGCATATAAAGCTGGTAACAGAGGCTTCAGCTGCAGTATGCGGTTCAGAGGCAAAGGATGGATTTATCAGAGCAAGATTAGAATCCAGAAAAAAAATGCCAAGAATGGAAACAAAAAGTGACTACAGTGTGTAACTAGCCTAAATCCGATAATGGTAGGGTGGTTGGGTCGGGCAGGGAGGAACTCGAAATGCAGCCACCTCCACGTGGTGAGTTCTGGGTTATTTTGTCAATATAGTACATTCAGTATTGACGAAATAAGCGAGGAGCTGCATGCATATTACATAAGTCATCAAAAATAGACCAAGCATATGCAAAGTAAACTGCATTGGTGGACCTAAATTATTTAATTGCTCAAATATATAAACTTCTTAAATTACTAAAATATGATATAATGAATTGTTAATTGCATTACTTAATGCATAATTAACGAATAAACTGTGGTGTAGGGCCGAAGTTGACCATAATAGCGTCATTATAAAATACCCTATTTATGTAAATTTTCCTGTATTTTGGAATGTTTGCGGAGGCAGAAGAAATTATCGCAGGAAAAAAAATATTTAAAACTAGTCTAAAATAAACCTTTAGGATGCTTTTCCTTGCTATTACAAGAAGGTAGGATGAAAATTAAAACTATAAGAAAATATTGAAAAAATATGTATTTTGGCGCATTTTTTGGATTTTCAACGCGCGTGCGGAGGCAGAAAATATTATTGCAGATCTTTGAGATTTTACACACTCACTTTGACGTGGAAGAGCTACTTTTCCGCGCTATTACAAAATGAAAATCGGAAAAAGTGTAAAAACGCTCCGCCCTAGTGATCAGTGTCTGGACATTAATTCTTTTGCATAAATAACAAAATATACTTGCTCCTAGCGGAACAGTAAATGAATACCAAACTGAACAATATTTGGCAGAGTTATTATAGACATCATTACACAACTTTTATACCCATGGAGAAATAGATGCAAAAGAAAAAAAAATTCGTTCCACCCTAAATTGTGCATGTATAAAATGTACAAATATTTTAGTTACCCTTCTATTATAAAAAATATATAGTACAAATGTAGCCAAATAGTAAATTAATACCCTTATGTCTGACAATTTGTCAATTATTATGTTTCATATAATAATTCGCTCATTTCTTCTAAAAGTTTCGGATCACTTTAAAATATTGCTTCCCAAAGCATTGGGGAAACATATGTTGAAGTGATTAATACTGGGAAGTAATATGTTAAAAAGAGGTTGGTAATCTAGGCTAACTAACGAAAATATCATAACCTAATCAATCGTCAAGGGCGTACAGTTGACCTAACGATTGGTTAGGTTAGGTCGTGATATTTTCGTTAGTTAGCCTTATAAGGCTAACTAAAGAAGGCTGGGGACCCTGATCTTCAGGTGATCCAAATATTTTACATTCACAAAAAATGGCAAAGCATAATAAGTTAAGTTGTCCATAAATTTACATTTTCTCGACTAGCTAATCTCTAAATATTATAAACTATTGTAATGTAACTGTAATTGGTTGTGTGTAATGTCTATTTTTGGAAGCAATATGTTAAAAAGAGGTTCCTGGGAAGAATATGTTAAAGTGATCCAAGTTTTCAAATGAATTTAACAACTTTGACGGTTTTTGCATATTGAGATGGATTTTGGCAAAAACAAAATAAATTGTTTATTAAAGAGTATCGTATTTATATAACAAAACCATTGTAGTACTTATTTATGATAAATGGCATGTTTATCCTTTTATATTTCTTAAATACATTATTAGACTCTGTTTATAGTTTATTTTCTGGTTAACGTGAATATGAAACTACTATTGTTACTTTACCATCACTACAAAACCCGCGATTAGCCATAAGATTCATTTCTCCTTTCAAAATTTAGTCTATCTACTAATTAACCACAAAATGAAACTATTCAACTGATTTAAAAGTAGACGGAGCAATTAGTCATTTGACATGTCAAAAAAAAAATTCAGTTGATTGTGCATTACTAAGTGATGGGTTCGTCCCAAGACTAGGTACAAATTAACTACTGAAAGTTTAATGACTAGTTACAATTCTTTTATTGGTCAAATAACTCACAAGCTCAATTTTGAAACTGGATGAGTCTGTTAATCTGGTTAACATAGTCTTGTCACCTAATTTTTTTTTTCAGTGCATCTTCTGCCTTACATAATTTTTTTCACACCTGTTTCCTAATCCCCCTTTAACATTTTCACTCCACCTTAGACCTACAGTTTAACGTGGAATCCGAACCACGCCCCATCAGCAGCCCAGCGCCTTAATCACTAGGCTACCCAGGGTACCCATTTATCTACCAACCACTTTCTTTATTGTGTAGAAGGAAGAACAGCTGGGTTTTGCTGCGCGCCGCCTGCCGTCACTGGATCTCGATCCCAGGGACGATGGATTCGTAGTTAGCGACGTTAATCACTACACCATCGAGGCGCAATATATATATATTATTATTATTATTATTATATAATAATAATAAATTAGAGCTGGGCACTTGCGGTTTTTTTTGCTGTACTGCGGTACTACCGTGTTGGTCGGTACCGCGGAAAGTACCGCGGGAAATTTGAATGCGGTAGCGGTACTGCTGTACTTTCAGCGATCCTTTGCGGTACTGCGTTATGCGGTACCGGTTTGGTAGTGCGGTAGTAGTACCGCAGTACCGCAGTACCGCAAAAAAACGGGCAAAAAAACGCAAGTGCCCAGCTCTAATTTATTATTATTATTAATAATAATATATATATATATATATATATATATATATATATATATAATATATATATATATATAGGGTGATCCAAAAAGGTTTTCCAAAAAATATTTATGTAACAATTTATTTCTGGCAACACCTTTCGGATCATCATATATATATATATAGGGTGATCCAAAAAGGTTTTCCGAAAAATATTTATGTAACAATTTATTTCTGGCAACACCTTTTCGGATCATCCTCTATATATATATATATATATATATAAAATGCGTTTATATGTAAAAATATTAAGACTAAACTTTCCAAAATCAATTAAGATTGTAAAAACTTGGTTCTCTTTCTTCCAAGCAATTAAACCCTTTGAGAATGGCTTTAAACCTTTGCATTAATGAATCATTTAACTTTATGTATGTAAGCTATTTCTGGAAGCTATTTCGAGTATTTATTTAAGGATAAAGTGTTCAATATACATTTAATGCTAAAATATATACCGTATATGTATATATATATATGTATATATATATATATGTATATATATATATATATATATATATATTATATATATATATAATATATATATATATATATATATATGTAGCGGATCGACAAGAAATAGACCAGCAAATAGACAGAAATCTTTTGCTTCCACGCTATCATCAAACGTTCTTGGAAAACACACGTGGCAAGAGTCAAACAATGGGAAGGTCTGTTTTCCCAAAAGGCGCGAACGTAAGCCCTTATCAACGAAAGGACGCGCGGAGAAGGCGTCTTAAGATTTGGCGCGAAGTCCTACGTCACAGGAACTACGTATAAAAGCGAGCTTCCACTCACACTCACCCACTCACTCACTCGTACTCACATTATCGAACGTGAGCAACACGTCCGCCAACCGCCTTCCGGCCCCCTTGCCGGGGGCGCGGCCTGCTACTTTCTTCAAGGCCTACAATTTATCATCAAGTAAGATCTACAGACCGCCTGCAGAAGCAATCCTTCGAGGCCCAACCGGAATCGCTTCGGGCCTGCGGTTTGCCGGGTCGGCCTTCAAGTTTCTTCACATTCCTCGAGATATATTCAGCACCACGGGCCTGCGCCTGCAGGATCATTGAAAACCATCCTGCACCTCGAGAAGTAACATCACCTCAGGCTTCCGTACGAAGCCTACATCCATCATCTCGAGAGGCTTAACGGACAACGACAACTCGAATCTACGTTAATAGGTTCGTCTTCAACCCGTCTTCAACAGGGTTACATCGTCCTAAGATAAGTACCTCCTATTCTAAGTACTCTTGTGAAGCCTACATTAGCCTACCGCCGAACGGTATGCTATACTCCCAAAGTGTAATCAAGCGTTCCAACTGACTCTCGTGAAAGAACGCAGTAGGCCTGTCATCCAATTCAAGTGTCATTTCAGTACCGTAATTCCGCGTATCATCCGTTATTATGTTCAAGTCATATATTGGTGTGTTAACTAAATATTCTCTTGACGTAATCACTTAACATCATATAATGGTCTTATATATAAATGATATGTGTGTAATCATTATCAAGCATTTCAATCCATTATTATTAGGCCGCATCAATTATTCCTTGTGCATCCATGCAATCATTTAGCCTACTTAATCAGTGTCATGTTTTCCATTCAATGTACCAAACGCACGTGCATTCTTTATATCATTTACTAGGCCCATTCAATGTTCCATGTCGCATGCCATTTACATACCATCAATGAGTACATTATTTATTACGTGTCAATTAAGCTATTAACATTTCATCTTATTAGCTAAGTCTATGTCATAAGCATAACGTAAAACTACCAATTAATTACTGTCAATTCTTTGTTATAAGTTATCGCAGTGAATAAATAACGGCTTTATTTTCATAATAAAATACAAAACAAACTATAAGGTGTCTTTTATAACCTTAATATTAATTTGCTTGGGTGTAAACCAAGCTGGTGACCTCGCTGCCATTTCGGTCACTTCCAATAGTATGGTGGGCCTAAATAACCACTTATTCCAATCGGTGATACTGTATGACATCATAAATTATTAACCCAGCCTTTCATTAATAAGCAATCAGTCATTGCATCAATTAATCACTTGCATACAATTAAATCATTATCACCTTAAACTGCTAAAACTAGGTCCACTATATATATATATATATTATATATATATATATATATATAATATATATATATTGTGTGTGTGTGTGTGTGTGTGTATGTGTATATATGTATATATACATACATATGTATGATGAAAATAACCACGATGGAAAGGAAACACAGAATGGTGCTCAAGCGCTTTCGTCTAATGACATCCTCAGGAACACTAAGGTTCCTGAGGTTCCTGAGGATGTCATTAGACGAAAGCGCTTGAGCACCATTCTGTGTTTCTTTTTTCCTTCGTGGTTATTTTCATCATAAATATTATTCATGAGTTACTTTCGTAAAATAATTTTCATATATATATATATATATATATACATACGAGTATAAGGTTTGTTCACAAAGTATCTGGACTGATGTGATTATAGACAGAATATGGTACTTACAGGGTTTGGGGCTTAATCTCCCTCAAAGTACGCTCCTTCTGAAACCACACACTTTGCCCAACGATCCTGCCATTGTTGAAGACTTTTTTCGAAAGCACTTTTCGGAATAGCCAAAAGCCTGCTCCATCGAATTTCTTTTAATGGTCTGAACATCATCGAATCGGTGTCCTTTCAGGTTTGTTTGAGCTTCGGAAACAAAAAAAATCGCATGGAGCCAAATTCGGCGAGTATGGAGGCTGCTGTACTTGGGTGGGGGCGGCCTTCTCCAAACTTCAATTTAAAATTCCTTGTTGATTGTTTGCTCCTGTAGGGCATATTCATAGTGCACAACACCTTCCGACATCGTAAAAAATCGCCGCGAAACAAAACACGTTAAACTATATCGGTTCACCACAGTGGAGTGACGCTACCCAATGAAATGCAATCCTATCAGTCAATTTGTCTCGACATGCAGAGACATGTTTAGCGCAGTCACAACTCCAAGGATGACCTTGTTCCAAAAATAAACATCCTGTCCAGATACTTTTTGAACTGACCTCGTGTGTGTGTGTGTGTGTGTGTGTATTAAAATAATTTCTAATTTAATTTTTACTATAACTCAAGAGCCATAGTATTTACGAAAACAAAATCTGGCAGTCGGATAAAACCAAAAAATTTTAATTTGGGGGGGGGGGGGGGGGGGGGGGGGCAAAAGTGTAGCCCAGATTTACTCTTATATTTTAATAACGGTAGACCTTCCCCCCCATTTTCCACTCATTTGAGCCAACTCATGAGCAACATCAGTTTCTTCATCAGTATGGTCCTGAAGATCTCCCGGTTTAGGTGTCCATATAAAAAATCACAAAGTATAAGATCAGGTGGATGAACGAGAGGCCCAGTTCATCGGTCCCCCTCAGATGATCTATCGATCTAAAAAGGCGCGACTGAGAAACTTACAGTCTCTATTTGCATAGTTTGGAGTGACTCCATTTTCCTGAAAAGTTACTTCTTTAGCTTTCAGAACTGTGAACCCGCCTGAAATAGCGCACCACACATGACGTTCTGTGATGTTCCTTTGCTCTGTCATTCTCGAACTTCAGAAGGGTCTTCCTTCCCCCAGACTCTGCAGTTATTACGGTCTATGTGGCATGAAAGATGATGGGTAGCTTCATCGTTGAACCAGATTTTGTCCAGAAATGCGTTATATATTTCAACTCTAATTTTAAAAATTCTTTAGACAAACCAACGTATTCATTATCTAAAAACTCTTTATACACATATACAATTATACAAATACTTTTACAGTACAACATTCATTATATTAGCTATTAGTGGTGTGATACTTTTCAGTGAAAGAAATCAAGCTTGACGAAATACCAATTTAGCAAAATGTGATAACAACGTTTTGGGAATCAAAATAAATAGCCACACGATATTACCATTTCGTTAGAAAAGAATATCAATAAATATAATTTGTTACTAATGACAAATGTTTTTCTTATGTAAATGGCTTCGTTTTACAAAACAGAGAACATACAGTTATATAGGCTTTTAATACTTAGCACACCCAAGAATATAAGTTATCTTTACAGTATATGAATGTTTCCATTTGAAAGATCTACACTTGGTAGTAAAATTTAAAAAAAGCAACTGATTGAAAGATTGAAAGACTGAAAACCAGTAGTGATCGAGATAGAGCGAGATTTCAGAAGCACTCTAAAAACTGTCCACTGTGTGTACCTTATATCCGAGCGGGAAAAAAGGACTAAACAACTGCAAAGGGGACATATATATCATAGGTCGATAGTAGATAGAGAGTAACCGAAACAGTTTTCTTCTTGGCAACCGGTGTCCTCTGGAACTAATTGAAAAATACAAAGAGTACACTTCCAGGGCTTAAAGAAAACCTTTCGCTCTACTTTTGGGGTAACTTCGGTCTATTGAGTACACTCTTTACATACTTTATATCCAGAATACGTTTAGTCCTTTTTTCCGCTCAGATATAAGGTACAAACGGCGGACAGTTTTCAGAGTGAGCCGCATTGACTTTACTTTACTTAAAGACCCATTCCGAACTCTAAAACAAACTGTTCAGACTCGAATGAAATCTTATAACTTTATTTCACCCTTTAGTTAGGTGGCTTAACAAAATGAGGGGGACATTCCGGACAAAAGCACCAACTTTTTTCTGGCACTTTATTTGGTCATATTATTCAGCATTTTTATTGGAACCAAAAAATCTGACATGGATGGAGCTTCCATTTGCCCCGTTGCAATACTGACCCTAATTTTAGCATGATATTACACCTAAAAGGCATCAGATTTTCCAATCTCCCTATATAGTAGAATTAGGATAGAAGATTGTCAATCCTGTGTATGTAGAATATAAAAATACTGTAATTTAGTATATTTAGAATACAAAACACACTAATTTGATATATCACCATATTAAACAGCTAAACAAAAATTAAAAACATCATAATGTATGTAGAATATAAAAACACTTCAATTCAAAACATACAGCGAGTTCGGTTATATGTCACATTTGCAGCTGCAAACCTCTGTGCATTTTCAGTGTGCCTTCTTGCACGAACACCTTGCACCACAGCCACTCACGCTTTTGCACCCATACTTCACCAGCGACTCGAGTGTTGCAACAAAGCCTCCTGAGTCGGTGGAATGTTCTCCATCGTCATCGTTTTGCTCTTTTTGCAGAACAACTCCCTTCGTGCCTCATTGACAGATTCCAGAGTGTTTGTCTTGTCATAGATGAATGTGAAGCGTTCCAGCAGTTGGAAGTGCTGGGAGTCCACGGTCAGTGGGATGTGCGGATTTGCTGCCATGTAGTTGAATGCCTGGGTGACCTCAGGGTAGGAATTCCAGGCTTCCCATGTTGACGTCTTCCCCTTTCCATAGAATGCTGAGGTTGTGTCACACCCTGTGAAACTGTGGAACAGGTGAAGGGCTGTAGACTTGTCTTTGCCCAGAGCATGGCAGATGGCATTGATATGTAGGTACATGAAGTCGTCCTTGCCAGTGCCAAAGGCAACCCAGATGTCTGCAAATGGATATTTGGCGACGATGGCGTGGAATATGCCGATGAGGATGATGACTACGTCACTGTCCACAGTGCGCACCAAGCAGATGTTAGAACCACTCTCCATGGCATCTTGCAAGTGAATCAGTATTCTTGTATCTGCTTCCTCATGGTCACACTTCGGCATGCAGTGGCTGGTGCCTCTGCTGACAACTGTGCTGCTAGATGTGATGAAGATCTGCTTGCCTTCTGGGCATTCGGTGGATGCAACCTTGCTGGAGAGGAATGCAAAAAGCTCTTGCTTATTGGTGGGGTCACACAGGAAACCTAGCCAGTTCCCTGGAATCTTATTTCGACCGGCGACCTTCCTCCTGATGCCTTCGCCACGTTTCTCCCTGGTTGACTCTTTGATGCTGCTGGATATATAGGTGTCCAAGACCACGTCCACTCTTGCAGAGGTCTCCAACTGCTGCATAATGTGGGGAAGAAAGACACCACTGGCATATTCATCAAACGTGGTGATGTTTGTGATTGGTAGGAGGTGCACCACAGCAGCACCATCAAGTATTTTCACATCGAAAAACCTAGGAGGTTCCGACTGTGGCTCATCTGTCTCGTGGGTCAGAATGCTCAGCAGATCCGACTTCTTCCCCTGTCGTAGCTTACCTCTGTCAGAGAGAGATGGAGGATGTGGATGATTTTCATGCATGAAGAAGGTGCCCATGTCTCCATCCCTCTGCTGCATGTCTATGTATAATCTGAAGAAAAGTGTCACATCATCCTTCATCAGTGAGATATGCCCTGCCTGCTTGGTCTTTGATTTGGGTGGGAGGGAGGGAGTTCTTCTTGATGGGCTCATGGATAGAGCGTTTGCGGTCAGTTATCACTGACTGACGGTAGGCGTTGTATTGCTCCCTGCCCACTGCTTCCATGGTACGGAGCGTGTTGACAACAGACTCGTCGATGACATTCCGTGTGTCCAGTGTGAAAAGTTCAGGGCTGCCATCTAGGAAAGGATTGCTCATCTCAGAGACAGCCTGAACCAGACCCAGTGTTTGCTCTTTGAATGTCTTTTGTGTTGATAGTCCCTCCTCATGGTGTTATTGTTGATTTTCTTCTTCTGAGGTGTACTCCTCCTCAAACTCTTGGAGAAGTCGTGCTTGCTCAGGTCCAGCTATCATCCACTTCTTGAAAGCTGAAGGATTCTCAGTCAGTCCCACTGCACCCCGTGAACTCTTCACCAACTCATTGTTCTGCTCGTGAGCCTGGTCGATTGGTTGTCTTTGAAACAATCCAGTGGCCGTTGTCTTCGAATTCCTCTCGAATGGCTGTAGGTAGGCTCTCCATTTCCCGTAGGTGCACGGGAATCCACCTGGCATAGTTGTGATGGTCAAGGGCAAAGAACCAACCAACCAAAGCCTTGAGTGATTCCACATACAGGGGGAAGTCTCGTTCTCGGTGGGCCCGCACGAAGATCAGAGCAAAGATTTCCATCTTGAGAATGGTATCCAAGTAGTGAATTGTTGGACTCTTGCTGATCATATCTTGTTTCCACGTTTCTTTGGCCTTCTCATCATGCGATCCTTCATTCATAGTGTGTGTGAAGGCATTCTGCTAGAGCTTGGCCAGGGCCGGAGCACTCACTTGGTGGGCATGTCTTGTCCTGGTGAGGTGGGATGCCTTAAGGAAGGAGTCAGCTGTGCCAGAGGAGGCGATGCCTGTTTAGGTCAGTGCAGTGGTCCACCCAGAGGCCTCCAAGTAGTCCCCGAATGTTTTCCACATTGTCATCTCAATGTGCAGACCACCGAACATGATTACGTACTTGTCCTCGCCATGTGTTTGAGGCCAGTTCCACTGAACAAACTTGGCCAGTGCATACAGTGGTGCATTCAAAGTAATCACTAGAATCTGTCCAGGATTCAGGAACTGAGTGGCTTCGCGCTGTACATTCATCCCATGCTTGATCATGGCAGCTGAAGCAGCCTTCTCATAGAAGAGTGAAAGCGGGTTGTGAGTCGTCAGAGATGTGGTCTTAATGACTGGTATGGTAGGCTGACCAGGCCACAGCATCTCCCTTGGTTATTATAACATTTTACAACAGTAATTGAGCTCTCAGAGACAATATCTTTATTTCTAACAGAAAAACTATTTTTTCTTGGTTTTCATCCACCCATGTTTGAAAAATGGCTGAAACAAAATTTTTTCAACATCTCGGACACAATACGGATGCTAAGTCTTATACAGCACATGCAGCTGACACAGCTGGGAACCCTCGAGTCGGACCGCTTCATGGCAAGAAGCTATTAGAACAGGCTACAAAATACGCGATACCAAAGGACAACGAACTTAAAATGCACAAGAGGCAATGCAAAACAAGGAACATAAACATTGTCCTAGCAAATATTCAAGGAATAAAACCGAACAATTCACTAAACAAAGTTTCGTACCTGAAAGGTTTCATGGACGAAACAAAGGCGGACATCGCATGCCTCACAGAAATACATCTTAAAGATTGTCAAGGAAACTGCGATAACTGCGAACACTGTATCGATAAGAGAGAATTGCAGAGCGATGGATTGAACTAAGTAAGAGCGGTAATAAGTAAATCCAACAGCTTCGTGGAAACCCTTGCAGTAAAAATAGAGAAACTAAACGTGATACTGATAGTCATCTATAGACCTCAAAACTCTTCAAGTGAAAAATTTTTGGATGCCATTGATAATATCAGAACCCTAATAAAGTCCGTAAACTCTCCATCTCCTAATATGTTACTCTGCGGCGATTTTAATTTCCCATTTATAAAATACAAAAAGGTGGGTAGAAATATATTTATACAGCAAGATAAGGGGGGCACAAGAGAGGACCAAGAGGAAGCAAAAATGCTGATGGTTCTCACAAACGAGTTTATGCTGACACAGGAGATAACAGAAAATCCCAGGAAAAATAAGTGCCTAGATCTGGTATTCACAAATAACACGAACTTCATTGCCGATATAAAAATAACCCCAACTATTATCTCAGATCACAACATAATCGAGTTATCAACAAATATGGCGATAACTTTAAAAGACAATACACATACGGAAGGAAGAAGGAAATTTGGAGCTTTTAACTTAAACTCCAAGACCATAAATTGGGAAAAAAATCAGATCACACATGGCCCAAATAGAGTGGAGAACAGTTTTAGAGAATAAAACAAATGCTAACAACCTTGGAAGAAAAGACGCTGGATTTTTGGAAAAATATGCTCCGAAAGCACAGCCAAAAGGAAAGAGGAACTGGCTAGAGAGGCAAAAGAGAAGAATATTCTGCAAAAGAAAGAGAGTAGCGACGAAGTTAGCAAATTGCGGAAACAACAATGCCAGGAAAGTAATACAAGAAAAACTGGAGAGTATCGATAGGGAAATACAAACTCTGATAAAGGACCACACAGAGAGGGAAGAGGAAAAGGCGGTAGAAGCAATAAAGGAAAATCCAAATTACTTCTACAGCTATGCGAAAAGGAAAACAAAAACGCGCGCTACTATCGGGCCCTTAAGGAAAGGAAATAATGAACTAACAAACGATCTAAAAGAAATATGTGAAACATTGAGAGCCCAGTATGAATCGGTCTTCAGTACCCCAAAAAGTGACAAAGCGATACCTGATATAGATGCATTCTTCGAAGAGAAATTACAAAGAGAATGTATAACAGACTTTGGTTTTACCCAAGAAGATGTATCAAGAGCTATAGGACAAATGAAACCACATTCAGCTGCAGGTGCGGACAAATGGAACGCACTACTGATTAAAAACTGTAAAAATGAAATAGCTACACCTTTCTACTGGATATGGAGAAGATCCCTAGACACTGGGGAAATACCGAGCATCTTGAAAAGAGCAAACATTGTCCCCATATATAAAGGAGGGGATAGATCTCAAGCAAAGAACTATAGACCAGTGTCATTGACGTCCCACCTCACAAAAATATTTGAAAGAATAGTCAAAAAGAAAATCTATGACTTCTTGGAGACACTGGAAAAATTCAACGAAAATCAGCACGGATTCCGATCAGGAAGATGAAGCCTATCACAACTTATAGAGCATTATAACAATATTCTAGATGCACTTGAAGGCACTGAAAACTATGATGTCATATACACGGATTTTGCTAAAGCTTTCGACAAATGCGATCATGGTAAAATAGCACATAAACTGAAACATATGGGAATCAGGGCCGTAACTAGGGTTTAGAAATTAGTGAGGTCCAGATTTTTTTCGAGCGCAGCGGGACGAGCAAAATTCAGACCAAAATGACATCTACAAACACAACCCAAGCTATACACTAAACACAAAACGCTCGACGCTCCCTCTTTTCAAAAGAAAAGCGGTAATATGCGTTTCATACACGGAGAACGGTTCAGTCTCTTTTTTTTTTTTTAGGAAATAATTACCGAGGTCCGGACCTCGGTGACCTCATAGGTAGTTACGGCCATGATTGGAATAACAGGCAAATTTGGAAAATGGATCTACAACTTCCTCAGAGAACGACTACAGGTCGTCAAAATTCAAGGTGTATCATCATCAGAATCAGAAGTACGCAGCTCAATACCACAAGCTACAGTGCTGGTCCCACTCCTGTTCATTATCATGCTAACAGACATAGACAGTGGAGTAAACAACAACAGTATAGTAACATCATTTGCGGACGATACAAAGATCAGCAGAAAAATCAGCGATGCAAATGAAGTGGAGGCCTTGCAGAGGGACACGAACAAAATATACACGTGGTCAGAAGACAACATGACATTTGACACCGAGAAATTTCAGCTCTTCAGATATGGTAGAAATGAGGAAATTAAACAGACTGCATATTATGCTCCATATAGACAGGAAATTCAGAGAAGCACGAAAGCTGTCCACTTGGGGGTAATAATGATCGATGATGCCAAATTCGAGACAAAATCAGATAACAATAAACAAAGCAAAAAGAGTCGCGGGACGGGTACTAAGAACGTTCAAAAGGAGGGACAAGACAGTAATGATTCCCCTGCTGAGAACACTGATCATACCAAAACTTGAATATTGCTCAGTTTTGACGCGCCTATATAAAAAGGAAGAAATTAATAAACTAGAAGAATCGCAGAGACATTTCACAGCCAAGATTGATGGCTGCAAAGACCTCAACTACTGGGAAAGACTAAGTAAACTAAATCTGTATTCCCTGGAAAGAAGAGAGAGGCATACCATAATCTGCATATGGAAAATGATCGAAAAACTGGTACCAAACCTAAAACTAAACCCAATTACCATCCAAACAACGCTGGAAAATAGGAAAGGCCGAATGTGTAGTGTTCTCAAATTAAAGGCCCGACAAGGGACCTCCTCAACACTGAAGGAAAATAGCTTGGTTGTCAGGGGGCCAAGACTTTTTAACCAGTTTCTAAAGGACCTCAGAAACTTACAGGGGTCAAAGTTGAAGTTTTCAAGAGAAGACTAGATGCCTGACTGAGGACGATACTAGATGAGCCGGGTGTACCTGGGTATGTGCGGTGGAGAGCGCAAGAGAGCAACTCGCTCCTCCACCAAGCTAAGACTAGAGGCGGGGCCACCAGCTTGACCTTAGTGTGAAGAGAGACCAACGCACGGAACCTAAACGAGGTTAACGAGGTATATATATATAAATAATTTGACTTTGAAGAATTATTATTATTATTATTATTATATATTATTATGCGAGTGTTTGTAATTATAATTAGCTCTTGTAACTGTGGATGGTAGAAACAGGAATGATTGATCGTGGTGGGATACCTGCTTTTTAAACTACATAGACTTCGAAATGTTCATTGAGCAAGTGTCCCAGTACGACCAATCCTTTCAGCTTATACCACCCACAGTTACAAAAATGCTACATTCTTGAGCACCTTTCCTAAACCTCTAACTGTTAACGAATACTCCTTCACGAATTCTATGAAGTTCTGGAAACCATTCCTCTAAACAACGCTGACCCATCTGTTCATGTGTAGCTTCGATAGAGAGTCGCTTTACATTAATGTACCTAAACCATGGAAGAAACCACCGAAATTTTCGTTAATAATTTGTACTGCAATAACGGGACTGCAGTTCTTGGACAATCAAAACAAAAATTCTCCAAACTATTATTATTTTCCTCTTCGACCAGTAACTGTATCAACAGAGTAACTCCCTAGCTATGGGATCACTCCTTGCGCTACCCTGCCTAACATTCGCCTATGTCACCCCGAATCTACTACCTGGCTTACGTCACTGCCAGTTAGAATTCAAACTACACTTATATAGACGATCCTTAGACAACATCTTCCTTTCATTTAACGAGAAAAACCATTCTAATACTTTCCTTAACTACCTACGAGCACCCTAGTATAAAATTTACAAAAGAAAAAGAAACCTATATTACGCTCCCCTTCCTGGACATCAGAATAACCAAAAATAATAAGTATTTTGCTCGCTTCCTTACCGTAAACCAACTTATACCGTCTAGGCACCAACTATTTTAGTGATATCCTGATATTATATAGAATTAACTATAAAAATCCTCATCACCAAGCTTACCACCTTAGCTCCTCGTTCCTATATCCTTTCATCAAGAAATCACTTTCCTACGAGCTTTCTTCATTAGTAATTCATATCTTAAATACATCGTTCAACGCCTTCTCAAAACATCGCTTTATCAGTCTATTTTTAACACCTATCCATCTCGAAAGACGTACAGTACTTCAACTTTCCTTATTATGGGTACTTAACCCATTAGTGCCCACTGGCAGAATTTCCTACCGACAAATTTGTTTGTCATTATTGCATCATTTTTTCTTGTATTCACGTGATCTTCGGTATGATCGGTATTCACGTGATCTTCGGTATGATCGGTATTCACGTGATCTTCGGTATGAGCAATTTAGATTGCGTCATATCAATGACTCATACCGAAGATCACGTGAATACAAAAAAAAGTGATGCAATAATGACAAACAATTTTGTCGGTAGGAAATTCTACCAGTGGGCACTAATGGGTTAAGCCAGAAAATACAAATAGATCTTCATCGTCTTTTTTGCTCCCTCCTATCCTCAAATTAACTTCCACCTCGTTTTTACAAATTCGACAACCTGAAAATTTGTTTCAATCTCTCTCTCTCTCTCTCTCTCTCTCTCACACACACACACACACACACACACACACAAAGCCACCCACCACTCTTATGTCGTCCGTCATCTGTTCATTTCACTGCATTCGCTATAACGCGAGTTACAGTGGTAGGACTTCCCGTTAATTCAAACTCAGAACGAACGAACATCGAGGCATTCTCAGTCCATATTTTTACCCCTTAACAAACCATCCAAATCAGCGGTACGCAAACAGTGTCACACAACAAACTACTCCCTAAACTTTTCTCATTTCAAAATTATAGACACTCCACAATTCCCAATCAAACTACTTGCACAGACCGGACCGGAGTCACTTCACATTCTGTAGCGTAAAGTGTCTCAACAATTAATTATTCGTCATCCTTTGCATTGTCCTTAACTCCTTCAACAGCGTCTATGAACCCCTCGATACATCTCAAACTCACATCTTTTCCTCGACTTGATTTCATCATCATCATAACCAATATGAGGACTATATTATGTCGTCCTTTTTTTTTTAAGTCTTATCTACAGACACCATTCTGCAAACATTCTGTTTTATTTTTATAAACATAAATTATCCTCAATAAATATAACTTTGTTTTAAAAAAATTTTAAATTTATAATTTTAACTCTATAAATTAACTGTAAAATTTGTAATTTTAATCTTAATTTAGATTCGCTTTTATTTACCAAATGACGATCAAAAGATACTTTTAAAATGTTTCGGTATAAATATCAAATGCAAAAATGCCGCCACCAGCATTCGAACCCAACACCTTTTCAGTAAAAAGTGAGAACGTTACCACCACACTGGGACAACGTAAAACTTAGTACAACCTGGTGGATGTTTCAAACCCCCGGAAAACACAAAACGCCTTCACGTTTGTGGTAGCTGCTCGCTCCTTCTACTCAAGAGGTGCTAGATTCGAATCCTGGTCGGAACATTTTAGGTATATATATATATATATATATATAAATGTATGTGTGTGTGTGTTGTACGCCTATCTTTAGCGTTATCTGCCTAAAGTATCGCCAAAGCAAATTTAACGCTAAGGTGATTCTTAAAAGGAAAAACTTTACCCCTTTTTCTGCAAGGGAAACTTCCTTAAATGTTGTTATTACTTAAACCTTCTTATTTATTCGTTTACATTTATTCATGTATTTATTTATGTACACTCAATACGTAACAGATGTAATTATTTTTAATAAATAAATGGATAAATAATATAGAATCATTATAACTTATATACTGTATGTATAATTGTATTTACAGTTTATGCTGAAAATGTCACAGTTAAATTTCTCTTTTTAAAAATAGAGTAAGTCATTCATTATTTCTCTTTCCAATTTCGTAGCAAAAGATCGCACAAATGGAAAAAACATGCTAAAGTAATTACTATTTGCTTATTTATTTATTTATTAACTCTCAAGCTTTCACTCAAAATATTTTTGCTCTAATAAAAATATTTATATGACAATAAAAACCAGTTGATAATATTTCAGTTTATCCCCCTGTATACCTGGTGGCCAAAAAAAACTATTACCCTGGTTTTGAACAATATAATTTTGCCTTTATCAAATGTTATTTGTACAATCAATATATGTGTCCTGTATAGAATTTCATGGTCTATCTCGTGGCGAGGTTGGAGTTTTGCTAACTGTAACCATTATTTTGTAATTCGCTGTTATACAGACACGGGTAGAAAAACTTTCTGTTTCTATACACTTATCTAACTGAGTCCAAGAATATGCAGAATGTGCCCTCCTCCATTATCAATGCACGCTTGCAACCTTGACTTCTCCCTTATCGACGGCAGTGCCGCATCAAGGATTTTTTCTTGGTAATAAGCAGCAGTGATTTTGGCATTTTGATCAACAAAAACAATCTCTGACTTCCCTAACTTTGAAATAAAGATGGAAACCATGACTTTTTGAGAAAAAAGCGGACGTTCCCTGCAAAGTCGATCTAGAGTGATAGAGTTTTTGTCCTGTCTTCCATAAACTCGGTCATTTTGTGTGTTTATTGTTGAAGCAACTGTAAAGGTCTTCTCGTCGTTGAACCATATTTTCGACCCTTCTCTGTCTGGGAGTCGATCTAACAGAGCACGACATTTTTCAACTCTTGCTTGCTTATTTGATGCAGAGAGCTTATGAACTACGACTCTTTAAAAACATTTAAGACCCAGATCATCTTTTAATATACGACGAACGCAAGAGCGAGAAATATCAGTAGTTTCTGAAATTTCTCTAACGGACTTGTGGGTGTTGGGCCGTTCGTCTTGACTGCATATCATGGATGAAACCATGTCAATATTTTCCTCAGTACGTGATGTTTTTGGCCTTCCACTGCCTTCTTTTCGTTTGGTCGACCCTGTGATATCGATTTTCTTATGAGATATTGAAGTCCAAGGTATCGTTCATCGTTTATTTGGAAACTCTTTCTTCATTCGTTTTGCACCCCAGTGTTTCTCCTTACGCAGGTTCAATATCAATGCTTCATTTTCCAAAGAGCATTTCATTATGTTATAACTTGTTCACCAACTATAGCAGAATGATGGTCTGAAATGAAAAAGGAAATAAATTAATTATTTTGTGTAAAAATTAGGAAAATTAATTATTTATGGAAAAACTGACTGTCATCTGAAAGTATCAGTTGCTGACTTTGACCGCCTTTCAGTTGAGCACCATATTCTGATACCTCCCTCCAGTTGTGAGCCTGTACCTCTACTCCTAGATTCAAAGCTAGCGTTCGAGAGAGTAAAGGTATGGATACAACATACGACCTCAGCAGTAAGATCAATATAGAGGGTGAGCCACACTATTTTTTCAAAAGTTGGGTAATAGTTTTTTGACCCACCCTGTATATATACTCTGTGAGTGTGTGTGTGTGTGTGTGTGTATGTGTGTGTGTCTGTGTGTGTATAAATATATATATATATATGTGTGTGTGTGTGTGTGTATATATATATGTGTGTGTGTGTGTGTGTGTGTGTGTGTGTGTCTGTGTGTGTATATATATATATATATATATGTGTGTGTGTGTGTGTATATATATATATATGTGTGTGTGTGTGTGTGTGTGTGTGTGTGTGTGAAAATTATTTCACGAAAGTAAAACATGAATAATATTTATGATGAAAATAACCACGAAGGAAAATTAAAACATGAAATAGTGCTCAAGCGCTTTCGTATAATGACATCCTTAGGAATATTGAAATTAATAACAAGATCGAGACAGTATATACGAGTCTACAAAAGAATTTGCGCTGAAGTGACCTGACCTGACTTGAATTTGTGCTGACCTGACCTGGCCTGAAATGACTTGACTTTATCTTTGGGGACGAATGTGAGGTCAAGGCGGACTATAAAAGGGGGAATCATGAAGACAAATATTAGTTCAATTACAGTAAAACAAAAAATTTAAAGGACCAGTAAAACAAACAATTCATTCTATGTTATATAGTGCCCGGTTAGGTTAATTGAATGCCCGGTTAGGTCAACTGTATGCCCTTTACAATTGGTTAGGTAAGTTGTGATATTAGCCTTATAAGGCTAACTAAAGAAGGCTGGGGGCCCTGATCTTCAGGTGATCCCACAATTTTACTGTAACATATACATTATACAATTTAGGGTGGAGCGAAAAATACTTTTTTTCTAGTATGAAGTTCTAATAGTGATTAAAAGTTGCATTTGGTGGACGATATATAGCTGCCAAAATATGAGTTCATTTGTTTAATATTTGCAGCTGCCACCAGGGGGCTAAAGTTAACACAATTTTGGGTAAAAAGGAAAAAAATGCTTCTATTTTAGGTTTATCAAACTATTATAAAATTTTATCTTAGAATTATCTAATAGTTTGATTAAGATTCTTAAATGATAAGAATTCGTTTTGTAAAAATGCCTTTTCATGTGCTTAATATCTTCAGCTGCCACAAGAGGGCTGAAGTTAACTTAAAAATGACAATTAAGTATGATTCTGTATTTACTTGAAAAAGGGAACAGTAATAAATTAGGATGTCTCTCCTCCTTTATACTGGCTTGAGACAGTCAAGAAACGTTATTTCGTGCCTTAGCGGAGTTACCACCCTTTCCCCAACCAACCTCCCTCTAGAAAGGGTTCTTGCTGAAGACTATTTAGTAATTTGCTTTTGTGTAAAATTTTGGCTGTTTTTTCCTTGATTCTAATGTAGCACGAATCCAACCGTCTCTGTTCGTAGGTCCGCAGACTGATCCAGCAGCGTCTGTAACGAGCTTGACGCATCTCTCTACGGCTTGTGTATGACATGGAAACTGAAATAATTCTGAATGAAGAGTAGTACCATGTTTGATGCATGATTCAATATCATCAAGAGAAACTCCTTTGGTTATCGGTGGTTCTGCTATCTGAAAATCTTGCCACATAATGAGATCTGTATAGTCTTTGGCATAAAAATTTATTTCTGGCACCTTAAAATACCTGATAACATCTGTTTCTTGAATGCATGCCCTTGCTTTTATGATACGCCTAAATCCCAACTGACGCCGCACATGCTCCCTTTCATCAGCTATCATTGCAATGAGAATGTTTTCTTGATTTGCGTAATATGCATTTCGCTGAATGACTGAGTCATGTACTCTCCTAAGCTCTTCACGGAGATACCGGCTTCTTGCAATCATATGCCACATATGTTTAGCACCATATTGGCATAATGGTTTACGCTTTATCTGAAACCACATTGGTGCGTATACCCTAACAATGAAAGTAGCTAATTCTTGTAAATTGCCTGAAGGATTCTCTGTGCTTGCATATAACCGCAGAGTCCTGTTTGCTGTGGTGAGCCACCTTGAATGTGATATATTGCCTGGACTCTTATGACTAAGACTCTTTGAGAATGTTCCACTTGATATAGCCTTGTGAATTTCAAGAAGGTGTTTCTGGTCAGTACTTATGTCATCTACCTCAACTTCACACATGTCCTCTTGAATTTCAATGGGTTTGAAGTTAACTATGGGAAGCTTTTCACAGTCTGAAAGTGCTCGGCCAATTTCTCCTGAAAATGCTCTTGGTCCAGTAGTGGTACCATCCAAGTGATGAAACAGATGGCGCAATGGAAGTTCATTAAGGTGTAAAAGGCATATCAGCCACTGCAATGGCTTATTAAAGGCTTCTTCCAGTAATCTTATTGTGCCTCCAATACTACCAGTGTTAACCACTGTCGAATCACAGCCAACTGCAACGATGTTCCCTATATCAACATTCCTTTCTTTCTTCAAGCAATTCACTAGCGCTGTGCAAATGTATTTAGCTTTGCTACTGGAAGGTGTCACATGTGCAAAGTACAGAGAGTGTGGTTCAGATATTATGCTGATATGCTCTTCGCGTTTGGTTCTTTGGTGGTTAGAGCCATCACTCTCCTGGACTTGAATCATTGTTTTATCCTTTCTGCCATCAAAGTATAATCCCCGCATGGTTTTTGGCTCTCCTATCTGTTGTAGTTCCTTTCTCTGTTTTTGTCTTTCACGTCTTAGCTTACTTCTGTCTATAATATTCCCTTTGTCTTCGGGAGTAACAATTTTAAGATCTGCCAATACTGCAGAAACAATAGCAGCCCCAGCTCTGTCCGACATTTTAAATCTATCACAAGTAATTTCTAATGAAGGCAGTGGCTCACGCATCTGTTGTTCTGATATTACATATTGAGTCGAGGTTGTATCTTCCTCATTATCTTCAGATATCTCTTCTAGTTGTTGAAGTTCACTTGTCTCTGTTTCGATTTGTAAGTTGGACGTATTGGTTATAGCAGCACTAGTTGTTTGTGAGGATTCCAGACGTGCTTTTTCCATTTCCTTTCGATGTTCTCTTGCTTGTAATCGTCTTGTGTGTGCTATGTCAATGCTTCCTATCGCCATTATTCTGCGTGTTCGTTGGTCATTTAAAAAATCCTGCTCTTTTGGAGGGACTTTCTTACTCTTTTCACATGAGCATCTCCTAAACTCCTTACATTTGCAGGTGCAGATGTCAAACAAAGTGCATTTTGAAGAGTTTTCAAATTCTTCAAGCTGATTTTTGTACTTAGGCTGATCCTTGCGTGACTTGTATGGCTTTAATAAGGACCTTTTTTTTTTTTTTTAGTTCAGGAAGAACCGATTCGCCTCTATTTAAAGGGCATATCTCAGCGGAAAAACAAAGAAAAAGTGAGAGGAAAGACAGAGGAAAAAGAAAGGGTGGAGGGGACAGTCGAAGTGGAAAAAGACCAAGGATGACAAGGACTGCAGGGTCGAGCCCCATCATCCTTGGGTGCTAGGGCCGGGAGGGCGCACGTGAAACCTCCAGGAACAAGCACGTACAAACGAGCACAAAGAGCACTCAAGAGCACGAGCTTAGAACCCCCTTGCGGGGTAAATTAATAAATTAATAAATTAATAAATTAATAAGGACCTGTATTTATCATGGTACACTCGCATCATCTGTAAAACGCGTGTATGTGAAACTATTGGCAAAGAAGCCTTCTTCCAAATATTTTCTACCTTTTTGGAAACTGCCTCTGCTATTTCAGAAAATGAAGGCTCCTTGTTATTCATCTGCTCCTTCACTAAATGTTTTGTGAACAGGTAATCTTTCATAATGCAGTTATAAGTTGGTAGTTGCATATCACTCATCTCACAAGGTACTTCAAATATGGCACACTTCATATGTTCTCTAGTGAAATGTTTATATTTAGTATTTGATGCCATAATATTTTAAAGAAAAATTCACAATCACAAAATATCCTGTAACATCAAAACATTATATAATTAATATATATAATATATTTTATAAGTATATATAATATATTATATATATATATAATATATATAAAAAACTAAAATTATATAATACATTATAACAAGCATTTTATAATAAAATCAATATTATCTCTATAAAATCACTTTAAAATAAAGTTTTATAATATTCCGATCATATTAAAAAACTCTCCGATCAACTGAGCGACTAGGCCTACTACCTAAGAAGACAAGTGTTAACACACTGTTCTAATGACTCACAGAAAGAAATTCCTTCACACCAAAACCCTCCCCCACAACCCTCCCCAAACCCTCCCCCACAACATTCAGTGTAGTCTCAACATGACTCAGTTACTCTAAATTGTGTTAACTTCAGCTCTCTTGTGGCAGCTGAAGATATTAAGCATATGAAAAGGCATTTTTACAAAACGAATTCCTATCATTTACGAATCTTAATCAAACTATTAGATAATTCTAAGATAAAGTTTTATAATAGTTTGACAAACCTAAAATAGAAGCATTTTTTTCCTTTTTACACAAAATTGTGTTAACTTTAGTCCCCTCGTGGCAGCTGAAAATTTTAAAAAAATGAACTCATATTTTGGCAGGCATATTTCGTCCACTAAATGCAACTTTTAATCACTATTAGAACTTCATACTAGAAAAAAAGTATTTTTCGCTCCACCCTAATGTACAGGGTGTCCCGTAAGTCTGGACCCATAGGGAAAAATAATAAAATTACAAAATAGTCCAAAAATTTATTTATAAATATATATATATTTTTTTTATTATTATTTATTATTTTTTATTATGATCTTACTCCGCTGGAGTTTTATTTGTGGGGCCACTTGAAAGCCAAAGTGTACGAGGTCAAACTTCAGAACATTTTCCACCTTAAAGCACGCATTGTGGAGGCGTGTCAAGAAATTTCTGCGACTGTGATTCAGAAAGTGCTGTCGCAGTCGAGATTGCGTCTTCAACTATGTGTGCGACACAACGGCGGACACTTTGAACAGATTATGTAATAAATTTTTGGACTATTTTGTAATTTTATTATTTTCCCTATGGGTCCAGACTTACGGGACACCCTGTATAATGTATGCATGTAAACTTATTAAAATTGATAATGTTGGTTTCTGAAATGAGAATCATACCCCCCCCCCAAAACTCTATTTAATTTAAAACGAATAAAGTAGTGTGTTCAAAATTATAAGTGAATTCTGTTAAAATTTAACTAAATAAATGGTTTGGATCACTTTAACATATTGCTTCCCAGGAACCTCTCTTTAACATATTGCTTCTCACTGTATATCACTTTAACATATTGCTTCCCAATGTTTAGGATAAGGAGTACGATAAAAAATGTTGGATCACCTGAAGATCCGTCACCCTAGCCTTTTTGAGTTAGCTTTATAAGGCTAACTAACGAAAATATCACGACTTAACCTAACCAATCGTTAGGTCAACTGTACGCCCTTGACGATTGGTTAGGTTAGGTCGTGATATTTTCGTTAGTTAGCCTTATAAAGCTAACTAAAAAGGCTGGGGTGACGGATCTTCAGGTGATCCAAAATGTTCGCTTTAATAAAGTAAAAGCATAAAAAGTAAATCATAACATGTTAAAATATTAGATTGAAAGTAAATTTATTAGAATTGTTGCGCTATATGGTCACACAAAGTGACCAACCAACCTTTCTCTTTTTAACATATTGCTTCCCAGTGTTAATCACTTTAACATATTGCTTCCCAGGAGGGATCACTTTAACATATTGCTTCCCAGGAGGGATCACTTTAACATATTGCTTCCCGAATGCTTTGGGAAGCAATATGTTAAAGTGATCCAATGGTTTTACTCCAAAATAAAATTGGTTTAGATGAGGCACATATAAAATTATATTTACTCGTAATTGGGTTTAGCTTCATATGAGAAATCTGAAAATGATTACTTTAAAATAAATATATACTTAGATGCGTGTTTAATTTTCTTTTAATTAACGTGTTTTTTTCAGTGGAGTAAAATAAAGGAGAAAATATTAATGATAAAACAGAGTCTTTCATAATTTAAATACATCATTTAGTAGCTGCTCAGTAGCTTACAGCAATGCTGTAAATTAACAGAATTGTAGGTTTTTTAATAGGTTTTTGGTATTTCAGAATATATTTTTCGGCGGTGTTACTTATTAGGGAACCCTAAAACAGGTTGCATGGAATAACATTGAGTGGAATAAAGTTGTACACGGAAATTGGTACTGGAATGAAGTCGAACTGGAATAAATGCGTAGAATCGGCCACACTCCTTGAAAATAAATCAAACGTACTGTAATTATTGAGTAATACTGGAATTAGATATTTTCAGTGCCCGACTAGTCTACTTTTTTAGCCTCTAGAGTCTAGAGTCTAGACGATCGGTTAGGTTAGCTGTATAAGTTCAGTTAAATTTAAAAATTCTGAAGTTTTGAACTAAATAGAATGCCCTGGAATTAAAACCGAACTCAATGGAATTAAGTCGAACGAAAACAAAAAAGAATGAAACTAAGTCGAATTCGACATATTCCAGTTCAATCTAATTCATGAAAGTCCCTTATCGATACTACTTAATATGTCCCCTTTCATGTATTTAATAACGATACGTTGATAGCAAGCTCAATTCTAACGAGTCTTCTAATCCACAGATAAGGAACAATTCGATTTTAAATCACTAAAATCTTTCGACATTATGATGATGATGATGATGATGATGATGATGATACCATAACACTTAAAAGCTATAATGTATAATCATTCACAAGCATCAATAATTACAGTTTTACCCGTTGTTAAAGACGCAATTTGAAGATTTAAATATTTGTATGTTGTATCTCTTCAAAAATCTTAATCGACTAAGCTAAATTTCCATATAAGTAATTAAAGCAAACATAATTTTTATATATATATACTTTATAAATGAATTTTACTTTCCCCTTTTTCGTCTCTGTCATTTGGGGAATTAGTGCAGTAGCTTAGACCCTGATTTTTGAAGTAAGTGGACATTCTGGACAAAAGCACCAAACTTGGCTCAAATGTTGTTCATGACCTTAGCTACCAATTTTTCCCCGGAACCAAGACGCACAACCCTATCTTGGCTGCCATTTTGGAAATCCAAGATGGCTGCCAGCTAGAAATCAACAAACTATTGTGAGGAGTAATTGTAAATAAATAGTCCCTAAACCTACATATTTCGATGCCAGGATTGCTATAAAATAATCAGAATTACCCTTAAATGTTTATTTAATGTAAAATATTTAATAATATAACTATATAATATGTGCTTTTCTGTTTTGCAGGTGATTTGTGAACATGGATTGGAGCAAATGCATGGTTTGTCAAGAGAGCAAAGGTGAGACTCTTAAATGTCCACTCAATGCTGTGAGTGGTAAAAAAACTGAAGCATATGCAACATTTATGGAGAATGTCAACGCATTCAAGAATCTTGGAAGACTACCAGTTCCTCTTCTTTTCAATGAAGAGGTGACTGTTGAAGATCTGGTTCAGAATAAAGCTGTGTGGCACAAGTCATGCCATGTTAAATTTAGTAAAGAAAAGCTTGAAAGGGCTACAAAAAAGAGAGAAAGGGCGGATGAAGGTGAAACCAGTTCATCTACAGGGAAGCGGGTTCAGCGGCATCCTATGGACAAAGCAACTTGTGTGTTTTGTCAACAAACACATGGGCATCTTCACGAATTCAGTACATTTGGCGCTGACGTCAATAGTTGAGGTCGTTAATCATGTAGAAAATTGCGTGGAAGAAGGAATCTTTCAAATGAAGTTTTCTGTGCTATTTGATCTGTATCAAAAAAGACTTCGGGACTTAGGTATTAATAAGGAAATGAACAGAGGACGATTCAGAGAGAAGATTCTGGAGTATTTCCCATATGCCCAGGAAGTGAGTGATGGCAAGAACAAAATCTTAGTTTTTCAGCAGGGAATTCAGGAAATGCTCAGAGAGACAAATAGACAGAATTTTGAAGGAGATACTATGATTCTTGCAAAAGCTGCTAGAATCATACGCAAGGAAATCGTCAACTTTACTGGATTCAAGTTTGCAGGTGCCTTTCCATCTGGTTGTCAACAGGAATCGGTACCTACAACCTTGAAAACCCTTATATCTATGATCACAAATGGTGCTGACGTGAAGGACCAAACACCAGAAGACTCCCCTGCAACTCTCACTGTCTCGCAACTTATCCTTTTTAATTTTAGGAACAAGCATACATCATCATCTAAGGTTCGCCATTCTTTGGAAAGAGAACCACCATTGCCTCTGTATCTTGGTCTGAAAATTCATACTGAAATTCGGTCAAAATCATTAATTACACAACTATATGAATTGGGTCTCAGTGTGAGTTATGACCGAATTCTTCAAGTCGAAAGCCAACTTGCAACAGCAGTGTGCCAGAACTTCAAGACCAAAGGAGTGGTTGTACCAGCTCAGTTTCGTCATGGACCATTTATTGTTGGGGCACTTGACAATCTGGATTACAACCCATCTAGTACAACTGCCGTTGGATCATTTCATGGTACAGGGATTAGTCTGTTTCAGTTCCCAACTGTCTCAAACTGTGGAACCAAACAAGGTGATCTTGTGCTACCTTCTCTAGGTTCAAAGGACTTGGAGTTACTCATGTCCTACTCAATTGTACCAGCTGTTGCAATGGACAAAACCAAGGTAGAAGTCCTGAAGTTGTCTAATGTGTCTGACCCTATTGAGGGACACTACCATGAAGCATGTTTCCAGGAAAAGGAGTGGATGAAAGAAGCGTTCAGGATCTTGGAGAAAGACACGATAGGGAAGGGTGATGTTATATCATGGTCAGCATACCACGCTACAAGGCAAGAACAAGATGAAGATCAAATGAAAACCCTTTCCTACCTCCTTCCCTTATTCCATGAAAAGGCCGCTACTCCAGCGATGATCAAGCATGGAATGAATGTTGTTCGGTCTGCTACTGAATTCCTTAACCCCGGGCAAATACCAGTTGTTGCATTCGATGCACCCCTATATGCCCTTGGTAAATTCATTCAGTGGAAGTGGCCAGACACCCACGGAGAAGACAAGGTCATCGTCATGTTTGGAGGTCTACATACAGAGATGGCCATGTGGAGAACGTATGGAGATTATCTAGAGGGATCTGGGTGGACAAATGCCTTGACACAAGCAGGCATTGCTTCGGCAGGAACTGTTGACTCATTTCTTAAAGCCTCTCATCTTACAAGAACCAGACATGCTCACCAGGTAACAGCTTTGACATTGGCAAAGCTGCAGCATGAAGCCTTTATGGAAACTGTTGGTCCCTATGATGACAAGACAAAGGAAGAGTGGAAGAAGAAGATGGTTCAGGTCAGTCCAACATTCCAATACTGGGAGACAATTCTTCAGATGGAGATAGACGGCCTCATATTCATACGATCACATCGTGCAGGAGACTTTCCATTGTATGTAGAAAGCTTGAAGAAAGTAGTTCCCTGGTTCTTTGCTCTTGACCACCAGAATTACGCACGTTGGCTTCCACTCCACATCCGGGACATGAAGAATCTCCCTCAGCCAGTTATGAATGAGTTTTCACGAAATGGACACTGGGTAGTACACAAGACCAAGAAGAGATTCTCAGCCATGCCTTTAGACCAAGCGCATGAACAAAACAATGAGAAAGTCAAAGGTTCAGGAGGCGCGGTGGGTCTGACTGAGAATCCAGTGGCATTCAAGAAGTGGATGGTAGCAGGGCCAGAACAAGCCAGATTGATTACTGAATATGAAGACGAAAACCTTCCAGAAACTGAAGACAACAACTTCCACCACGAAGAAGGACTATCTACACAGAGAAGATTCAAGGATCATGTTTCTAATCTCGTTGAAGTCTTCCGTGATATGGGAAATCCATTTTGTGATAATGGGAATGAGTTACTGGCCTTAGACACAAGGAATGTCATGGATGAATCTGTGGTCCATACAGTGAGAACTATAAAGGATTTGGGTAAGGAGCAATATAGCCGATACTACAAAGAAGTTGTCACAGATTGTACAAGGTCAATTCATACACCGATCAAGAAGAACTCGCTTGCCCTCTTCAGATGTCCTCGGCCGAAATCTCAGGTACGGAATGTTGGGGGAATCCAACTACTGAAGAACGATGTTGCTCTATTCTCTCATCTGTATATTGTTATGCAACATCGGCATAGTGACATGGATGCATTCTTCCAACACGAGAATCACCCCTTTCCTTCTTCCCTATCTGATGGTGGGAAATTGCGGTTTGGGAAAAAGTCTGACCTACTGAAAATCATTACATTTGAAAACAAGGACAACCCTCCAGATCCTTTTGATGTGAAACTTCTTGATGGAGCTGCCATCGTCCATTTGCTGTCTACTGCAGGTGTTACCAACTTTGAAGAGTATGCAGATCGTGTATTCGTCCCTTATCTCATCAAACAGTTAGAAACTTGCCAGCGAATTGACATCGTCTGGGATACCTACACTGCAAGCACCTTAAAAGAGACTACCAGAGAAAAACGGGGAAAAGGAATCAGAAGAAAGGTTGAAGGAAAAACCAAATTACCCCTAAATTGGCATGACTTCCTTCGAGACTCTAGAAACAAGCAAGAACTGTTCGCTTTCCTATCAGACAAGGTTGCTGCAATGGAAGTTCCTAACAACAAAGAAGTTGTTATTACATCAGGACCTGAAGTCATCATCAATGGGGCCGACCGCACAATGCCAAGATGCGACCATGAGGAGGCAGACACTAGACTGTTCATTCATCTTCAAGATGCAATAAAGGAAGGGCACATTAACTGCATGATCAGAACTGTAGACACGGATGTTATTGTCATTCTAATAGGAAAATTCCATCACTTGACGTCCATAAGATCTGAAGTAAATATTTGGGTTGGTTTTGGCACTGGGAAAAACTTCACTTACCATCATATTAACACAATCTGTGCCTCTTTGGGTGAAGAGAGATGCACATCCCTACCACTGTTTCACTGCTTCACGGGATGTGATACAACATCATCCTTTTACGGAAGGGGCAAGAATACGGCATGGGCAGCATGGCACCATTACCCTGAGGTAACACAAGCATTCACATTCATGGCACGAAATCCATTTGCAGATGTTGACGCCGAAACTCCCCACTTCAAGCTTCTTGAACGGTACACAGTTGTCCTCTATGACAACACCAGTGACATTGAACGTGTAGATGAGGCAAGAAAGGTCATGTTCTGTCAGAAGGGAAAAGCTATGGAGACTATCCCACCAACTCAGGATGCTCTTCTCCAACACACCAGGAGGGTCACATACCAGGGAGGAATATGGTCGACCTGTGAGAGAAGTGAACAGAATCTTCCAACTCCTGAAGGATGGGGATGGACCTTTAGCGAAGAGTCCCAGTCATGGACACCAGTTTGGACCACAAGACCAGTAGCATCTAAAGCTTGCAGCGAATTGGTCAAATGCGGCTGCAAGAGCAAGAGTGGATGTGGCACCAGGTGTGCTTGCAAGAAGGCCAGGTGGAAGTGTACAGAACTGTGTAGCTGCAACTGTGCAGTTTAACATATAGCGTCGAGCGGGGTGAGTTGGGACAGTTCGGGACAGGGGGTGAGTTGGGACAGTAGGCATTGCAATGCTAAATGCCAAGATATTTCCATTTTATGGTGCCCATTTAATAGCCCTGCCCTTACTCTACAAATGTTGTTAATACAAGTTTTCTATAGAACCACGAATAATGCATGAAAATTGTGCAAATATGAAAGGGTAGCATTTTGACCTTTGTAGAATTTCATTTTTTAAAATGCACATATTTTGCCAATTTTCCTCTCCCACATTCAGTTATAGAGCTAAAGGTCTACTTTTTGGTGGGTGAAATCTTCAATTGTTATAGTTTCGTTGATTTTTCTTAAACATGGTTTTCTTGAACATGGTTTTTGTGTTAAAATATTCACGATTTTCACTGTATATGTTGTACGAAGTGTGATTTCTGCAGTAAACATACTTCTGATCAGCTTAAAAGTTGTTTTATTGATCTGATCATGCCAAAAAACATATAGTTTGATGCCAAACATGCCAAGGGAATTCTCTATTGAAACTTATATCAGAAATTCCATTTTGTCTATGGCGGCCATCTTGAAATCCAATATGGCGGCCAAGTAATGGTCTCTGAAGGTGGTTCCGGGGATATTTTTAATTGTTGGTCCAAAATATACAAGTAGGGAAAGTTTGGTGCTTTTGTCCGGATTGTCCACTTCAACTTGTTTAGCTGCCCTACTAAATATAAAATGAGTAAAGAAAGCGCAGCTCACGAATATATAAAATTTTCATGTGATAAAACTTGCTTCAAATTATAATTTCTTTGCAAATTTTTAAATGCATTTATTTTTAAGAAGAATATTTTACTTTAGTTAGTGGAGATTAATAATTTAATACTCTATATAATTATTCTCGTTTTTAGCCGCTATATACTCTTAATTTAGTCCGAAAGAAGTACTTTAAGTAATACATGGAATTTTTTTTAATTGGAGGTACGTTTTACACCAAAAGTGCATCCAGTATTTTATATATATTTATATAGAGGACATCTGTTTCGTTATGTACAGTACTTAAAACTACTTCATAGAGGATATCGCTATACTGTGCATTTATACTGCATATATAGAAGGTTGACAAAAGTAAACAGACACGTTTTTTTTTCTTTTTCACAGTTTTTGATTTGAAAATAAAAGTCAATAAATAATAATAGATTTATTGAATTAATATATTTAGGATCGTGTTCCTCTCCCCTTTGCATTCTTTGAAGCTGACACACATTCTGGTTTTCCAGTGATTAGCCTTGTCATTTGTTCTTGAGAACAATCATCGTGGAATCTATTTATTTTTGTCAACCCTCTGTATATAAAATAAGAGAACTGCAGTAAATGTACTTTAGGTGCCGAGAGTACAGTTAAACAAAAATAACGCAAGAATTACCTACCGTAGTCCTAAAGTACTAAATTTAGAGTGTATTTACAAGATACTTTTCAACTTCCGTCTGTAATATTTCTTTGCCATATTTAGTGCAATACGACTCACTGTTTGTTGGTGATCATTTTATGCATTCATTCACGGACGGTATTCATTGAACGTGAAACTGATAAAATTAGTATTAAAAAACATCACTAAGAGAATAGCGCTTACAAAAACAACTTTTTGGCTAAGCTAGCAGCCGTACAGTTTGTTAAAAAGGTTCGACTAAAAATATAAATTTCTAAAATGTATAAAAACTAATCGTTAATGATTGGGGTGTCTTTTTAAAATTATATTACCGTCACTATAAAAGAATATCGAAAGAGAAACAAAACATTGCAATTAGTAATTTTTGGTGCTTTTTAAGAAAAAGAAAATTCCCGAAACTGTACAACTTAAAGTCAAAGGAATAAAAAAAAAATAATAAAAACGCAAGAACCCTTGAGGCCGAGAACCTACCCGAGCGTGGAGGCCCAATTTGGCCAAAGATTATTTAATGGAACCTTTTAAATTATTCATTTGTGTATTGTCGACCTCAAGAACTTGATGTTTCCGGCCAAATGACAGTCTCGTTTTAGGTCTTGTCAACCTACCCTTTCCATACAAGTCAATTCTATTTCTTTCGTTCTAAAAGCTTTGATCAGCCTTTAATAGCAGTAAAAATTATTATGAAAAGAAGAAATAGAATTGAGACTAATATAATAAATATATATATATATATATATATATATATATATATATATATATATATATATAATAAAATAAAGGGTGTTAAAAAGTAACGCAACCCATTGCAGAAGTCTGTTTATTAGTAAATTACAAAAATTGTTGAATGTGTTAGTCATTATGGTTTTCACATAAGTGTACATGACGAATTAGGATCTTTTCCGTTTCATGTACTGTTTCCGATTTTGTTGAAAATAAGATATTTAATGTACTTTTACGCTGATTTAAAAAATGTAAGCCTTTTTTTTGAGAAATGAGCGGTTCAAAAGTTAGGTTAGGTTAGGTTAACTGAATGCCCGGTTAGGTCAACTGAATGCCCGGTAAGGTTAATTGAATACCAGGTTAGGTTAACTGTACGCCCTTGACGACTGGTTAGGTTAAGTTGTGATATTTTCGCTAAAACTAACGAAAATATCATGACTTAACCTAACCAATGGAGCTATTGAAGAATAGGGACCCCAGCCTTCTTTAGTTAGCTTTATAAGGCTAACTAACGAAAATATCATGACCTAACCTAACCAATCGTTAGGTTAACTGTACGCCCTTAACGATTGGTTAGGTTAGGTCATGATATTTTCGTTAGTTAGCCTTATAAAGCTTACTAAAAAATGCTGGGGTCCCTATTCTTCAATAGCTCCTAACCAATCATCAAGGGCATTCAGTTGACCTAACCGGGCATTCATTTGACCTAACTGGGCATTCAGTTGCCCTAACCGGGTATTTAGTTGACCTAACCGGGCATTCAATTAACTTAACCGGACAGAAAAATAACGGTCGAAATCTATTCACACAAATACTTAGTCACATAAGCCAATATTACTAAAGAATACAATAACTCTTGTATTAGTTTTCGATTGTGTTGTTATAGTTTTTGACCTAATACAAAATTACAATAACAAACATAACATTTGAACCGCCCATTTCTCCAAAGGAGACTTACATTTTTGAAATCAGAGTAAAATTCTACATTAAATATCTTATTTTCAACAACATCGGAAACAGTACATGAAACGGAAAAGATCTCATGAATACCATTCTTGTACTTAATGATCACTGAAACAGAAAGAAAAGGGTTAGGTTACTATGATCTACAGAAGCTAATCTACAGAAGCTAAGGCGAACAAAGACCCTAAGATCCACTCTAAGGCTAGCCCGAGAGAAAGGAAAGAGTAGGGGGTTAAGAGAAGAGAAGAGAATAAGGGGTTAAGTAAGGAGCAACACCTATCATTCGTGGGTTAACATTCATTCAGAAAAAGAGGAAAAAAGTCTCACCATCATCATCCGCCGGCCACTGCCGACAAGTCAGAAAAATAGTCGAAGAAAATAGGAGAGGGGTGAAAGATGAAGAAGTAAATAAGAACGCTTACAAACCATGCAAACACAGTCTTAACTCACTGTCATACCATGCAAACTACAAACATGCAAGTAAAGAGAGTTACAGACATGCAAGAAAGGAGAAAAGAAAAAAAAAAAGTAGGTACAGTTAAACAAAAAGTGGGTTAGTTTACGCTACGAGCTACATCTACGTTCGTGTTAGTCTAATTTTTTTTTTTTTTTTTTTATTACTGGCATCACACGCTGGCATGTCACAAGCTGGCATTCATCGTCAACAGACTCATCCTCGAGCACCACCACCAGAGCTCCTGTTGTTAACTTTCTTTTTTAATTTTAAACAACGTTAATACTTTTAAAATGTCTGTCAAGACGGTTCTTAAACATATTAACGCTGGTAGAATGAACGACTGACGCGGGAAGATTATTCCATTTATCAATTACTTTAAACGTAAAGAAGTTTTTAGCGATATTAGTAATGAAACGTCTGCCACGCAACTTAAATCCGTTGTTGCGAGTATTACTATTATCGAAAGTGAACAATTTATCAAAATTTACGTTATCGATGTTATTAACGATTTTGAAAACTTCAATAAGCTCCCCCCTTAATCTCCTAGTTTCGAGTGAATACAAGTCTAACTCTTTAATCCTATCTTCATAAGGCTTATTGCGCAATGACGGAATAAGTTTCGTGGCACGACGCTGAACCCTTTCTAACCTATCAATATCCTCACGCAAGTACGGGCACCAAAACTGAACGGCATATTCTAAATGAGGCCTGACTAGGGACTTGTAAAGGGGCAATATAATATCCTTCGATTTAAATTCGAAATTACGCGCTATGAAGTCTAACATCCTATTAGCTTTTGCGCAAGATTCCAGGCACTGGTTCCTAACCTTTAAATCTTTAGTTACGCGTACGCCTAAATCTACTTCCTCGTCAACGCTCGCTAACTCCCTATCATCCATCGTGTACGCGTAATTATTGTTGCGAGAACCTATATGCAAAACTTTACATTTATCTACGTTAAATTGCATCTGCCACTTATCTGTCCACTCCATAATCCTATCTACATCGTCTTGGATCCTATTTCTATCGTCCTCGTTAACAACCTTACCGCCTATTTTAGTATCGTCCGCGAATTTTGACACGTTACTAGTCAATCCTACATCTATGTCGTTAATGTAAATTACGAATAGCAATGGGCCTAACACTGAACCCTGTGGGACACCGCTACCTACATCTAACCACCCCGATTCACCACCATTAACTACGACCCTCTGTCTCCTAGCACGAAGCCATTCTTCTAACCAGTTAGCTACCTGACCGCGTATACCGTGCGCTTTAACCTTCGCAATTAGTCTCCTATGCGGAACTGTATCGAACGCCTTTTTAAAATCTAAATAAATAACGTCAGCTGCTCTATGCCTATCGTATTCGCGCACTATTTCGTTATAAAATTCTAACAAATTAGTTAAACAAGACCTATGGCGTCGAAACCCTGACTACTATTAATCAAATCTCTACTTTCTAAGTGATCGATAATACGATCCCTAACTACGGATTCCAAAAGTTTACCGACAATTGACGTTAAGCTAATGGGCCTATAATTGCTAGCTACTGCGCGGTCGCCTTTGATATATGCATTCTCCAATGGGTTGCGTTTCTTTCTGAACACTCTGTATAAGTGCTGAAACTAAACATTAGATTTAAAAGGAGACAATAACTTCACCTTTAATTTTTGAGGGAGATATAATAGCGGGTCATTTTAAAGGATTTTTAGTTCAGTGTGTGTTACAGTTAAGCGAAAAGTATGAATGCCGACAGTGGAAGATGCTAAATCTGATCATTAATGGAAGGAGAGTACTTTAATGTCTTTGAGAACAACAATCAAAATTGATATTATCGATTTCTTATAAAAGCATGAAATTGATTTGAAAGTGTTTTTTTTTATAATGCGGTTTATTTCTTAACAACAACAACAACAACAACAACAAGAAGAAGAAGTAAAGTGTAAATAAATTATATTCTAAGATATTAATTTAACTATGAACATATACTTCAAATACAGTCTTTCGCTCATAAGAACAGACGGAACAAAAACCCTTTTCTGTACATTGAAATTGTCACGAACAAAATTATGCGTAAATGATTACAGAATGAAGGGAAAAAAAAAGAAGTTCAATTTAAAAATGAATGAACATAAGATTTCGAGGCTGGATTTAATCACCATCGCAAAATAGGCAAGTAATAAAGATACGGAACGAATCCGAATAAAGTAATTCTAAAGTCAAAATTATTCAACTGCAGACATCATCCTCGCAAGACTAAAAGGGGAGAGCTATTATTCCTTGCAGCCTTCCCAAACTAATCCATAAAGGAAACATGAGCTTCCCTAAATCTCCAAATGGTGTGTTTATGTATGAGATTTCTGCAATTACGTTCTTCTCTTCTATACAAAGAAGGTCTTATGGAAGGAAACAAGTACGAGGCAGGCTTCTGCTACGTACTTTATACACAACGAATTACAATTGTTCTTAAGATCCTCTTCTTCCTCTTCCATAGCTGAGGAAGCTGTCGTTTTATCAGTTTATTTAACATATGTGCTCTATTATGTCTTTTGTAATGCTTATGTGATACTGTTATTCATTTATGCGAATATTGTTATTCATTTTTGTGATTTGTTTAATTTAAGCTTCATGAATTCTGGTTTAGTGTATTCATATATTTTATTATTAACGACACTTACATATACTTTAAAATGTTTGATAATTTAATAAAATTTGCATAAACTAAAATAGGCGAGACGATATTATTTTAAAGTAGCGTTATTTCATGACACTATTTCTGTTTCATTCAGTTTTGTTGTGATTGTTCTCTTTTGTACTTTTCAATGAACTAAAATATTTTCTATAGAAATAAAACATCTGCGGGAGGCATTCGCTGAAATAAAAGTTCAGAGTTTTTATATTCAATATTCAAATATAATAAATTAAAAATCAAGTAAAATTAATCAAATTCAATTCATATTTGTACGCATGCGCCGAAAATATGAATGTAACTTCCTTCAGAAAATGAACAAAAACGGGGAGAGAATAAAGCCAGAAATATATATAAATTAATTACAGTGGCGCTCATAAATATTCGTACCGAGAAATATTTCAGTTATATTCGTCCTTGTCTTTTGTACCACGCATAGGATACTTATGAAAAGTTCACCGTCGTTGGGAAAAATTTAACAAATAAAAATATTAGTTTAACTCCATCGTGTAATGTAAACTATCAAAGAATTTGAGGAAAATAAAAAAATGTTAAAATCAAAAGTTTTCGTACATTTATTACAATACTCTGTACCAATACTTATGAGCGCCACTGTATATAAAAACAAATTAATACAAATAAGGAAACATAAGTATAAAAATAATAATAAAAGAAGCCAATAAAAAAGGGTTATAAAGAATCCTAATAAAATATGATATAAAAAATAAGCGAATAAACGAGGAGAGAAGCGAGCATTGTTCCTGAAAGATAGAACCGCAAAGACCGTAAGCATAAATTTTTGTATGGGTTTTACGTTGCATTTTATTACAACTTTCCTCCGAAAGTCATTTCAGAGGAATGCCAAAAGTGAAAGTGAGCTCTCGAATTCTTATGAAAGGAAATGACTTTCACCAACACAACGTCGATGGAAAACGTTAGTGACATACCCTATAGGTAGTTTTGTAACGTCTTATCACTTTGAAGACATTTGAAATTGTCTGCTTATTTAGAGTAGTAGGGATAAGTGTGTGTGTGTAATATTCGCTGAAGGATTCAATTCCGATTAAAAGGCTTAATATGGGATATGTACAATAATGTACATGCTCCTAATGAGATAATGATGTTCTGGCGATCACTGCAAATATAAGATTTTATTAACCTGTCGTTTATGTTCAAATTTAATATCTCAACTAAAGTGTTCGTCACTGTGGAAGAATTGCTATCGTAAAAAACATCGAAATTAATAAAGCACACACACACACACACACACACACACACACACACACCACACACACATATATATATGGAATGAATTTCATACTTAAACACGTGAAATTAATAAATGATGCAAACCCACAAGGAAAAAGAAAAGAATGAGTCCAAAGTCTTTCGTGTTTTCAACAGTACACCTCGTCAGGGGATGATTCCCTGACGAGGTGCACTGCTGAATACATGGAAGTCCTTGGAATAATTTTTTCTTTGTCCTTGTGGGTTTACATTATATATATATATACAAACTCAGAATGGTCCCCTGAGAAACTTATATGTTAAACACAGACCGTGCATGGAACAAGGAACTCTTCTGAGAAAATTAAATCCACTATAGTCCGAATAAGTAATGGTAAATGACAAATACCATAGTTTTTCTTTTTCATGATGCAAGCCCGACGTGGGCAACGGGTCTCTCGCAAAGAGGTCCCATAAATATAGCTTCCCTCACCAGCTATCTGCAAAGCAGACAGGATCCAGCTTTGGGACATGGATCTAGGGTTTAAAGCAGCCTAGCCCTGCTACATTTAGAACCTCAATATAAGCGAAAGACTCGTTGCATTCACGTCGGATTGAATAAATCAAAGAAAAAGGGGTAACTATTGTATTTTTAGCCAAAAAAACAAAACTTAAACCTCAACCGGGACATTGAGCGTCCACTTTTCAAGGCACATAACACGTCCGTTTAATATACACAAACTCAGAATGGTCCCCTGAGAAACTTATATGTTAAACACAGACCGTGCATGGAACAAGGAACTCTTCTGGGAAAATTAAATCCACTATAGTTTCTCAGGGGACCATTCTGAGTTTGTGTATATTAAACGGACGTGTTATGTGCCTTGAAAAGTGGACGCTCAATGTCCCGGTTGAGGTTTAAGTTTTTTTTTTGGCTAAAAATACAATAGTTACCCCTTTTTCTTTGATTTATTCAATCCGACGTGAATGCAACTAGTCTTTTGCTTATATTGCGGTTCTAAATGTAGCAGGGCTAGGCTGCTTTAAACCCTAGATCCATTTCCCAAAGTTGGATCCTGTCTGCTTTGCAGATAGCTGGTGAGGGAAGCTATATTTATGGGACCTCTTTGCGAGAGACCCGTTGCCCACGTCGGGCTTGCATCATGAAAAAGAAAAACTATGGTATTTGTCATTTACCATTACTTATTCGGACTATAGTGGATTTAATTTTCCCAGAAGAGTTCCTTGTTCCATGCACGGTCTGTTTTTAACATATATATATAATATATATATATATATATATATATATATATATATATATATAAAATAAAATTTGGTAAGGATCTCCTATACTGTAGATAGTTTCCATTTATCCATTTTTAGCTTATATACATTTTAAATTGGCAAAATTTCCCCTCACCTAGTCTCTATAAGTTGTCTTTAAAATCTACTTAGGCCGCTATCCTTTGAGCTTTTGTACTCGTAAAGAACAAGATTTCAAATCCAGCGTACTGCTATAGCTGGTACAGATAAGGAATTTTGCCAAGCATTTTAACACTTTTTAACTTCACTTTCGCTAAGAAGACATCTTGATTTTGGCCGAGAAATGGCATTGCACTTCATTTTGAAACGACAAAAAAAATCTAATATTATTATTTTTTTATATCTCCTTTATTTAAATTATTGTAAAACAAAGTGTAAAATCCTAGTTTTATACATGTGTTCACTGCATCCTAACTGTGTTTTTCACAAGAAGTACACACATACATACACACACACACACACACACACACACTCATATATATATATTGAAAAATTATAAAAATGTAGCTATCTTCATTATGGAGTAATGGTTCAGAGGTGGTAAAATTTTCACGCGTTGTACGCCAAGCCATTAGAACTGAAAATAACATACGAAATATATGTTCCTTGGGCTAGACAAATTTTCCTCCTATTAATAATAGCATCTATTAACAAGTCTCATTTCATGGCCCGATCCCCTCCTCTTCGGATAGAATTACCGCACTCTGTTGTCATAATTTGCATAAATTGCACTTAATTTGGTTAATCTATAAATCCATTTAGGAAATAAATGGTCAAATGGGGCGCATTTTGACCTCCGAAATGCGCCACAAACGCGATCTTTCCTCTCTATATAAGCAAAGATTCGCAAGTAAATGATCACATTAAGAAACTCCGCCGTTACTCCACCGTTTCGCTACCGTTTCACCGTCGTTTCTCTGACGTTTCTCTGACGTAACAATTCTTCTCCCAAATAACTTCGAAGCCGTTAAGGTTTCAGAAGGAAAATGATTTAGCCTCGCCTCATAATTTGCAATTACCGTCACATGCTAAAGCGTCCAAGAAAGAAAAATAAAATAGGAAAAAGCAGGAAAAAGTGAACGAAGGAAACACGACTACGTTGAGGAAAACCATTTTAGGGAAAATAAAACAGGAAAATCAAAGGAAAAAATTAAATGGATTTTATAAAGTTACGACGAAAGACAGAATTTGGAAGATTTTGAAACGAAAAGCCCCTTTTTATACTAATCAACTAATATATATATATATATATATATATATATATATATAGAAAGAGAGAGAGAGAGAGAGAGAGAGATATGCAGCATACGTAATAAGACTAAATAACTTCATTGTAAATACTCCAATCACAATTTGCAATTAGGGTCATTTGGTCAATAATTAACAGAAAAACTAAAATACACAAATTTAATTAGGCCGATAATGGAAGAGGAGATTCGAGAACATACTGAGCGAAAAGAAATGAAAAAAAGGTGAGTGAAGCGTAAAAATAAAATGAAGGAAAAGTAATGAAACAAATCGGAAACGTCCATTTACGAAAGTAAAAAAAAAAAAATAAAAAAAATAAAAAGTCGAAAAAATACGTTCACAGTTGAAGACTTTCTTAAATATTAAGAGAAGGATTAAAAGAGGGGAAATTGTAATATCGAGAAATATGTACGTATACAAAGGTATTATATATATATATATATATATATATATATATATATATATATATAAAATATATTACTACTGGTGTTCCTAATTTTCTCTGAAGGTTAAAGGTAGGAAACTCTCTCTTAAACATACTGTGAAAATTCCATCAGTAAACTGTATCTCGTTCTTTCGAGTTGAATTAGGAAAATATTAATGAAATTAATCTAAGGGCAAATAAACCAAAGTTATCTTTACGTACAAAGTTTCTCGCTATTTCTCTTCTTTATATTTTAAGCTATTTTAGTGATTGATATGAGAATAATAATAGATATAAAATAAAATGATTAAGTGTGTTCGATAGAGAACTTCAAGTATGTAGCTCATAAAGTAAGACTTTTATTCTTGTTGTTCGTTTAAGCTGCTATTATACAACGCTGGAGCGACTACCTGAAGCCCCCAGCCTATACCAGACTTATATTTATTACTCGTTTTGACATCTATGTACTTTAGAAGAGCAAATAAAGGACTCCTGTGAATGAAAATAAAGAAAAAAAGGGTCTCCAAAATTGGCCCGCCCTCCCCTCGAAAAAAGGCATTAAAAATTGCCCTCAATCTATCCATCATAACGAGCTATCAGATTCTATAAAAACTAATTTTCATTTGAATTTCTGCTTTATTTGAACGTAACAATAAAGCCTCCATCGGCCAATCTGCGTCGTTGGTTCTCTTTGTCCTTCTCGAACGCTATTTACTTCCATAATGGCTTCATCTGCCTAGGGCGAGCGAATGACAGCTGGAACCGGTTGGGGGCTCGGAGGAGCAACCGGTTAAGAGGAGGAAATCTTGGACGCTATTGTAGGTCGAAAAGTTAGTGTCCTATCAATAATAGTGAAACAAGCCTCGTTGTCCCGCTTGGTTTGGCCGAGAGTTTCGACGCAAAGCGATAAATAAAAATGAGACTGGGAATTGGGGCTTGGGGGAACAGAGGAAAGAACCCAACCAAGAACACAGAGACGAAGAAGATTGAACGAAGGCAGAAAGGAGATACGACACGCCTCGATTTACAAAGGAAATTTACGTGTAAGTCATCGAAATACTGACAAAATGCTTCGTGTACTTATTGAGGTACACGTATTATGTACGTTTGTATTATACACATACACACACACATATATATTATATATGTTAGAGTAAGATTGTGAAACTAGTGATTTCACGAAATCCCTGAAATAAGCTACCAGGGATTTCGTGAAATTAGGTTAGATTAGGGTCAGGGATTTCGTGAAATTCCTAAGTATTTCAGTAAATTCCTGAAGTCCCTGATTAAAACAGTAATTACACGAAATTAGTAAAAATTTCAGGGATTTCATGACGTCACTGGTTTCACAATCTTACTGTAACACACACACACACACACACACACACACACACACATATATATATATATATATCAAAGCTATTGACTTCTCCTTAGGGAACCGGAGCTTACAGATGAAAAGAAGGATCAACACAACGGCAAACATTTTCATTTATTTGTACATCAGACGTTTCGACAAATCTTTTGTCATCATCAGTGAGTTAAGTCTTAAAACCTTAAAACAAAATTGAAAAGTGAAAGTTACATCAATACAATATTAAGACCATTAAAATTAAAACCTTAAAGCAAAATGAAAATTGCATCAATACAAAATTAAAAACATTTAAATTTCATCACTATAAAAACTAAAATTAAATTAAATTTCATCACTATAAAAAACTAAAATTAAATTACCTCAATAGGTAATACACAATGTTTACATCCACCTCCATACTTGGCAAAGTCTAAGGGAACACTAGGTGGTCAGAGGATTAGAAAGGGATATCTGTGAAACACGGTTGGTTGTCAAAAGAGTCGTAATTTGTAGGATGAGCTATTATTATTAAGGGAGGGTTTGTTTCTATAGATGTACAAAGATTCTAAAATTCGGAGTTCTGTAAGGTTATTGGATCTAGTTAAAATTTCAAACTGAGTTTTGTGAAGGGGATGGTCGTTTTCATTACTGTGGTTTCTAATTGCGGATTGTGGAGGGCTACTGAGGGGACGGTTGGTACGGACTGACAAGCCCAAATGTTGAGAAAGGCGCACCTCCAGTTGGAGTTGAGTGCTGCCAATATACGCAGCCTTACAGCTGTCGCACGTGTATTTGTAAACAACATTGGGGCATACAGTTTTGGGGAATTCATCTTTGAACTTTAAAAAATTTGATAATTTAAGTGGGTTGACGAAGGCGAATCTAAAATTTATTTGGGGATAACTAGACTTGAGTAGTTTGGACAATTCACCTCGAATACGCAATGATAAATAACCATAAAAAGGTAATTTAATATATCTGGTTTCTTTTTGTACTGTAGTTACGGGGAGTTTAGTATCAAAAGTGTTATTTAAAAATTTCTTTAATTGGTTATCGAATAGATGAGAAGGGTAGTAATTGTTAATAAAGTACTGTTTTAAAAATTTAAATTCTTCGTTTAACGAAAAGTAATCCGAACAAATACGGTAACTTCTTGTTAATAATGTTACTATAGCACTAATCTTATATTTATAAACATACAACTTAAATAATTGGTTCCCAAGCCAGTAAAAGTTTGTTTCCGAAATAGTGAAGTATGGAACTTATTATGGGCCCGTTTAACTAAAACATCCAGGAAAGGTAAACTATTATTTGTTTCGTTTTCACACGTGTACTTAATATTACTATGTTGTTTATTAAGATAATCAAGAAAAAGTTTTACGTGTGAAGGATGGTTAATATTAAGAAAGTGTCATCCACGTATCTTCTGTAATATATGGGTTTAAAACTACTAGGACAATTTTTCAACCAAATTTCTTCGTGATGGCAAAGAAATGCATTTGCTAGTGTTGGGCTTAACGGGGAACCCATAGCTACCCCATCAATTTGGCTGTAAAGGTTGCTATTAAATAAGAAAGATTATCAAAACACACTATTTCGAGAAGGTTTTTAAATTGAGTCTGAGTGAGGCCATTAATAAGAGTATTATCAGTAGTGAATAACTTATTTAGTATGATATTTAATGTTTCTTTTAACGGACATTAGTAAACAATGATGAGACATCAAAACTGGCCATAGTAAGAGAATCGGCATGATTGATCTCTTTTATCTCTTTAGCAAAATCAACGAGTTTGTTAATAGAATAATCATTAAAGGTGAGTTTTGAAAGCAAGGGAACGAAGAATTTGGCTAAGTTATAATTGAATGTACCACATGCCGAAAGAATAGGTCTTAGTGGGAAATTTGGCTTGTGGACTTTAGGTAAACCATATAGAATTCCTGGATTAGAACCAAGCAAATAAAAATTGTATGTATTGTCAGCAATAATATTACTATTTTTTAATTTACGCAAACACCTATTAAGTTTATCTTCGAGTTTTAGTAATTTAGACAGAACATTCTCTTTTACCCTTTTAAATTTAGACGTATCCGACAAAATTGTCTCCATTCTATTTATGTAAACTGTTGAATCAATCAGCACTACTCCTTTACCCTTATCCGGTTTTGTAATGATGACAGAGTTATCCTTTTCAAATTATTAAGAATTTTAAAATCTTGCTTATTAAAGAGGGGAGAAAACACCTTATGGGGTTTAAAATTATAAAAATTCTTAAAAGAGATGCTCTCCACTTGTTTTACCAAGTATGAAACGAGAAATTTGGTCGGATCTCACAATTCTTAATATTCATGAGAAGATTTTCAAAGCCAGAGAAAAATTTATAAAAATTTAGTTTATATGAGGTAGATCAAAGTTTAAGCCTAACGACAATATTTCTTTCTCTCTAATACTTAAAACTTTATTAGAGAAATTACAAATAAAATTATCTGGATTATTAAAAACGACTGAGTGATTCCCAATTTTTCCAATTTGGCAGCATGTATCCTTTTATGTCTGTTGACAGTTTTATCACAGCAAGTTTGAAATTTAGTAACTAAACAATGATAATCAATATAAGACACCCTAGATTTTAGACCAAACAGAGAATTTTTATATTTCAGCTTGAGAAAACTCACTGTTTTAGTTTTCGATTGAAGCTCCAAATTTAATAATTTATGTAGCCATGATTTATATAGTTTGGAGTTATGGAGGCGTTTATTATAAAGTTTAAATCTAAGGAAATTAGGCACAATATTATAACTTTTGCACTTAGACAAGAAACTCTCATCACAGATAGCCTTGTTCAGTTTCAAATAGACTCTTTCACATTGTCTGTAATAGTTCAATGTCGATCGGCCATATCTCTGGGTTAATATCAAAGCTATTGACTTCTTAGGGAACCGGAGCTTACAGATGAAAAGAAGGATCAACACAACGGCAAACATTTTCATTTATTTGTACATCAGACGTTTCGACAAATCTTTTGTCATCATCAGTGAGTTAAGTCTTAAAACCTTAAAACAAAATTGAAAAGTGAAAGTTACATCAATACAATATTAAGACCATTAAAATTAAAACCTTAAAGCAAAATGAAAATTGCATCAATACAAAATTAAAACATTTAAATTTCATCACTATAAAAACTAAAATTAAATTAAATTTCATCACTATAAAAACTAAAATTAAATTACCTCAATAGGTAAATACACAATGTTTACATCCACCTCCATACTTGGCAAAGTCTAAGGAACACTAGGTGGTCAGAGATTAGAAAGGGTATATCTGTGAAACACGGTTGGTTGTCAAAAGAGTCGTAATTTGTAGGATGAGCTATTATTATTAAGGGAGGGTTTGTTTCTATAGATGTACAAAGATTCTAAAATTCGGAGTTCTGTAAGGTTATTGGATCTAGTTAAAATTTCAAACTGAGTTTTGTGAAGGGGATGGTCGTTTTCATTACTGTGGTTTCTAATTGCGGATTGTGGAGGGCTACTGAGGGGACGGTTGGTACGGACTGACAAGCCCAAATGTTGAGAAAGGCGCACCTCCAGTTGGAGTTGAGTGCTGCCAATATACGCAGCCTTACAGCTGTCGCACGTGTATTTGTAAACAACATTGGGGCATACAGTTTTGGGGAATTCATCTTTGAACTTTAAAAAATTTGATAATTTAAGTGGGTTGACGAAGGCGAATCTAAAATTTATTTGGGGATAACTAGACTTGAGTAGTTTGGACAATTCACCTCGAATACGCAATGATAAATAACCATAAAAAGGTAATTTAATATATCTGGTTTCTTTTTGTACTGTAGTTACGGGGAGTTTAGTATCAAAAGTGTTATTTAAAAATTTCTTTAATTGGTTATCGAATAGATGAGAAGGGTAGTAATTGTTAATAAAGTACTGTTTTAAAAATTTAAATTCTTCGTTTAACGAAAAGTAATCCGAACAAATACGGTAACTTCTTGTTAATAATGTTACTATAGCACTAATCTTATATTTATAAAACATTTTATTTGCTTCTGGTTCTAATCCAGGAATTCTATATGGTTTACCTAAAGTCCACAAGCCAAATTTCCCACTAAGACCTATTCTTTCGGCATGTGGTACATTCAATTATAACTTAGCCAAATTCTTCGTTCCCTTGCTTTCAAAACTCACCTTTAATGATTATTCTATTAACAACTCGTTTGATTTTGCTAAAGAGATAAAAGAGATCAATCATGCCGATTCTCTTACTATGGCCAGTTTTGATGTCTCATCATTGTTTACTAATGTCCCGTTAAAAGAAACATTAAATATCATACTAAATAAGTTATTCACTACTGATAATACTCTTATTAATGGCCTCACTCAGACTCAATTTAAAAACCTTCTCGAAATAGTGTGTTTTGATAATCTTTTCTTATTTAATAGCAACCTTTACAGCCAAATTGATGGGGTAGCTATGGGTTCCCCGTTAAGCCCAACACTAGCAAATGCATTTCTTTGCCATTACGAAGAAATTTGGTTGAAAAATTGTCCTAGTAGTTTTAAACCCATATATTACAGAAGATACGTGGATGACACTTTCTTAATATTTAACCATCCTTCACACGTAAAACTTTTTCTTGATTATCTTAATAAACAACATAGTAATATTAAGTACACGTGTGAAAACGAAACAAATAATAGTTTACCTTTCCTGGATGTTTTAGTTAAACGGGCCCATAATAAGTTCCATACTTCACTATTTCGGAAACAAACTTTTACTGGCTTGGGAACCAATTATTTAAGTTGTATGTTTTATAAATATAAGATTAGTGCTATAGTAACATTATTAACAAGAAGTTACCGTATTTGTTCGGATTACTTTTCGTTAAACGAAGAATTTAAATTTTTAAAACAGTACTTTATTAACAATTACTACCCTTCTCATCTATTCGATAACCAATTAAAGAAATTTTTAAATAACACTTTTGATACTAAACTCCCCGTAACTACAGTACAAAAAGAAACCAGATATATTAAATTACCTTTTTATGGTTATTTATCATTGCGTATTCGAGGTGAATTGTCCAAACTACTCAAGTCTAGTTATCCCCAAATAAATTTTAGATTCGCCTTCGTCAACCCACTTAAATTATCAAATTTTTTAAAGTTCAAAGATGAATTCCCCAAAACTGTATGCCCCAATGTTGTTTACAAATACACGTGCGACAGCTGTAAGGCTGCGTATATTGGCAGCACTCAACTCCAACTGGAGGTGCGCCTTTCTCAACATTTGGGCTTGTCAGTCCGTACCAACCGTCCCCTCAGTAGCCCTCCACAATCCGCAATTAGAAACCACAGTAATGAAAACGACCATCCCCTTCACAAAACTCAGTTTGAAATTTTAACTAGATCCAATAACCTTACAGAACTCCGAATTTTAGAATCTTTGTACATCTATAGAAACAAACCCTCCCTTAATAATAATAGCTCATCCTACAAATTACGACTCTTTTGACAACCAACCGTGTTTCACAGATATACCCTTTCTAATCCTCTGACCACCTAGTGTTCCTTAGACTTTGCCAAGTATGGAGGTGGATGTAAACATTGTGTATTTACCTATTGAGGTAATTTAATTTTAGTTTTTATAGTGATGAAATTTAATTTAATTTTAGTTTTTATAGTGATGAAATTTAAATGTTTTTAATTTTGTATTGATGCAATTTTCATTTTGCTTTAAGGTTTTAATTTTAATGGTCTTAATATTGTATTGATGTAACTTTCACTTTTCAATTTTGTTTTAAGGTTTTAAGACTTAACTCACTGATGATGACAAAAGATTTGTCGAAACGTCTGATGTACAAATAAATGAAAATGTTTGCCGTTGTGTTGATCCTTCTTTTCATCTGTAAGCTCCGGTTCCCTAAGGAGAAGTCAATAGCTTTGATATTAACCCAGAGATATGGCCGATCGACATTGAACTATTACAGACAATGTGAAAGAGTCTATTTGAAACTGAACAAGGCTATCTGTGATGAGAGTTTCTTGTCTAAGTGCAAAAGTTATAATATTGTGCCTAATTTCCTTAGATTTAAACTTTATAATAAACGCCTCCATAACTCCAAACTATATAAATCATGGCTACATAAATTATTAAATTTGGAGCTTCAATCGAAAACTAAAACAGTGAGTTTTCTCAAGCTGAAATATAAAAATTCTCTGTTTGGTCTAAAATCTAGGGTGTCTTATATTGATTATCATTGTTTAGTTACTAAATTTCAAACTTGCTGTGATAAAACTGTCAACAGACATAAAAGGATACATGCTGCCAAATTGGAAAAATTGGGAATCACTCAGTCGTTTTTTAATAATCCAGATAATTTTATTTGTAATTTCTCTAATAAAGTTTTAAGTATTAGAGAGAAAGAAATATTGTCGTTAGGCTTAAATTTTGATCTACCTCATTATAAACTAAATTTTTATAAATTTTTCTCTGGCTTTGAAAATCTTCTCATGAATATTAAGAATTGTGAGATCCGACCAAATTTCTCGTTTCATAACTTGGTAAAACAAGTGGAGAGCATCTCTTTTAAGAATTTTTATAATTTTAAACCCCATAAGGTGTTTTCTCCCCTCTTTAATAAGCAAGATTTTAAAATTCTTAATAATTTGAAAAAGGATAACTCTGTCATCATTACAAAACCGGATAAGGGTAAAGGAGTAGTGCTGATTGATTCAACAGTTTACATAAATAGAATGGAGACAATTTTGTCGGATACGTCTAAATTTAAAAGGGTAAAAGAGAATGTTCTGTCTAAATTACTAAAACTCGAAGATAAACTTAATAGGTGTTTGCGTAAATTAAAAAATAGTAATATTATTGCTGACAATACATACAATTTTTTATTTGCTTCTGGTTCTAATCCAGGAATTCTATATGGTTTACCTAAAGTCCACAAGCCAAATTTCCCACTAAGACCTATTCTTTCGGCATGTGGTACATTCAATTATAACTTAGCCAAATTCTTCGTTCCCTTGCTTTCAAAACTCACCTTTAATGATTATTCTATTAACAACTCGTTTGATTTTGCTAAAGAGATAAAAGAGATCAATCATGCCGATTCTCTTACTATGGCCAGTTTTGATGTCTCATCATTGTTTACTAATGTCCCGTTAAAAGAAACATTAAATATCATACTAAATAAGTTATTCACTACTGATAATACTCTTATTAATGGCCTCACTCAGACTCAATTTAAAAACCTTCTCGAAATAGTGTGTTTTGATAATCTTTTCTTATTTAATAGCAACCTTTACAGCCAAATTGATGGGGTAGCTATGGGTTCCCCGTTAAGCCCAACACTAGCAAATGCATTTCTTTGCCATTACGAAGAAATTTGGTTGAAAAATTGTCCTAGTAGTTTTAAACCCATATATTACAGAAGATACGTGGATGACACTTTCTTAATATTTAACCATCCTTCACACGTAAAACTTTTTCTTGATTATCTTAATAAACAACATAGTAATATTAAGTACACGTGTGAAAACGAAACAAATAATAGTTTACCTTTCCTGGATGTTTTAGTTAAACGGGCCCATAATAAGTTCCATACTTCACTATTTCGGAAACAAACTTTTACTGGCTTGGGAACCAATTATTTAAGTTGTATGTTTTATAAATATAAGATTAGTGCTATAGTAACATTATTAACAAGAAGTTACCGTATTTGTTCGGATTACTTTTCGTTAAACGAAGAATTTAAATTTTTAAAACAGTACTTTATTAACAATTACTACCCTTCTCATCTATTCGATAACCAATTAAAGAAATTTTTAAATAACACTTTTGATACTAAACTCCCCGTAACTACAGTACAAAAAGAAACCAGATATATTAAATTACCTTTTTATGGTTATTTATCATTGCGTATTCGAGGTGAATTGTCCAAACTACTCAAGTCTAGTTATCCCCAAATAAATTTTAGATTCGCCTTCGTCAACCCACTTAAATTATCAAATTTTTTAAAGTTCAAAGATGAATTCCCCAAAACTGTATGCCCCAATGTTGTTTACAAATACACGTGCGACAGCTGTAAGGCTGCGTATATTGGCAGCACTCAACTCCAACTGGAGGTGCGCCTTTCTCAACATTTGGGCTTGTCAGTCCGTACCAACCGTCCCCTCAGTAGCCCTCCACAATCCGCAATTAGAAACCACAGTAATGAAAACGACCATCCCCTTCACAAAACTCAGTTTGAAATTTTAACTAGATCCAATAACCTTACAGAACTCCGAATTTTAGAATCTTTGTACATCTATAGAAACAAACCCTCCCTTAATAATAATAGCTCATCCTACAAATTACGACTCTTTTGACAACCAACCGTGTTTCACAGATATACCCTTTCTAATCCTCTGACCACCTAGTGTTCCTTAGACTTTGCCAAGTATGGAGGTGGATGTAAACATTGTGTATTTACCTATTGAGGTAATTTAATTTTAGTTTTTATAGTGATGAAATTTAATTTAATTTTAGTTTTTATAGTGATGAAATTTAAATGTTTTTAATTTTGTATTGATGCAATTTTCATTTTGCTTTAAGGTTTTAATTTTAATGGTCTTAATATTGTATTGATGTAACTTTCACTTTTCAATTTTGTTTTAAGGTTTTAAGACTTAACTCACTGATGATGACAAAAGATTTGTCGAAACGTCTGATGTACAAATAAATGAAAATGTTTGCCGTTGTGTTGATCCTTCTTTTCATATATATATATATATATAAGCAAACAACCACAGGGAAAAGGAAAAAGAAACACGAAATCCGAGCGCTTTCGTGATATATTCACATCTTCAGGATTTCGTGTTTCTTTTTCCTTTTCCATGTGGTTGTTTGCTTATTAATAAGATCACGTGTTATTCTGTGATTTTACTGCACATATATATATATATATATATATATATATATATATAATATGTATCTTCCTACAAAACAAAAGCTGAATAACGGGTAACTAAATGAGACTTGAGGCTTCAATTATTCACTTCAGTTGCCATGCTTCAATGAGAGCTCGAAAGGTGAAAATAGTCACTAATGCAACTTTGATGTCAGACTGTTCAGACTAAGTTAAAGTTTAAATTTAAATGATGAATACCAACAGCGATTTCAGCATCTAATAAAAATGTTGGTCATTCAATTAACCAAAATGTGAATGAAGAAATTAGTGTGTGTGTATATATATATATATATATATATTATATATATATATATATATATGATACTACTACACATATATTCTTGTCTAATATATATATATATATATATATATATATGGGATGAATTTCACAATTAAACACGTCTCTGTATCATTCATATATATATATATATTAGACAAGAATATATGTGTAGTAGTTAAGGCAATTTTAACTCTAGCGGATGGCGTCCACTTTCTGATTTTATTCCGGATAACGCAAGACAATTTTATTTATTATTAGGGGAAATTGGTATTCATCGAAAGGAATAAATTTATGAAAAAAAAACAATATTTGTACAGCCCTCTCAAAACTTCATATTTTTCTACAATCAATGAATAGCATCCGTAACTATTTAGTGTCTTTCTCAGAATTAGGTCAATTAAACATAGCACCCGTGTTTCAGGGGGTGACACTATTTCCTGTAAGCGAAATGGCGTGAGACGCTGAGATCGGGGGTTCATCTCTGATGTTGCTAATCGATAATAGCCCAGGAGTTAGCGTAACGGGCCGTGTTCGTCTGGTCTGAGCGGTGTGCGAGTTAAACTGGCAGTCATCAGTGAATAATATTAATTATGAGAATAACAGAAACGCGATATGCGAAAGACGACAAAAAAAGGTGACGAGTTCGAGGAAGCCAAACAAAATCCATTCAGACGAACGAAAGATGAGCGACGAAAAGGAGCCATTGGAATAATTTGTATCCCAAACCGTAGGATTAAGGCAGAAGCGTCATCCACAAGAACTTAAAACCTTTTGTAAGCCGTGAAAGTGGCCTTAATACTAAGTAATTATTGGTATTTCACTTCGCTTCTCTCCGGCTATGTTTATTTTGAGGAGAGAGTGAACGTTTCTCTTTGTTTACATGTATCTGCTATTGGAAGGCTTAACTGGCGCTCGCAGGAATCAACATTATGGCCACACGAAACGTTTTCTGCATTGCTAAGTCCAAATTCTTTTAGAAAATTTCAATGTGAATTACACACACACACACACACACACACACACACACACACACACACACACATATATATATATATATAATATATATATATATATATATGAATACCTCAAAATTCGTCGTTTCGAATTTCGTCGTTTCGCAGATTCATCGTCAATCTTTTACTACCTGTAGTTTCGCAATCCGTCGTCCATATTCGCACATTCGTCGTCAATCTTTTACTACCTGTAGTTTCGCAATCCGTCGTCCATATTCGCAGATTCGTCGTTTTTTGAAAAAATGTGAAAAAAAAAAAAAACGATCGAAATTGACGAAATTCAACTGTTTACCAACGCAATATATTATTATATTTTGTCGAAAAACGAGTGGAATTTGATTAATTAATCTGTTTAATAACATAATACAGTAAAATGTTTTCTCATTGAAACATGTTATAATCTACCTCGAATTTCGTCGTTTCGTATTTCGTCGTGTTAATCCGGAACGAATTAACGACGAATTTCGAGGTGTGTATATATATATATATATTATATATATATATAATTTTTGTGTCTGCGTGTGTGTTTTATAATTATCCAAAATATTAAAAAATTAATTGAAAACCAATGGGTTCATCAAAGTTCTTAAAACAACGTCAAGATTATTATGGAAAAATGAGATACTTATTTTTTTTAACAGGCTCCCAACTTTTTCAAAATGTCTTGCCACTCATTTACGATATATATATATATATATATATATATATATACAGTGTGTATATATATATATATATATACACACACATTGTGTGTATATATACAGTATATATATATATACTGTAATATATATATATATATATATATATATATATATATTGCCTGCATATTTTAGAGATTCAAACAAGCACTCATTGTGAATGATAACTTTTGTAAATTATTTTTATTTGAAAAGTCCTTGTGTTTAAGCGTCAGTTTGGGAGCCAATAAAAGAGGTGAGAATTTGCGAATCCTTCCGGAGCCAATTTCTATTCAAATGGACTTCATCGCGGATCTAATCCACAAACTTTAATGCCTCCTTGGCTGTCGCGAAAGTCGGCCCAATTGGAGGCGAGCGTCAAACTAGGGTAATATGGGAACAACGTTTCTACTAGATTACGATGATTAGGCTCTAATTGCATAAATTAAATACACTTTGTTTGTTTATACGCGTGTATATATATATATATATATATATATATATATATATATATATATATATATATATATGATACACACAGACCGTGCATGAAACAAGGAACTCTTCTGGGAAAATTAAATCCACTTTAGTTCGAATAAGTAATGGTAAATGACAAACACTATAGTTTTTCTTTTTCATGATGTTAGCCCAACGTGGGCAACGGGCCACTCGCAAAGAGGCCCCCAAAAATATAGCTTCCCTGAGCAGCTATCTGCAAAGCAGATACGATCATGAAACGAACATGTTATGTGCCTTGAAAAGTGGACGATCAATTTTGCCAGTTGAGGTTTAAGTTTTGGTTTTTGGCTAAATACAATAGTTACCCCTTTTTTCTTTGATGTATTCAATCCAACGCGAATGCAGCGAGTCTTTTGCTTGTATTGAGGTTCTGGATATAGTAGGCTAGGTGTAGCTGTAACCCCTAGATCCTGTCCCAAAGCTGGATCCTATCTGCTTTGCAGATAGCTGGTGAGGAGAGCTATATTTTTGAGGCCTCTTTGCGCGTGACTCGTTGCCCACGTCGGGTTAATATCATGAAAAAGAAAAAAACTATAGTGTTTGTTATTTACCATTACTTATTCGGACTATAGTAGATTTAATTTTCCCAGAAGAGTTCCTTGTTCCATGCACGGTCTGTGTGTGTCATGAAAGAGCCTCAGGGGACCACTCTGAGTTCAATCCCATATATAATATATATACTGACGACGTTGCTGTTATTTATAAAATACATTAAAACCATTATCAAAATGATATTCGTTATATAAAAAATAAATACAAAGTTAACAAGTTAAAATTAAAACGAAAAATAAATTAACATGTCTTAAATGTATTTCCATAAACACTTTATTATCTGGGATACAGTATATTAAGTAATGAAGACTATATTGAAACGTTCTAACTGATGATAAGTTGGTTACTTATCAGAAGTTGAGCAACGAAGGCGTCATGGTTCATGATTGGTTGTAATATTTTGATGCGGAGTGATTCCAAAATTCGTTGACAGGTTTGGAGAAGGATTGGTGTCTAAAATCTTAAAGTTAGGGAAATTACAGTAATCTTATTTCGACAAAGAGTAATATGATCTCGTTTAGGGAGATTTCTTTCTAATTATTTAATTTATTCCACAGGGTGGGCCGTAAGTTTCCATACATAGGAAAAATAAACATTTTGTTATGGACAACCATTTTTATTTATATAATATGCTCTACATGGTTGACATTGTTTTGAAAACACATTTCAATACGTGTTCCCCACTGTTGATGAACACGCATTAGCACAGTTGACGTTATGCTTGTAATGGCGTTGGTGATACGTTCCTTTAGATGATTTATGTCTTGTATCTTTTCCTGATACACCATGGCCTTCAAGTGCCCCCAAAGATAGAAATCAAGGGGGGTGAGATCTGGGGATCTGGGAGGCCACTCCACAGGACCACGCCGACCAATCCAAGCATCCGGAAACTGCTGATCCAAATACCGACGCACGTGAAGACCATAATGAGGTGGAGCTCCATCTTGCTGGAAGTAAACTGGGAAGTTACCTTCCTCGTTTAGCAGGGATGGGAAAATCTCTTCTTGCAACATGTTAAGATACCTTTCGGCATTAAGATTTCCACTGACAAAAATTGGTCCAATAATTCTGTCACCCCATATCCCGGCCCACACCATCACTTTACCGGCACCTTGCATCTTCGTCGGACGTAAAAATTTGCTTCATCAGTAAACAAGATCTTACGTCAAACGCATATTCTTAGGGTATTTGAAACATAAAAACAAACGTTTAATTTTTCCTATGTATGGAAACTTACGGCCCACCCTGTATATTAATTCTATATTCTATATTTAATTTTATGTTCTATACTTAACAGAAATGTGTGCAGACTTGGATATTGAGCAACCTGGTCGTTGAACCTATGTATCTTCTTTGTTTACAGCGAAGACAAAATATACAAATGCACCACAACGGAACGCTTCAATTATAATTCTGTTGTCAACCTTCCGTTTTTTCAATATTTTTATACCACAGAATTATTAAAATGAAAATATTTTTATTTTTTTTACACAAGCGCTGTGCCACGTTTCACAAAACCTGTATTTTGTTACGTTTGATTTGTTTTGTTTAAAAGTACAATACTGAAAATAACTAATATGATCAATGATCAGCTATTAAGAGTATTTTGTATAATTCTCCATATAAATAATATAGACTATTAAATGCATTGATTTCTCCGGAGAATTTTTAATTGTGAATTTGGGGAATGAGTGTGGCTTAGAATCGGGGATATGCGGAACAATTGTTGACTGTTTAGCTTAGGGATTATCTTTGTTTATTAATAACAGAAAATATACGAGCAAAGTTTCATTCAGTCAGACGCAGAAAGCGCGTTTGCAGCTTTATGTCGCTAATATAATACATAAAAGTTTTAATTTGAATTTTAACCTATATTCCCCTTTTTCCAAACTTTTCATCTAAGTGGGAAATGAGGAAAAATGTATTATCATTTTCATTTTATTTGCGCATTTCTCAGGAAACGTGCGTGTCTCGGAAGGCCACTCTATGATATCTAATCACAACAAAAGGCAAAAGGCGTGGCATGAAGCTATTTCACACCCAATAGCATAAGTTCGAGATTTTTTGGAAAGTTCATTTTTTTCAGTAATTTCTTCTTGCGATTGTGCAAGTGTGTTTTGGATTTAATAAAATCTTTCATTGTGTGGTGAATATATATATATATATATATATATATATATATATATATATATATATATATATATAGAGAGAGAGAGAGAGAGAGAGAGAGAGAGAGAGAGAGAGAGAGAGAGAGAGAGAGAGAGAGAGAGAGAGAGAGATTCTGCGTTTAAAAGAATTGGCTTAAAAGGTAAACGGAAAGAAAAGACACCTTTAATATTTAATATCGCAAAAAAAGAAGGAGGCGCAATCAAATCAGAAACTAATTTTAACATTTGTAAAATAATTAGTTCATAAATGATGTCAGGAAGTTTAAATATTCAGTAAGAGGAATAAAGTCTGGAAACCGATTTGAACTCTGCAGATTAAAAAAATGGAAATCGCATTCCTTCGTATACCAATGATGAAACTTTCATAACTAATTATCGTCCGCCATTTTCAGTAACTTTTGGAAATAAAGTAATCTACGAATTTACATAAATTATTAAAAGAGATATATTTTTTAAGTTATTTTTTAGTGTTATTGACAGTGTTTTATTTTATAGTTTTTGATGATTATTAATGACATTTTAAAATAGCCTCGGTATTGCATACCGTATATATATAAAAGTAAAGTCCTGTTTCACTGACTGTCCAATACAACGACTTCCCGCGCTTCACTGGTTTTCCTGTCTGAAGCATTAAAATCTGGCCGACTGCAAAAGTTCTACATATGGCAAAGTTATTACGACGTTTGAGTCTTAAAACTAATCAGAAAAAAGGACTTTTATAACGATGAAGATGCGAGACGCTTAGTGGTCAGTTACTTGGAACAGCTACACGAGGAGATCCCCCATGTTTGGTGTCCATTAACAGGTTATTTTTTATGAATTAAAAAAAATGATTAGTGCATAAACTTATGTTTGTAATAGTTTAATTATGTTTTTCTTAACATATGTTAGCCATGTAAGCTAAAGTTAATCTCTTAAGCGTTAAGGACGGGTTATTTTTATTTCTCTCTTTGTCATAATTTTTATTTTTTTAAATTTATTATTGTTTGATTTATCCTATCGTTTATTACCTTCAACAATATTGTACTATTTTATGGAATTTATATCCTGCCAATAAAGCTTATTATCATTATCATCATCATATCGTCTATCGGTGGGTATAAAAGTGAAAAAAGTGACGCTTAACAGGTTAAACTCTCTTTTCCGATCCAAACGACCACCTCAATCGCTCAATTAAGTCGGTATGGTGAACCATTATATATATATATATATATACTGTATATAACTTATATATATTATATATATATATATATATATATATATATATATATATATATATATATATATTGAGTTCTTTGATGGCTGCAAAGAATTCAACTACTGGGAAAGACTACATAAACTAAATCTGTACTCCCTGGAAAGAAGAAGAGAGAGGTACACCGTAATCTACATCATGGAAAATGATCGAAAAAATGGTACCAAACCTAAAACTAAACCCAATTACCATTCAAACAACACTGGAAAATAGGAAAGGCAGAATGTGTAGTGTTCCCAAATTAAAGGCCCGACAAGGGACCTCCTCAACACTGAAGGAAAATAGCTTGGTTATCAGGGGGCCAAGACTTTTTAACCAGCTTCCAAAGGACCTCAGAAACGTTACAGGGGTCAAAGTTGAAGTCTTCAAGAGAAGATTAGATGCCTGGCTCAGGACGGTACCAGATGAGCCGGGTGTACCTTGCTATGTACGATGGAGAGCGCATGAAAGCAACTCACTCCTCCACCAAACCAGACCTAGAGGCGGGGCCACCAGCTTGACCTTCGTGTTAAGAGAGACCAACGCACGGAACAGCAACAAGGTTAACGAGGTGTATATATATATATATATATATGTATATATATATATCGGTGGGTATAAAAGTGAAAAAAGTGACGCTTAACAGGTTAAACTCTCTTTTCCGATCCAAACGACCACCTCAATTCTTTTTCCCTGGTAAAGGTTTGTCATTCCAATAATCAATTATGTAACTTTTGTGATGGAATTTTGTTACATCTACAGTACTGTCGTTGTGAGACACTTAGTATGTCTACCTTTTAAAGCCATACTTAACGTTTGTTTTTTTTCACCTGTTGCTAAAACTGGCATGAGATAAAACAATGCTCACTCACCTTTCAACTTGGCAGAATTTTCAACTGTGCTCTAAATTAGCTACTCTTAAGTAACACCCTGTAGAAAATTTTAATTGCAACTGTCTAACTATGTTTAACTTATTTTCGAACTTGACCATTTTAATATAAGGTAAATATTCATATCGCTATTACTTGAGCCTAACGCCCGTGACTCAGTGGGCAGTACTGTTTACCTACTGTATTGGTGAAGTGAGGACACTGAGGTTGGCGGTTCGATCCTCGATGGTGGTGGTTAATAAAAATCTGGGAGTTAGCTCAATGAACCACGTTCGTCTGGCGAGATTCTGGCCCTCCTGACTGATTTAGAAATCTAATTGTTTTAAGTTAAATAATAATAATTATTATTATTATTATTACTGTTATTATTACTAGTCCATTACCCGTCGCTTCCTGACGGTTAGCTAAAGACCCGCCCTACGTGCGGGTAGTAAAACATATCCAAGTAGAGGGCCGGAATATTTTTTGTAGTTCGAAGGCTGTTATTAGCTGTTATTAGCTAGGTTAATTGAATGGTTAGGTTAGGTTAGGTTAGTTAGGTTAGGTTAGGTTAGGAGGTTAGTTAGGTTAGGTAGGTTAGATTAGGTTGGTTAGGTTGAGTCGTGATATTTTCGTTAAAGCTTAACCTAACCTGACCTAACTTAACCTAACCTAACTTAACCTAACCAATCGTCAAGGGCGTACAGTTGACCTAACCGGTCATTCAACACCCAGGTGCACAACCTCGGGACCTAATCAATATGTGTGTGAAGTTTTATGTTTGTAACTGCTTTCATTTTGGAGCTATGGCTGGAACAGACACACACACACACACACACACACGCGCGCGCACGCACGCACGCGCACACGCACGCACGCACGCACACACGCTGAAACACACACGCACGCACGCACACACACACGCACGCACGCACGCACACACGCTGAAACACACACACGCACGCACGCACGCACACACGCTGAAAGTGTGACGGACGGACCGCTCTCTTTTATATTATAGTAGAGAAGAGATTACCGAACCTATCAGCTTTTCCTTGATCTTGTCTTTGAGTAATATAGTGTATTTTATAAATCGACTTTATGCAGATCACCTCTTTACAAGTCAACTTTATGCAGTTCAATTTCATTCATCTGCACCGTTTTTTTAACACATTTTTATAGTTAATTAATTCGTATTCAGTTTTAATGAATTTTATGTGTCATAACGTTTTAATAGTTTTACTTTAATGATATGTAAATATGGTGCCATTGTTTCGATAATTCAAGGGAAAAAGTTTTAAATTGTTAACGTATTTAATTCTAATAATGATGGGGAGAAAATTTTAGTTTAAAATAATTTTTACATTGTCTCTCCGATTGTAAACTGACCTTAGCTTTTGTTCTATTTTATTATGAAATAAAGAAACTAAACTAATTACATATCTACCTATCTACTACGTCTCTCTATCTATCTAGTTTTCACGTAAACCTGCTGTAATGTAAATATGAGACTAACGCTAATTATATAACTTAGATAAAGATTTTGTAAATTGGAGTAACTTATCAAATAAAGACTTAAATTTATATACTGAACAACTTAGTCGCTTAATAGGTACGAATTAATGTATGGAAAATGACATCATATCTTTTAATAATTTTAACTTAAAATAAAATCATTATTTACATATTTAAGTAACTATTTAAATAATTTGGTCAGTAATAGTTGGTAGAAAATAGAATAAATGTTATTGTTTCAAAAAAAGATGTGTTCCCAATTGAAGGCTATTAATGCCAGATTATAGTTTCGAATTACACGCATAATATTTCATAGACGCAAGTAAAGTGGGAAATCTAAGGAGGAGGAGCCTATGGCTGATGAGATGCGTATGAAGAGGGAGAACAGTTTTGGAGCGATCTGAAGGACCGTGTAAGGAAAATGGAGCTAGTTAGAAATGAGGAAATGCAGAACTCAGTTCAAAATAAAGGAGCTATTGAAGAATAGGGACCCCAGCCTTCTTTAGTTAGCTTTATAAGGCTAACTAACGAAAATATCATGACCTAACCTAACCAATCGTCAAGTGCGTACAGTTAACCTAACGATTGGTTAGGTTAGGTCGTGATATTTTCGTTAGTTAGCCTTATAAGCCTAACTAAAGAAGGCTGGCGTCCCTATTCTTCAATAGCTCCAAAATAAAAATATATTAAACCTATTTGATAATTCCTCTTTACGCTCATTTTAGTATAGAAAAACTTAAGGCCCAGGGGTTCTTAACTTTTTAGGCTGCGATCCAAATTCTTTGTCTCGGAGCTAGCTCGGGGACTAATGCCTTCAAACAGCTCACTCGTAATAGATAATAAAATAAATAATAATGGTAAAATTATTAGGGATAACATAAATTAATGATAAATGATAATTTAATGACCCAAGTTTGGGTTGCGACCCAGAGGTTAAGAACCCCCGAGTCTTAAGCCTTCCATCGATGTGATGCTATTTGTGATTGCTATAAAGCTATTTTTAATGTTAGTTAGTATTTTTTTTTGGATCACCTGAAGATCAGGACCCCCAGCCTTCATTTGTTAGCCTTATAAGGCTAACTAACGAAAATACCACGACTTAACCTAACGAATGGTTAGGTCAACTGTACGGCGTACGCCCTTGACGATTGGTGAGGTTAGGTCGTGATATTTTTGTTAGTTAGCCTTATAGGGCTAACTAACGAAGAGTGAGGCCCTGATCTTTTTTTTTGTTTTACAGAAATTTCGTTTTTAGGTGAACTTTTGGAGCAAATGTAGTTTACGTCCCCCTGACGCAAAAGGGGACACAAATTACACTAGGTCAAAGTTGGGGAACGTAAACTACACTAGGATCGGTGCTCCTTTAGTATGCGGTCTACAAATTCTGCCGCGCTCTACTTTTTTCAAAGTGCAGTCTACAGGTTTTTTTTCGTTAAATTTGTGCCTGCTCACGCATTCTGCCGCTCATTTTTTTTCGCTAAATGACTCACTCACATGACTTAGACCCTATTTGATCTTGAAATTCAAAATGATTGTTTAACATCAGTAGCTTGAGAAATTTGAAGCAGTAAAGTTGTAAACAATTCAATTGCCGGTGCTACTATAGTATGCGGTCTACCTACGATTGGTTAGGTTTAGTCAAGATATTTTCGTTAAAACTAACGAAAATATCATGACTAAACCTAACCAATCGTCAAGGGCGACTGACATTGGGATGTAAACAAGCAATTAGTAAAGAAGCTAAGAAGGTATACTTACATTTAAACTTTTTGTGTTTTTAACTTTTCAATAAATTTTTTTCCTTACATTTAAACTTTTTGTTTTTAACTTTTCAATAAATTTTTTCAAGTAAGATTGTCATTTCAACCTTCTTTAACTACATTTAAAAAACAAATTGGTGTAGACCGCATACTAAAGTGTGAATTTGTCTGTAGACCGCATCCTAAAGTGTGAATTTGTCTTTAGACCGCATACTAAAGTGTGAATTTGTCTGTAGACCGCATACTAAAGGAGCACCCTAGGATCTTTAGGATACATTTTTTAAATGAATCCATCAAATAAAACGTTAAAACTAACGAAAATACTACGACTTGACCTACCAATCGTCAATTTATATATATATATATATATATATATACACATATACTATGTATATATACTGACCATTGGTTAGGTTAAGTCGTAATATTTTCGTTAGTTTTAACGTTTTATTTGATTAGGTATACGCGCAGGGCCGGATTAACCATTAAGCAAAATAAGCCCGTGCTTAGGGCATCAAGGGAAGGGGGGCACCACAGAAATTTTCAGTGCAAAAAAAAATGTAAAAACAAGATTCAGTCATGCTGAACTTTATAAAATAATTGTAGAAGACAATATTGAGTGTGCCTTCCCAAATGTAGAAATTGCCTTTCGTATATTTTTAACATTAATGGTCACAAATTGTTCAGCTGAGCGTTCATTTTCTCAGTTGAAGTATATTAAAAATACCAAGAGAACAACTATGCAACAAGGCAGGCTGGATGCCTTATCTCTACTAAGTATAGAAGCAGATGTGTTACGTAAGATTAGTTTTGAGGATCTGATCAAAGACTTTGCAATTAAAAAAAGTAGGAGAAAACTTTTCAAATATAAATGAAGTGGAAGTATACAAAAATAAACATTATTTTCCATCTTACTGTAAGTTTTGTTTCATTTCAAAAAATAAAATTTTATTTTATGGTTTATTTTTGTTTATATTTTGAATTACATATATATGGGGCACCAAAATCTTTTAAGTGCTTAGGGCCTCTAAAGGTCTTAATCCGGCCCTGTATACGCGGACAAAGTTCGGGGAACACAAACCACACTAGGATACTGTAGGATAATGTAGAGAAACGTAAACTACACTAGGATAAAGTAGGGAAACGTAAACTACACTAGGCACCACAGGGGGCACGTAAACTACACCTGCTCCGAACTTTTTACCGAAACTGTATCAATCATCATCACAAATGATATAATTAACATTAGAACTACCATGAATTCCGCTTACCTAGAAAGACCTTGCGGTCAATTTTGACCGCTAAGCAGGATTTTTTTTACTTATTATTTTTTATTTATTTTTATTTATTTATTTTTATTATTTATGGACCTAGTATATTTCATGGACTGCTTTCGATTTTCCTACGAAATTGCAAACAAGGGCAGTCGATGACCCTGATTTTGTTTCTGCAATCGGTTTTCTTGAGAAACCTAACCTAACCTAACCTGACCTAACCTAACCTAACCTAATCGAGTTTCTTATACTATTGTTTTTTTGCAACTTGACTCGTACCTTTGTGAATTTGTATGGCGTAAGCGCCACACTAGCTCGGACTTATTAAAAAAGATGTTGGAGTGTATTGCGTCGTTCCAGTAAATAAATTTATTCAATATCCAATAACATTTTTCTTTATCATTTCTCAAGAAAACCGATTGCTGAAACAAAATCAGGGTCATCGACTGCCCTTGTTTGCAATTTCGTAAGAAAATCGAGAGCAGTCCATGAAACATACTAGTCCCTTATTTATATTCATTTTAATTTATTTTTTATTTTTATTAAAATCATAGCTTTATTTGAAACATTTTACAAAGAGAACATTTATTTGAAACATTTTACAAACAAAACATTTATTTAGAACATAGCTTATTTGGAACATTTTACAAACAGAACATTTATTTGAAACAATTTATCAAACAGAACAATTATTTGAAGTATTTAACAGAACATTTAATTAGAACATTTTATAAACAGAACATTTATTTGAAATATTTTACGAACATAACATTTATTTGGAACATTTTACATACAATTCGTGCACCTTACAACAGTGACTTTTTCTTTATGTCCTGTATGAGTGCCACAGCATACGTTGCCACATGCTCTGCATTTGTACGTGGATTTGTTTCTGCAGGATTCCACTTGACATTGACGGCGTTTAGGCGCTGGGCTCTGAGCAACTTGCTCTGGTTCGCCAAGCTCCATTTCATCATAACCTAAGGCTGCCTTTGTCTTGCACATTTCAGTTATTAGATCAAGCAGAAACTGTCGGCGTGAGACTCTGGATCCAGTAACTTCACGATATACAATCCATGCATTTATGCAAGCCAAGTCAAGAATATTGAACCAAATCGCCATTGGCCATCGCCTAGATCCAGTTTTGCTGGTGTGGAACCGGGCCATTTGGTCAAGAATATCTACACCTACTTTGCTTGAATTATAGTACTGCACTGTCTTTGGTAGCTTTTTGCGGTGAGATTCATCTATTTCAACAGATTTGTGCATTGAACTAAGAAGATAAACATTTTTGGATCTCTTACCTTTATAAATGGTCAGAGTGCAGTCCGATGGTGATTTATATATCGCAGATGAATAAAGTGGCTTTCCTTTCAATATTGCTTCTCCATCAGGAACTTCCCGTCTCTGTCTTCTGATAGTACCAAGAAGAGTTGTTTTTTCAGCTTTGAACTTCTCAGACAATTGTAAACTGGTAAAAAAGTTATCCGTGGTTACATGATAACCTTTCTTCAAGTATGGCTTCATGAGTGATAAACAAACATCAGCTAGAAGATCATGTACAGCAGCATTACGAGTAGGATCTTTATCCAAATATGGTTTTCCATTGCAAAGGTATTTCGACTTTGCGTCCACAAGAAGCCAAACTTTTACTCCAAATTTATCTGGCTTTGATGCCACGTACTGAATGAATGGACATCGAGATTTGCGTGGAAAGAGTTGTTCATCAATAGTAAGATCAAAGTTTGGTACATAGCACTTTTGGCAGTTCATTATGAAAGAGTTCCAAATTTCAGAAATTAGACAAAATTTATCTGCCTGTTTTCATTTTCTGCAGCTGGCAATATTGTCAAATTTCATGTGCTTCATGATCAATTCAAACTTATTCTTGATTCCATAATTGTTTCACGGGTGTGTTTTTTGCAACTAAAACACCACGAGCAATTTGGAGGCCTAAAAACTTTTCCAAATCTTCAAGAAGAATGCTGAAACTTGGGTCGTTTAGTTTCCCATGAATTTCAGTGTAGTTTCGAATTGATCGTGACATAGGTTCATCAATAAGCAGTCGAAATGCACTAAGAGGTCTATTTTCTTCAATACCTTGGTATGCATATGGTGTAGTAGGGTGTACCATTTTTGGGTCATTTTCAAAAAGTCAAGGTCCAGGAGTCTAATGTTGTGCCAAATGATGTCCTAAACACGAATTTAACAAGCATTTTCTAATCCAACAAATTTTGAATCCCCCCACCCCCCTTGAAATTTTACCCATCCCCTTTTCCTAAAAAACCCATATATCTAAAACACTATCAACTTTATCGAAAAATGTTATAGAATAAAAATGATTTAGAATCAAACGTTCTATTAGAAAAGTTCATTAAGATAGAAATTTACGTAATTTTGAAAATTTTCATTTTCTTTTGTCCAAGAGCACCTTATTGTATTAATATAAAATAAGGTGCTTAAGTTACATTATTTATGAGTATATTGTGAGTATAATCCAAATTTAAAAATCCTTTTTTACATTGAATTTTAATAAACAAGCATTGTTTTTACTCTTATTGTTTCTTTTCAGACTGCTTTATTTGAAAAATAAATAAAAAATGAGTCAAACAGCTACAAAACAGCATGACTTTATTCTTGGTCGCTTGCAGGCTGATATTATGAGTTCATCTAAAATTGTTTTACCATCCAATAAAGATGTTCTAAGTAGTGATGGGACGATTAATCGGAATCGGAATCGAGAATCGGAAGAATCGAGCATTTTTCAGGAATCGGAATCGGAATCGGAATCGAGAGAATTGTACCATGATTTCCGATTCTTAAAACGATTCTTTAACTTTTAATTGAACCAGTTTTGCAATGTAAACTTTAAAATTTAAATGAAAGAGGATAACAAATTTTATTTTTATTGTATTGTAGCTATACATTAAAACATGTATATCCATGATGTGTAATCAAGAAGATTAAAATGAATTGTTACAACTTACAGTTGATTTTTATTTTTAAACCAATCTATTATAATTTATAATTTATATTACCATACTCATAATGTAAATAGTTAATCTTACCAGAGTAAAATATGACAATTTCCAGAAAAACAAGTACAGAATTATATTTAAAAATATTGAGAATCGGAATCGGAATCGAGAATCGTATCGGAATCGAGACTTTTTAGTGGTATCGGAATCGGAATCGGAATCGTTAAAAGTTTTGGTATCGTCCCATCACTAGTTCTAAGCCATTTTATTTATTTACGGAGAATGCAGTATAAGGGTCCAAAAGTTACAAAAGATTCTACTGTTAATGAAGTTCTACAGAAGCTACTAATAATATGGCAAAAAGCATGCATTCCTACTATAGATATTAGTAAAAACCCTAAAGGCAGGAAGATGCTGTTAAATCTAGAAGAAATGCATAATAATTTAATCAAGCACAAAAAAAGAGCAAGCTTTGAAAATGAACTCTCTAATTTCATGAAAATTATGGATTCCCTTTTGACATCTCTTCTCAAAATGCCGTTGAATTAATCCAAAAAGACCGCATGAGAACTGAGCCTCAGAAAGCATATGATATTTCATTCTTAGAAGATCAAAGAACAAAACGAGAAACATGTTTAGGTTTGCTAGATGCAGATATGCATCAAAAGTACAGCGCAAGTACATTAGATTAGAGAAAGAGAAGAAACGCAAAGAGAAACATAAATCAGTGAAGCAAGTGAGTGCTACAGCCAGAACATCAGAGACCCTTCTTTCTAGCACGACCAGTTCTGAGACAGACAGCTATGAAGAGTTTCCGACAGAACCTACAGCAGGACCTTCAAATGCTTCCAGCCCCAAAAATATTCTTGCCTCGCCATTGGTTTCCTCCACTGCAGACAGACTTAATCTCTCTATTGGACAACGGACTGTTTTTGCTGCAGCAGTAGCCATTAGGTGTGGCAAGGATATTGAAAAACTGTCTCTCTCCAGGACCACATCTGCAAGAGCCGCTCGAAAGACAAGAAAACGAAAATATGAAACTTGCATCAAGGATTTTACTCCTCCTGATCACTGCCTAGTACATTGGGATAGCAAGCTGCTTACTAAATCATGTTCAGAACAAGAAGACCGCCTTGCAATACTTGTTACTGGATACCCAAATGTAGAAAAACTTTTATCAGTTTCTATAATAGATGATTCCACTGGATTGTCTCAAGCCACTTCTGTATTTCAAAGTATTGAAAAATGGAACTTGAAGCAAAATGTCTTTGGAGTATCATTTGATACCACTGCATCCAATTCAGGATGGATGAAAGGTTCCTGTAAGTTACTTGAAGAACTTTTGCAAAAGAAATTGATTTGGTTAGCATGCCGCCATCATGTGGCTGAAAGAGTTTTGTGTGCTGTGTATGAAACCATTTTTGGCCCAAGTAAATCTCCTGAGTTTGAGTTATTCAAAGAATTTCGCGAGTCTAAATGGAAGAAAATTAATACGAAATCTACATACAGTGTTCTTGATGTTAAATCAAGGTATCAAAGAGGCCTAAAGGAAGAATGTGTAGAATTTATGACCCAATGTTTAAGAAAATCTGACTGCTTTCCACGTGATGACTATAAGGAAGTTGCTGAAACAACTTTAATGCTTTTAGGAGAGGTTTCCAGAGAAAACAGTCATTGGCGGAAACCTGGTGCAATGCACCGTGCCAGGTGGATGGCAATGATTTTGTATACAAATAAAATGTATGCTTTTGCCCACCAAGCATCATATGATGAATCATTGATTAAGAAATTAAAGAGAATGTGTCTATTTAATGCATTAATTTATGGAAAATACTGGCTTTTATGTTCTAATTCACTAGATAGTCCAGCTAATGATCTGAAGTTTTATCATGATTTGGTGAATTACAAGAAGGAAGATAGGGAAGTTGCAAATGCTGCTTTGAAATCTTTTGCCAATCATTACTGGTATTTGACGGAGGAAGTGATCCCTTTGAGTTTCTTTGGATCGCTAAGTATTGATGAAAAAGATAAGATCGCAAAATCCCTAAACAAATATCCAGTTCCAGAAAATTATGTATGTGGGCAACCTGTTTTCCTCATTTTAAAGGAAGACACAAAGCTTCATCCGCTAGTAGGTCCAATTTCATGGCATTTATTTCAATGCTGTGGGTCAAAACCAGACTCATGGATAAAGAAACCAGCATCAACATGGGAAGAGGTCGATGACTACAACAAACTAAAAAACATTCTTTCATCTATTAGAGTAGTCAATGATACCGCTGAAAGAGGAATCAAGCTGGTTCAAGACTTTCATGACAAATGTCAAAATGAAGAAGAATTTCAAGGTCTTTTGCAAATTGTGGAAGAGAATAGAAGACTAATTCCTGATCCTAGTAAAGAGACTCTTAAAAGAATGAAACTCAGTAAAGAATAGTTCATTAACAGATAGATTAGGTATTTTTATTTGCAGAGATTGTTTTAATTTAGAAGAGGCTGATTTTTTTTGTTATTAAATATACCATAAATTGTCTTTTCTTATTTTTATGTTTAAAAAGCTCTTATATCAATGATTTCTAATTAGGAAACTTGTTTCTTTTTATTTTTTTGAGGAAAGTGTTGAATAAAGGAAAAAAAAAACGATGGGACCTCACAACTATAGATAAAGTGTTAATTTTTAGCTTATTTTATATATATATAGTTTTGAGGTTGTCCTCACTTTGTATAGGCTAGTTATAATAAAAACTAATTATGATTTGCATTATAACTAGCAAATACAAAGCCCATCGCCGCGAAGCTGCATTGGGGTGATGCTTCAAAGGTGGCGGTAACACCTTATTTAAGAAGTAGGCACTGCAAGCAAAAATTTTTTTTAATTTAAATTTTAAAAAATAAATGAAAATTTTCAAAATTAAGTAAATTTCTATTTTGATGAACCTTTCTAATAGAACTTTTGATTCTAAATCATTTTTATTCTATAACATTTTTCGATAAAGTTGATAGTGTTTGAGATATATGGGGTTTTTAGGAAAAGGGGGATGCGCAAAATTTCAAGGGTGGGGTGGGGGGGATTCAAAATTTGTCGGATTAGAAAATGCCTGTAAAATTCGTGTTTAGGACATCATTTGGCACAACATTAGACTCCTGGACCTTGACTTTTTGAAAATGACCCAAAAATGGTACACCCTAAATTGGTGTAGAACCACTTTTCTGCTTGAATACATTTTCAGTAGGAGTTCTGCCTCTTCTCTTTCACTTGTAATTTTTGTCCATAAGACACCCGCACGAGAAGGTAAAGTGTTGTTCGTGCTACTGAATGGAGCCTCATTTTGAAGAACTAAAGGCTCATCTTCCTCCGTCTCATCAGAATCATTCATTTCTTCGATAGGACGTATTGCCTCCTGCAGTTGATCGACGGCATCGTCTTCTTCATCCATTGAATCATCTGAGGCAAGTTCTTCCTGAAAAAGACGCAGAGCTTCTTCAATCTCAATTCTTTTATTTCTATAACACTGTGCCATTTTATTTGTAAAATGAACAATATATATATATCCCTCAGATGGCGGATGAGGGAACCCCTCATCTTAATAGAGTTGAGGGCTGCTCCGAATAACCAATAAGGAGTCGTGGACCAAACGGGTAGCAGAGGAGTGGCTAGCCGGCTACCCTATTAGCCAAGAAACCTGCATGAAGATGTCGACTAATAGCAATACGAATATGGCTACCGCGTCTGGGGAACCGACGAAAACAACGCGAATATGGCTACCGCGTTCGGGGGAACCGACGCGCAGCAGTAGGGTGTGTCAATTTGGGAGGTGAAAATTAATTTTTGCCAATTCCTTCACTGAGGGGTTTTAAAAATATGTTTTTGGATGTGAAGAATTCAAATCTGCTATTATTTTTGTGATTGCTCAACACTTAGCTTGGTAAATCTACGTTTGATTAAAAAGCACATAAATTGCTCTCGGAAAACAACATTTATTAATTTTAGCTTCTCAAAATGTCAGGTAATGCTATAAAAATTTTAGTTTCTCTGCATAAAACATATCCTAGTAATCATAAAACATATCCTTGTAATCATAAAACAACATTAGAAAGTAATGACATCAGTAAAAAAAAAATATTTAAACAAGAAGTTTCATCAAGTCTTGCTTTGATTCGTTCTTGGACATCAGCCGCCGACTTGCTTCTTGGCCTCTGATATAGCCCTCACGTTTCTCATGTGTATACACCCTGCCTGCTGCCTCTGTGACTTGTTTCACACACCTCTCTATTGACTGAGCATGACAGGGCCACTGTGAACTTGCATAGGCTGTCAAAGAACTTCTTTACTTCCGCTGTAGTCAGTTTACATGTCAAAGGAGGTTCAAATACCCCGTCAGACCAGTCTGTCAGCTCCAACACGGAAGAAGCACTGGGGTTGATGGAAGGTGTCTTCCTGGGACGTACAGAAAGATTTCCAAGCGTATCATCATCTCCACCCCTCATGTCAACAATCTTTTGGACACCAGCTCTCCTCTCCTCACTGTCATCTGAGCACAAGAGTGTCTGGATTATCATTTCGCTGAATGCATACCATGCTGAGCGCTTGATGGTTGGCAAAACAGCATCCACTACAGCCTTCTTTTGCAGCCTAACTAGCCGCAGCTGAAACAAGATGTGGCGTGGGCCTTCCACCCAAGAGTGTTTTACTTTGATGTTGAACCAACAGGGGTAGTACACACCAACAATGTATTCCACTATCAGTCTTAAGTTGTTGAGGGTTTTGCCTTTAAGGCCGTGTTTTGAAACCCATATGCGACAAAGCCTGTTTGCTGTTGTCAACCACCTTGAATGGCTCACTGGACCAATTTCAAGAAGGGCCAGATCTGTGGGAAGTTCTCCTGTCCTTATGGCCTGTGTGATCCTATACCCGTACGCTTGATCAGTAGAGAGATCCTTTACGACATTGTCACTCAGTGAAGTAAGAGGCTCCCCAATTGAGAGTTTGGTGAATGAAGGATCAATTTCAAGTTCGGTTGCAGTGTCTAGCATCTTGCCAATGTTACCTGTCCACTTGTTGTTAGACAAGGTCTTCCCATCCAGTGCTGTGATCAAGTGTCGCAGGGGTAACTCGTTAGTGTGGAGGGCACAAACCAACCAGATCAGCTTACGGCAAAGCTTGACCTCTACCCACTGCATGGAACCACCCTCCCAGCCAGTGTTAACACTTGTAGAATCACCTCCAATGGCCTGCAGGCTTTTATCAATGCCCTTCTTCTTCATGAAATCTACAAGATTATCAGCAATAACTTCAGCAGGTTTTTTTTCTCGTTGAGCCTTTCTCAGGAGTGAAGTGGTAGAGATATCTTCCACCTGGCTCACTGCACACAGAATAATGCTCTTCTTTGATGATGCTGGGGAACTGACGATCTGAATTGTCTGCTTTCAGCATAACTTTAGTTGTATCTTGACGGCCGTCAAAGAAGATGCAGTCAATTTCACCCTTCTTACAAAGATCATCAAATTCCTGATCCAGGGATCTCATAACTTTTTCTTGGTCCCTCTTGACTTTATTGTGATCAACTACAAGTCTCTTGTCTTCTTCAGTGATCAAGCCAGCATCCATAAAGGCAGCAGTGGTGATGGCAGCTGTGGCACGCAGGCCAACACCATATCTGATGCTATGCATAGCAACATTAGGTATTTCTAATGTGTTGTACTCTGGCTTTTTATTGGAAGTTGAAGACGTGCTTGGTATTTCTAATGTCACTTCATAACTTCCATCCTTTCCATCTTGAGCATCAGCTATTTGTTCTTCATTTTCATCATCAGAGAAAATTATTTCATTTGATGGCATTGAAACATCCTGCTTACTTGTCTGCTTATATTCAGCAAGCCTTCTTCTTTCGTCTTCTTGCCGCTTCTGCTTTTTGACTTGTCTGTTGTGTTCAGGTTGATCTGGCAAGCCAATCTGATGTGGTCCAATAGAACCAGACTTGTCTCTCTGACCTTTAATGAAAGCAAGTTCCTTCACAGGGATCTTCATCTCCCTAGGGCATGTACAGTTAATGTGAGTTTCGTTTTTGCAACCAGCATCTGCAAGGCAGCCAAATTCAGAGCAGAGAACAATTTTACACTTGCAACTGAGGATGTCAAAAAGCTTGTCAAGTTTTGCAATGAAAGCCTCTTTGACATGTAGCTTTCCTCTCCCAAGAGATATGTTTTTGGCCTGCTCCCAGCTCTCTTGGATCTTGTTTAAGATTGTGACTCGTGAATTTACAACGGGGGCTACAAAAGAACTGTTTGCTCGTTCCCACTTTTCAAGCACTTTAAGGTAAATGTCCTTTGCAAGACTGGCTGCTGGGTAGTTTCTCACATCCTCACCACTTTGTTCTCTTAGCAGTAGCCCATATTTCAGAACGTCTCGCAGAGTTGGGAGTTCAGAGGGCAACAACTCTCTACCAGTTCCAATTAGGTTGCTCATATGTGTGAATGTCCCCAGTCTTGTCCTCCTTTTAGAAGCCATTGTAGGTCAATTCCCACTTGTTAGGATGGTAGCACTGACGGACAAGTAATCTTCAGCACACTGATGAATATGTTTCAACCTGTGAAATAAGCAAAAACAGCAGTGCATTATATATACAGCATATATAATTATTAATATAATAATTATTATATAATTCCACAAAAAAGTAAAAAAAGTCTATTTTTATGTAGCTTCTTACCAAGCAAAACTAAATTATATTAAATTAACAAAAATATCTTTAGAATTCCTAAGTCATGCTGCAACTTTTTAGCACCCCTCATATTTGGAATTTGAAAGTTGAAAAATTCGACACACCCTAGCGCAGCAGGGTGTTAAGCCACAGCCCTGCGGCGGAAAATGGGCGATCTGGTCTGCGAAAGGAATAACTACAATCGGCACGATTAACGTAACTACACTTTATAGACCGGGAAGACTCAGAGGTATTATTGAGGAAATCAACAGATACAGATGGGATGTGTTGGGAGTGGCGGAAACCCATTGGGTGGGAGAGGGAGAATTGATGATGGATGGAGTTAAGGTGCTGTACTCAGGGAGACCTGATAACACACACAGAGAGTGGGTGGCAGTTCTACTGGGAGAGAGATCCCAGAGAGCTTATGTGGAGCACAAGGCAGTAAATTCAAGGATAATATCGGGAACGCTATGGGGCCAGCATAAGAATTGTAAGATCATACAGGTGTACGCACCTGACTTCTCACATGGAGATGATGAGGTGGAAGAGTTCTATTCGCAGCTGGAGGAGGAGATTGAGCGAAGGAGGGATGAAGATGTGCTCATGGTGATTGGCGACTTCAATAGTAAAGTTGGTAGTGATAACGAAGGATACGAAGACGTGACGGGGAAGTTTGGTCTGGGCGAGAGAAATGAACAGTGTGAGAGGATGCTGGAATTTTGTCAACAAAATCGTCTATGCATAACGAACACACGCTTCTACCACAGAGTGCAGCACATGTATACCTGGACACACCCAGATGAGATACATAAGAATTGTATTGACTATATATTGGTGAATAAGAGATGGAGAACATCGGTAATGGGAACCAAGGTGATGAGAGGAGCTGACTTTGGAACAACACACGAATTACGACTGTCAAACATTCGAATTAAATTTAAGGCAGAAGAAAGAAGGCAACGAGAAGTAAATAGATATAATCTGAAAAAATTGAGGATAGCTGAGGTGAGAACAGCCCTCCAAGCACGGATAGGTGGACGATTTGAACCCTTACTCGGGCTGAATGAAAATACCGAACAAATGTGGTGTAGAGGAAGGGATATACTCAAAAAAGAAGCAGAGATGGTTTTGGGGAAGAAAAGGAGAGTCAGACATGAGGTGGTTACAGAAGAGCTATTGGATCTGTGTCAAGAAAAAAGAAGCAAAAAAGGCCAAAAACATTATGCCATCCCAAGAGAATACGGCGAGATATAGGCAAAAATGTAGAGAGGTGGAAAGGAAGCGCAGGGAGACTAAAGAAAGATGGGTTGAAAACCAATGTGTGACTTCTGAAGAAAGCTTCCGAAGAGGACAATCGAAAGAATTGTTTAGAACCGTGAAAACCTTGACAAGAGAATCGAGGCACAATACATCTGTGGTAAGAAATGAAAACGGTGATAAGGTGTCTGCCGAGGAGGAAGTGCGGACTATAAGGAGAAGACACTTTGAGAACGTACTAAAAGGATGCGAGAATCCCGTGAATGTGATGGACTACCCTGAACTCGGAAGAGCGGAACGAAATACGCAGGAAACTCCAGTAATCATGGAGGAGGAAGTAGAAAAGGCAATAAAAACATTGGCAAAGGGCAAAGCCACAGGAGCTGGTGGAATCCCGAAGGAGTTGATGGAGGTGGGCGGTGAGGCTGTGGTGAGGTGGATGCGTGGTCTTTGTCAGGTGGTGTTGGAGGGAGTAAGGGTGCCGAGTGACTGGAGTGAGGCCATTATATTACCCATATACAAGAAGGGAGATGCCAAGAGATGCGAGAATTATCGACCCATCAGCTTACTATCGCACTCTTATAAAGTTCTCGCCAAGATAATTCAAGATAGGATAAAGAGAAGAGAAGATGAAGTGATCTCGGAAGAACAGGCAGGTTTCAGAGCAGGTAGAGGCACAGTTGACCATATATTCACTTTCTCGCAGATTATCGAGAAGATGTGGAAAAAAGGAAGAGATGTGTTCTGTGTGTTTATTGATTTTAAGCAGGCTTTCGATTTGGTATGGAGAAAAGGTATGATGAAAGTGCTGGAATGTTGGGGAATAGAACAAAGCATAATTGACACAATCAACAGTTTATACGAACACACAACAGCGAGAGTAAGGAAAGACCAGATCTTAACGAAGCGATTCAGAACAACGGGCGGAGTGATACAAGGGTGCCCGATGTCCCCCCACCTCTTCAACATGTTTATAGAATGGGTGATGGCGATGGCACTGGAAAATTGCCATACAGGTGTTAAGATAGGTGCGGTGGAAATAACAAACTTGAGATATGCGGATGATATAGTTCTACTAGCAGAATCGAAAGATCTCCAGAGAATGGTCTCATTGACAGAAGAACAATGTGCCAAATACAAGCTAGTGGTTAACAGAGAGAAGACAAAATGTATGACGATTGGACGCCTCAGAGAAGTTTTAGACATACGGCTGGGCGGAGAAAAAATAGAACAGTTGGATGAGTTTAAGTACTTGGGAGTACACTTTACTACATACGGAGGCACAGAGAGGACAGTTCAAGAGAGAATATCATTGGGAAGAACATCATTTGAAAGACTAAACAAAATCTGGAAAGACAGGAACATTTCATTAAGTCTGAAAATCAGACTATTAAGAGCAATGGTTATTCCTACGGTATTATACGGTGCAGAGTGTTGGACGCTGAAGAAGATAGAGGAAAAGAAACTGCTGGCATTTGGAATGAAATGTTTAAGAAGGATATGTAATGTGTGGTGGGAGGACAGGGTAACCAACGAAAGAGTGAGAGAAATGAATAATGTCAGAGACTCGATATTAGACCGGGTAAGAGATGCACAGAGGAGGTGATTTGGCCATGTACAAAGGATGGACCGGGAGAGATGGCCGAAGATGGTGCTGCATGGACGAATTGAGGGCACCCGACCGAGGGGACGGCCGAGGGAAACGTGGCTTAGACGTTTCCGCAGAGCAAACGAGGAGCGGACCGTGCAGCAGCTGACTCACATGGCGTCGGACAGAGGGACGTGGAGAGGATGGAGACATTGAATGTGGGACCCAACCCGGAGAACTCCGGATGGGACTTAAGTAAGTATATATATATTATAGTAACACTATCGGCAGACTGAAACGAATGTCACGACAGATCCATAATTCAAGCACTCACCTCCTTTTATGATGCTGGGAAAAGGCACACTGACGTAAAATTTGAGTGGCTTCAGGCTGACAAGCAAACTAATACAGTGTTGTCATATCTCAAGTATTTTCTAGAATGTTCAAAACTAAGATGCCACATCTCAATTATCTTCTAGAATGTTCCAAAGGAATAGGGGAAAGAAATTGAATGAAAGGTCATTTTTGAACGCGTGGTCCTTATAGGTAGTAACTAGTAACCTACAAAATCTCTTGGAAATAAAAAAAAAGAAAAATCAAATATGGTATTATAATAATGGCAGAAATTCATGAAAAGTCATAAAAGGTCAGACCGCTACCTTTTCTGTACTTAATGTATCACACACTTAAAAACTATTAGCGGTTAAAAATGACCGCTTAGTACTTCTAGAGTTAAACGTCTTATTTAAAAATAAAACAGGCAATGTTTGTATTCCGAAAATTTTATGTTGGTTGTACTTTTAACAGCATTTTCAAATGCTTCAATATTCAATCCCAGTTAAAATGACAAATCATTTTAAATTTACTAATAATCGTTAACATGGTTTTGGCCTCATGATAACACTTTTCAGAGGAAGCATATATGAGCTTGATGAATGAAGAAATATTCCAATGTATATTCTTGTTTTATGGACTTCTCAAGGTTATTTCAGGAAGTTAATCATAATTTACAAAGGAAATATTCGGATCACCTGAAGATCAGGGCCCCCAGCCTTCGTTAGTTAGCCTTATAAGGCTAACTAACGATTGGTTAGATTAAGTCGTGATATTTTCATTAGTTGGCTTTATAAGGCTAACGAAAGAAGGCTGGGGGCCCTGATCTTCAGGTGATCCAAATATTCTTTAAAATTAGAATTCCAGAACTGAATTGCGCCCTTATATATGAATTAGGTAGTAACTTAAATCTATGAAATTGCTGCGTCTCTATCCTTCATTCAAACGAAAAGGGTCGGCTTTTTGCAACCGAATATATAATTATATTAGCATCGTTGACTACGAATGCATCAGCCCCGGGTTCGATTCCCGCCGAGGGCAGGCGGCGCTCGACTCACCCAGCTATTTAATCTTCCATAGAAAAAAACTGGTTGGTAGATAAATGGGTAGTCTAGTGGTTAAGATGCTGGAAGAGCGGGAGATTGTGGTTCGGATTCCGCGTTTAGCTGTAGCTCTGAGGTTCAGCAAGAAGCTTAACTTTCGTCAGAGTGAACAAGTCGGGCGGAAACGAAACTAAGATATATATATATATATATATATATATATATATGGTCGAGTCACTTCGTTTGAAAAGGACATAAACAAAAAAAATTTTACGCATATTGAAAAACAAATATTCAGAGGCTGAAAGATGAAGTTTAAAATTCGTAACTTTTCTTTTCAATCGACGATTTTTTCTTTGTCACCAAACTTTGTTCTTTGTTTGAAAAATTGGATCACCCGAAGATCAGGCCCTCCAGCCTTCTTTAGTTAGCCTTATAAAGCTAACTAACGAAAATATCACGACTTAACCTAACCATTCGTTAGGTCAACTGTAAGCCTTGACGATTGGTTAGGTTAAGTCATGGTATTTTCGTTAGTTAGCCTTATAAAGCTAACTAACGAAGGCTGGGGGCCCTGATCTTCAGGTGATCCGAAAAATTCGCTCTACATTTATAAATATTTAAAAAAAAAAAAGAAAAAAAAGCTGGAAATTGAGTAAACTATTTTTCAACATGATTTACGGCTTACACTCAGTACAAAATGTAAAACGAGTGTATTTCATCATTTTTAACTCGCCATAAAGTGAAAAACGAGTGTATTTCAGCATTTGGACCTTTTCCAGTTTGTGTACCGTTTTTCATATATTTATTTTTGCTTCTTTTCAGATAAACAACCAATTTGAACAACCAATTTGCAACACAAACACAAAGTTCATCTGAAATAAAAAGGGGGTACTTGTAGGTTCTTCCCCCCTCTCAACCAATTTTGACAGAACACTTTCGTTAAAACTAACGAAAATATCACGACTTAACCTAACCAATTATGAAGGGCGTACAGTTCATCTATAATTAAATAACATTGTTTGTTTCTGGAATAGTATTTACTAATAGATCAACTGTACGCCCTTGATAATTGGTTAGGTTAAGTCGTGATATTTTCGTTAGTTTTAACGAAAATATTCTGTCAAAATATATGAAAAACGGTACACAAACTGGAAAAGGTCCCAGCATTTTTATTTAATACCTTACAGCTTCAACAAATTATTGGCTCAGTATTATTTTGCGAGTGATGTAATTCTTCAGATGTTTAGTTTTCGACTGCGCTCTCTCTCTCTCTCTCTCTCTCTCTCTCATTCAGTTGTCGAATCAAATATTTGATTTCTTTAATGAGTTTTCACTTTTCATACTGTTCTTTCACGAGTTTGTGTTAATTGATGATCAAAGCCATTCACTATAGTGTGTGTTATAGTTCTGAAGTAGACTCACTTGCAGTAGTTTATAAATTCGCTGAGAAGACGAAATTGTAGATGAGCTATAGCGATTTTAGGATTTAGGTAGAAATTAAAATTTTAATACCTTTAAAGCGTGACTTAATAAAATATACTCTCTAGGTAACCATTAAGTGAATTAAAATTTGTTAAAAACAGTGATTATGAATTGTGAAGTATTTTAGTTTCTGTATTCACCGAAAAACCTGAAAACAGAACTTTACTGAGGAAGGTATACGGTAGGCAATCACCTAAGTAGTTTGATTGCAAAAATGTAGAGTGGGGTAGGGGGTAGGGTGGCCAGACGTCCGGCTTTAGGCGGACAGTCTGCCTTTTGAGCACTCTGTTCTTAGGGTGGCCATTTCCAAATTTCCAAAAAGGAGGACACTGCGTATGTGGCCGTACGTTAACATACAAGGTGTCCGAGAATTATCTGTACAATTTTTGGCTGTTATTAAAAGTCAACCATGAAGTGTAGAAATTTCAGTGTTGTCCCATTTTACAGAGAATCTCATTAAGTTTTTTCTGATACCAAGTTTTGACAAGTTTTTTAGAAATTCCAGTGTGTCCGAACATTATCTGTACAATTTCATCTTTTAATAAAACTTGATAACACACGTAAAATTCTTAAACAAGATTATTTAGAATCTGTATTTTCAAAAGTTTCTTTTATTAAAGTAACGTTGTTACAAACATTCGATATGTGCACCATTAGTGATTCGCAAAACATCCAATCGATACTCCAAATGTTGCCATGTACGCTGCAGCATATCCACATCAATTCGCTCAATAGCAGCTGTGATTCTTGCTTTTAAATCATCAATGTCTGTTACCCGCGTACATTTCTAAAAAACTTGTCAAAACGTGGTATCAAAAAAAACTTAATGAGATTCTCTGTAAAATGGGACAATACTGGAATTTCTACACTTCATGGTTGACTTTTAATAACAGCCAAAAATTGTACAGATAATTCTCGGACACCCGGTATATATATATATATATATATATATATATATATGTTAACGTACGGCCACATACGCAGTGTCCTCCTTTTTAAATGGCCACCCTAGTAGGGGGGTAGGGTGAGTGGGGTAGGGGATGCAGAACTGTAGAGCGTCGGTACGGGGTTAGGGGATGCTAAAATGTAGAGTGGGGGAGAAGGGGGTAAGGGAGAGAGAAATGTAGAGTGGGGATAGGGGGGGGGGGGTAGACGCTAAACTTCATATTCAATAATGTAGAGTGGGAATAAAGGGGGGGAGTAGGGGAGGTGGCCGCTAAACTTCATATTAGAAAATGTCGGCTTCGTATTTGTAGGGTCATCATATATATATAATATATATATTAGGGTGTCCCAAACTCATAGGGGGCCAAATTTTTTTTCGGGATACAAATCCGCTCGTGTTGCGCTCTTTTGATGTTTCCCATTAGAAGTCTTCCTGTAAAATTTCAGAGAGATCGAAGGAAATTTAAAGGTCCCGAACTTTGAACACTTTATTTCTCCTCTTAACTGAAAGGCAAATTAACTGAAATGTTTCTCTCAAAAGTTCCATCACAAAGATGATTATACAAAATAAACATGTATTTTAATCTTAACACACAAACAACAATTTCAAAGCATCACATTTATGCATTTTAACTAAACACGTGTTTCATGAGATCCGTTTTTGTTCCCTTCCGCCTCACATTCCGTCGGTGTGAGTGGACAGTTCGAAGGGGGAACTGGAGGTCTTCTTCATCACGGCACAGAGGTTTGCTTTTGTATTTTTCAATGAGGGCGATGCCTCGCTCTGCTGCATCATTGACCACCATCAGTTCTGCAGCTCGGCTCTTTGCCAGACGGTAGTTTTCGTCAGTAGGCCATGTTTCAGGGTCTTTGGTGAGGAACGTGGGCTCAACTTGGAGAAACTGGAAGAGTGTGGTGGATCGACTCGTCACCCACGGACTTAAACGGCCATCCACTTGCAGTCCCTTGCCTTGGACCCGTTTGAGTCCTTTCCCAGGGCGCTTTTTCAGGTTAGCCGTCATGTTACGCTTTTCATTGTCGTCAACTCTGTCATCAAACAGTGCAAGACAGATTAAGTCCTCCGAGATATACCACAGATGACGGAGCACAGCCCGGTAAGCTGTGTTTCCAACGTCCTTGTCAGGGTAACCTACAAGAAGATTGCACAGCCTAACGTCATTTTGGGAGATTTGATGGCGATGGGAGCCTCGTGCCAGTGACGCACGTATACAAGGCTCACGAAGAGAGCCATACGGCGAACCCCTTGCAGTTCTTGGAGACGAAGTTCGGAGAACTGGGACTGCAGTAATGCTATTTTCAGGCAGTAAATACCTTTGGCCATCCATCTGGCCTGATGGTAAGCCCCTGGAGGCCGAAGCTTGTAACGTCCTACGTCGTCTCCGAGGTACAAGAGGCTCAGTCGAAGAAGTTCTTCATAATCCTCTCGAGGATGATTACCACTTCTTAGGGCATCGCGGAGATAGTCTATTACCTCAAGTCGCATTTGTGAAAGGCAAGCATTGTCATTTATGAAGGCTTTAGCCACCTCGTCCTTGTCAAATGCATCCAACTGACAATGGTTCATTGATGGCTAGGCCTCCTTGAATCTCCTGAAAAGTGGGATTTGAGGACTTGGTGGTGTTCCTAGGCACACGACGAAGACATCCTTGAGAATCACTTCGTGAACGTGATGACGGCAAGCAAACCATAAAAGAGATCTTCCCAATGCCGCTTCCAAACTCGCACACGCACCTTGCACTATCCCTGCGTTTGATGCCGTCGTGTCAAACACCATGCCTATGATCTTGTCCTCAATTCCGACTAGGGTGAGCGCTTGATGGACTGCGCTTGCCATTTGCTGTCCTGTGCCGTCTATTATTTTCGGTGCTCCTAATAGCTCTTCCACACCATCCCCAGTCACCACAACAGCAATCCGATCGACTGACTTACCCTCCTGTTCGATGTCAGTGAGTATCTTTGTGTCCCAGTGGATCTGCAGTCGAGGTGGAAGCTGCTCGAGGTGGCCAATAACATTGGTCCCTATCATTGTACGGGCCTTTTGTCGGAAGCGGTGAACCGTGCTCTTTGATGGAACACTGTCAGGACCGAGAGCTAGGGATTTTGCAGTCGCAGCAAACGCTGATGTTGCCTGTCGAACAGAAAGGCCCTCGCGATCCCAAGTTGCTGCCAGGTCAAGATCACTCAGACTTTCTTTTAGTCTGTCATGTTTGGGAGCTTTCGAAGGTTTAAGTCCACAAGTGACGGCTTCGTTTCCACTGTCAGCTGACGATGTGCTAAAACTGCTGTCGGTAGCCTCTTCTGTGACTCCTACAGCTAGAGCCTCCTCCGTTTGACGCCGGTGTGCCCGCTCAAGAGCTCTTTCCCTTTCCTGTCTTTTCATTGTGGCTGCATTATATTTTCTATCTTCACCTCCCATGTAACTCGTATGTCGATCTGCCCTTTGGAAAATGAGGAATTCCTCGTCTTCAAGAGGGATATCTCCCCGATCCAGAACGTCTGAGCGGGCGACATCAAAAATATCCTCCATATCAGCCAAGAATACATCCCGCTGCATATTGTAAGTCATTCCAGTCTTGTTCTTGTTTTTATGCAAATTTCGATACCTCTGAACCAAAGCTTTCAGTTTAGTCGAGGCATGAACGGAGGTTGTTGTCAGATTCGAGTTGGCTCTAGCCCAGATTTCTAATACAGCCGATATTACAGCCTTGACACTGTTGGAATCTGTCTTCTTTTGGTCGCGGTGATGGTAGAAGAAAAGGAGCAACACGTCCATATTACTTGGTAATCGAGATTTAGCCAGCTCTGCTATCGGAGACCTCTCAAGAAGCCACAACTTGATGTTTGATCTTGTCAACGCCATAATGATCAATTCTGAAAACCAAAAGAAAGTCATCAAACGTCGGGACCTCTAAATATCATCTGATCGAGTTGAAAATCACACAGCCAATGCTTTAGCCCATACCACATCCGGGCATGACACGAGTGGTCAGGTCGTGTTAAGAAAAGAAATTGGGACACCCAAATATATATATATATATATATTGGGATATATTATTGAGAGAGAGCCTGTATGGAAGGAGAGAACCTAACCTAGCATGTATGTATTTATGTATTTAATAAAGCGCAAGTATTTGTTGGAGAGCCTGATGTATGTTTGTGTATACTGAATAACTAACATCCTATCACCACGACTTCTTGAAGCAAACTGAGGGGACCCGTGGCAGCTGGCTGTCAGTCAGGAACCACAGCCACTCATCCTCGCGTTGGGCATACATATATATATATATATATATATATATATACTGAGATGAAACAACATTTTTTCAAACAACGACTTTTTGAACTGAATTGCTGGTCCCCCGATCCTTCAGGCGGTCATTTCTCTGTGCACATACAGACACTGTATATAAAATTATTTCCATGCATGTATGTTTTAGGTTACCGTGTAAAATCTTTCCTTGACAAAGATATAATAGACGTAACGACACGGAAAATTTAGTGATTATTTTGTCACATAAAAACCATACGCATCCTTGTCAATTTCCTTTCAATTTCGCACATAGGTGGCAAGTGTCGTGGCGGCAGTCCTACGTTCGGCAGATCCGCCCGCAGACCTGGACAAATTCAGTATCTCGAAGGACACGTCTCGCCGTGGAAGAGTGGCACATCGTTGTGAAGTGTCGACAGCTGTGCAGAAATCCTTCGTATCTCCGAGGCATGCTGTCGTCCACTGGGACGGTAAAGTAATCAAGGTCAGTTTTGCCCTCACCGTGGACGACAGTGAATTAACATGTTCCAGTGACGAGAGTGGATTGACATATTCCAGTGGACGATAATGGATTGGCATGTATGACATACGTTTCAGGACTCTCTTGGATCATTGGAACACCGCCAGGTGATTCTCATCTCCGGAGCTCCCGAATGCACAGAAGGAAAGTTGCTGGCCGTTCCGACTGTTGCTGACGGCACCGGTCTGTCCCAGGCCCAGGCGACCTTTCGTGCTCTCAAAGACTGGGGATGCGAGAACAACGTGATTGGACTGTGCTTCGACACAACTTCCTCCAATACGTGGAGGGTGCAGGGTGCGGTGGTCCGGCTGGAGAACATGCTTGGTAAACCGCTCTTCCAGCTAGGCTGTCGCCATCACGTTATGGAGCTCATCGTGGGGGCAGTGGTCATCACCGTGTTTGGAAGAACCACAGCACCAACTGAACCTTTGTTCCAGTATCTGAGGAGAAGGTGAATTTCAAGTCTAAGGCGCATTTGTTTTCTCCAATGATTTTTTGCCTTCAGAGCAATTGAGATATCAGCGTCCTTCTACTAATGATGTTAATAGCAGTCGAAAAGGGAAACTTCAGTCGTTTTCATGCAATATTTTCATAACTCCCCTTTCAGGTGGGAGAAGCTCGACCTCTCGACTTATCGCGAGCTGGAGATCGAGCATTTGGCGGAGGTGACGTGGCTGATGGAGCTCCGAGATGAGACAGTCATGTTCCTCGGCACCGCTTCTGGTCTTGTCAGAGAAGACTACCGAGAAGTGGCGGAGATTACACTCCTGGTACTCGGGGCCCAGCCACGTCGTGGCACACACTTCATGCGCCCAGGAGCCTACCATCATGCGAGGTGGATGGCCGAGGTTGGTATTTTGAATTAGATGTTAAATATTGTATTGCCTTCTGCAAACAGCCATTTGAAGTCCCTACCAGAAAAAAATAAGATAAATAATTTACCATTAAACAAACGTATATGGAGTGGTATCGGTATTTATACATCACAGTGCGTATTCGTTTCAGATCATCTACTACACGAAGCTCCTGATGTTCAGCGGTCAGCTGGAGTTCGACGACGAGTTGGTACAGAAACTTCAGAGAGTTGTACTATTTACTGCACTCCTCTACGCACCTGCCTGGCTGGCGGCTCCTGTCGCAGCTGATGCCCCGCTGAATGACCTTGTGTTGTACCAGCGTCTTTTGCAGTACAGGGCTGTGGATCACGAGATTGCAGAGGCTTCACTGGCAGTGATCAGGCGGCACTTGTGGTATCTGAGGCCTCAGACCGTCGTTTTCGCCCTCTGCAGTGACAAAGTGGAAGACACTGTGAAGCACGAGATGGCAAAGAAGCTGTGCCGCCTCGCTGTGCCCGAGGACTTCACGTATGACAACGTCTCGGTTGATGACACGACGCGCCTTCCGGACCTGATCGATGAGTCATCGTGGTTCGTGTTCACAGGCCTGCAGGTGTGCGCGTCTACGTGGCTCACTCTGCCGGTGAATAAGTGGGATCAAGATAAGAACTACTGTGATCTGAAGAACGTCATCTCGCATCTGAAAGTTACCAACGACGTGGCAGAGAGAGGGATAAAACTGATAGAAGATTACGCGAACACTATCACAAAAGACGAATCACAGCTGCAGGGTCTTCTTCAGCTCGTGGAAAAGAGCCGGAAAGAACTCGGTGACTTCAAGAAGTCGTCACTTGCCAAGATGACGTAGCGCAGAGAGAAAGAGAGTTAGCAGAGAGAGTACATGGCGCACGCCTTAAGATGACGTGTGTTCTAACCACGATTCATACAGTTTTTGAACCTAGTTAGGGGCACCGGAGTAAGTGCCTTTAGTGATATCGGTAAACCGTTTTAATACAAAATACATTTCATCTTTCCTTATTCGCTTTAGCTTATCCTAAAAAGCAGACAATGGCAGAGAGCATATGGAGGTACGGGGACAAATACGGTATTTTAAATTTTAATGCTATCTCAAGGTGAGTATAACTTCTAAACCACTTGTCCTATCAACTTGGTAAGTATCTGAGAGGATTTCTTTCACTGAGAGGATTCAGAAAATATGGTCATTTGATGATTTATCTTTATTCAGTAAAACATTGTCAATTTGGCCAAATTTCCAAAATTGAAATTTTCAAGGTCGATGCGCGACCCCTAAATATTGATCGAATTTGGTAAAAATGGTGTCAGTGTACTTTCACTGAACCATATCATGGGAAAAACTTTGACCAGCTATAATCTTTTAAAAAAGTGAAAAGTGATCCACCCTACTCCCATTTCAAGGTGTTTGAGGGGCAAGTGAAGATCATGAGTTTTTCAATACCTCAGAGTACTATGGGGGGCACCGCTCGGCAGAGGAATCTCTTTAAATGGGGTGTGTAAGGACAGAGAGTATCCCCTAACCCAAGATGCTGTCTCCCTATATCCCACAGCTGTGGGATCTATCACCACAAAGCCTTAATTTTACTACCTGAAGCTATACCCAATCTATGAACATATGCGTCTAATCGATTTTTAATCATGTTTATAGACGTGCTACTAATTACTTCTCCCGGTAAACTGTTCCAGCTGTTTAATATTCTATGCGTAAAAATGTTTTTGGCAACTGCTGTCTCGAACCTTCTACTTGCCAACTTACACCCGTTATTTCTAGTCCTATTATATTGAGATATTTCGAAAAAGCTCTCTCTATCTACAGTACGTTATCGAACCCATTCATAATTTTGAAAACCTGGATTAGACCACCCCTTAGCCTCTTAGTCTCGAGTGTAGTCAATTTCAACTCCTGAAGCCTATCCTCGTACGACTATGACCGAAGCGACGGAATCATCTTAGTTGCTCGTCTTTGAACTCTTTCAATTTTGCCTATATCTTTGCGCATATGCGGATTCCAAAATTGGACCGAGTACTCCAAATGGGGTCTAACAAATGATTTATAAAGAGGAACTATAATATCGCGCGATTTGTACTCAAAATTTCGAGCTATAAAACCTAACACTTTGTTCGCTTTATTGACTGCTGTATTTTGTTTCGCTACTTTTAAATCACCAGTGTCTATAAATCCTAAATCTTTTTCCTGCTCTACGCTTGTTAAATCTTTCCCTGACATACTATACGCAAAATTACCGTTACGCGAACTTATATGCAAAATTTTGCACTTATCAACGTTAAATCTCATTGAGATATTTCGAAAAAGCTATCTCTATCTACGTTATCGAACCCATTCATAATTTTGAAAACCTGGATTAGATCCAGGCCTTATGTAGCCTTATGTAGCCTTATATATATATATATATATATATATATATATATATATATATATATATATATATATATATATACGACTTAGACCTAAGCGACGGAATCATCTTAGTTGCTCGTATTTGAACTCCTCTTTCGAGTTTGTGTATATCTTTTCGCATATGCGTATCCAAAATTGGATCGCATACTCCAAATGGGGTCTAACTATTGATTTATAAAGAGGAACAATAATATCGCGCGATTTGTGCTAAAAATTCCGAGCTATAAAACGTAGCACTTTGTTCGCTTAATTCACCGCTGTTGTACTTTGTTTCGCCACTTTTAAATCACCAGCGACTATAACTCCTAAATCTTTTTCCTGCTCTACGCTTGGTAATTCCTTCTCTGACATACTATACGCAAAATTACCGTTACGCGAGCCTATATGTAAAAGTTTGCACTTATCGACGTTAAATCTCATTTGCCATGTGACTGACTAATCAAAGATTTTATTCAGATCTTCCTGGATTTTACCTCTATCTTCGTCATTAATCGCCCTACCACCCAGCTTTGTTTCATCCGTAAACTTTGAAACTGTACTGACTAGGCCGACATCTAAATCGTTAATATATATAAGAAAAAGTAAGGGGCCCAATACAGAACCCTGAGGAACGCCACTCGCTACATTAGCCCAACTCGACTCCGCTCCATCAACGACCACCCTCTGTCTCCTACCTCGCAATCACTCTTCTATCCAATTTATTAATACACCCCTGATTCCATGAGCCTTAGTTTTTTCAATGAGTCTTTTGTGCAGTACGGTGTCAAACGCTTTATGAAAATCTAAATACACTACATCAACCGCCCGATGACTATCGTAAACGTCAACCACGCTTTGGAAAAATTCTAAATGATTAGTTAAGCAAAATTTGTTGCGCCTAAAACCGTGCTGCGTATTTCTAACCAAGTTATGCAATTCTAAGTGTTCGACTATACGATCCCTAATTATTGATTCCATTAGCTTACCTACAACAGACGTTGAACTGATTGGCCTATAATTTCCAGCCGCACCTTTATCGCCTTTCTTAAAGATAGGTGTTACGTTTGCTAACTTGAAGTTATCTGGTACGCACCCCTCAGAAATAGACGCATTAAAAACCTTTGTTAGCTGCAGAACAATGCTATCTTTTAATTCTTTTAGTTGTATGGGATATATGGAATCCGGTCCTGGTGATTTACGCATTTTCATTTTATCAATATAACGCATTACCTCCCCTTCACTAACCACAATATTATCCAAAATATTACCATTATCAAAAGGTATTACGTCTATGACCGTAGGGATATTCGTTATATCTTCTATAGTAAAAACTGACGTAAAAATTTCGTTTAACAATTTAGCCATTTCCTTGTTTTTAGAAACTAGCTCTCAGTTAACATTTTTCAACGGCCCCCAAAGCACTTTTTACTGGATTTCTATTGTTGACGTATTAAAAGAATCGCTAGAGGTTTTCTTTACCGTCACGAGCTATGGAGATTTGAAATTCGCGGTTGGAATTTTTTATTACACTTTTCGCTTCACGTCTTAGAGATATGTATTTGTTTCGTAACCACAAATTGTCTTTATCGCACTTTTGTGGCCTATAAGCCCTATCTCTACTCTTTATAATGTCCCCTACTCTAGAAGTAAACACGGGCTTGTTTACTTTCGCATGCTTAATTTTGTACAGTACACATTCCTCATTTATAGTTCTAAATACTGTTTCAAACGATTCCCACATTAGTTCTGGCGTTGGGGATCCCCATTACGTTTTCCCAATTGACGTGTGACAATTCATTTCGAAATTTACAAAAGTCTGCGTGCTGTAAGTTGGGAATTTTAGTCGAGTTAGCTGGTTTCGAGTGACTTACTGAGAGGACAAACTCTACCATATTGTGATCGCTATCGCTTAACGGTTCTATTACTTGAAGATCAGTGATTAACCTATCGTCCGTAGTTATTACTAAATCTAAAATACTGTCCAACCTCGTAGGTTCCCCAACCTTTTGAATAAGAAAGCTATCCTCGAGAAAATTAACTAAACGATTACCTTCCGTCACCCTGCATTGTATCGTAATTCACGTTGTCGCAATTAAAGTCACCCATAAATAAGCCCTGCTCACTACCTATTATTCTCTTTAGTTCACGATATAACGCTTCGTCTGTATCAGCTGTTTGATTAGGGGGCCTATATATAACCGCAACAAGTTTAAAATCGTTCAATTTAAGTTCTGCTATAGTCGGATCTATCGGTTCTGGAATTGTGTGCTTTACTTCTATAACGTTCGCAATATTATCTTTGATATACAGCATAACACCGCCTCCTCACCTACCTATTCTGTTTTTCACAAAAAGTCTATAACCTCTAATTTGATACTCTCCTACAAAGTCACGTGTTTCAGTGCTAAGCCACGATTCATTTATCGCAATTAAATCAGTCTTAACAAGCAATTAAAGAAAAAAAATCGTTTATTTTATTTCGTAAGCTACGAGTATTTAAGGAGAGAACCTTCAAATTGTTTGTAATTGCGACACCTTCGCGAGCGCAGGGGAAATTTGTGGAAATTACGCTGGGACCATTCGAGTTACGGCAGCCTGAAAAGAAGAGACAGTATTATGAAATAGTCTTCCTAAACGCGCAGCTCCAACGTCATTAAGATGAAGTCCATCTCCAAGGAACAAGTCCCTCCTGCGGTAGAAACTCTTCCAGAAATTCGCAAAATGCACTCCTTCCTGTTGGCAAAGAGACTAGGTTATTGTTGATATAGGTCGCCTTGCTGTAGAAATCGCTACGTTGGATAAGATACATATAAATATATACAACATATATATATGTATATATATATATATATGTGTACAACATATATATATATATATATATATATATATATATATATATATATATATATATATATATATATATATATATATATATATATTAAAAATATTATATATATATAATATATATATATATATATATATATCGGGTGGCCACAAAAAAACTTTACTTAATTGAAAGTTTAATAACTGCAACAATTCAAAACTTGTGCGATTGAGATTTTGCACACATTAATAGATGCATATAATCTATAATTGCTGGAATTTTCAAATATGTAGGTTCTATAGTTTTGTTACAGTGAACAATTTAATAGCATATGTCTAAAAATAGCATGCCTGGTGTGCATCTGACACGTACGTGCGCTAGCGTAGGCTAAATCTAATGTAGCGTAGTATGACACGCGCGCTGGCGTAGGCTAAACCTAATGTGAATTTGCTTTCTTTTATTTTTCCGCTAAAACCCCGCCAGCATGACGTTAAGTAAAAGTAATAAAGCCATCATAGAAGCATGTGTCAAGGAAAAAGGTTGGAATGGAAATAGGATTGTCCGAGAATTCCCCGCAAAGAACTGGACTCGTCAAAGTGTTTATAACTTAATAAGAAATATAAAGGATACTGGATCAACAGCTAGAAAACTCGGCAGCGGCAGGCCCAAAAGTGTTTCAACAGAAGAAAATAAGGCTGCCGTGGAGGAACTGATTCAATCCCAGGAGAATACACCAGGAACTCATCGCTCCCAGAGACAGATTGCGTACGACCTTGGGATTTCTCGCTCCTCTGTACAAGGGATTGCAAAACGTTTGAAATTGAAGGCCTACAAGAGAATTCGAGATTCTCGGCGTGATCAGAATGTAAGACAGCGTAGAAAGACCCGCTGTAAATCCCTATATGAACGCTACTCAGCTGAAGACGTGCAAAAAGTTGTGTTTACAGACGAAAAGGATTTCACGTTGGAGGTGGCCAAAAACAGGCAAAATAACAGGGTTTATGGTTCAAGGAAAAAGGACATTCCTTCCTCCAGGCTTTATCATGAAACCTCACGATTCAGCAGAAAAGTAATGGTATCGGCGGGAATTTCATGGAAGGGGAAAACACGAATTCATTTTATTGCCACAAACGAAACTAAAGTTAACTCTGAGCGCTACATCAACCTGTTAGATAATGGGTTACTTCCTGATTGTCGTCAGCTGTATCCTGATGAGGCCTACATTTTCCAGCAAGATGGGGCACCCGCCCATACAAGCCGAGCGACCCAAAATCATCTAGAGCAAGAGACCCCTAATTTCATAAAAAAGGATGAATGGCCGCCTCAGTCTCCCGACTGTAATCCGATGGACTATTCAGTATGGGATTCCCTCATGGTGAAGGTTTACGGCAGCCAGAAAGACAAATTCACCGAAGATGAACTTAAGGAGAAAATCAGTAGAGCATGGGAGGATATCACCTTAGATGAGGTTCGAAAGTGCATCTCCTCGTGGAAGAAGCGATTGAGGGCAGTTTACCAACAGGGAGGTGGTCACATTGACCATTTGTTTAAGTAAATTTTGTTAAGTTCAAATTCATTTTCTTCGGCATGCTATTTTTAGACATATGCTTTTAAATTGTTCACTGTAACAAAACTATAGAACCTATATATTTGAAAATTACAGCAATTATAGATTATAACCATCTGTTAATGTGTGCCAAAGCTCAATCGCATAAGTTTTGAATTGTTGCAGTTATTAAACTTTGAATTAAGTAAAGTTTTTTTGTGGCCACCCGATATATATTATATATATATTATATATATATATATAATATAATATATATATATTATAGAAACGACGTAAGTATAGAGGAGTGTTCTGCACACGAGGAAGAGAAATAACGAACGTCGTTTCTATACATTAATATACTTCGTGGTCATTGCAGTTAAATGTACATATTCACGATTTGCGAGGGTGCCCTCTCAAGGCATTGGTTTCTGCCCTATGTAGGAGAATTGCGACTTCTGACTGATCGAGTCCCGTAGTGTAGTGGTAGCATGTCTGACCGGCAATCGGAAGGTCCTGGGTTCGATTCCCGGGCGGTCACCTCATTTTTCATTTGTTCGTTATTTATCTTCCTCGTGTGCAGAACACTCCTCTATACTTACGTCGTTTCTATACATTAATATACTGCGTGGTCATTGCAGTTAAATGTACATATTCACGATTTGCGAGGGTGCCCTCTCAAGGCATTGGTTTCTGCCCTATGTAGGAGAATTGCGACTTCTGACTGATCGAGGCCTGTAGTGTAGTGGTAGCATGTCTGACCGGCAATCGGAAGGTCCTGGGTTCGATTCCCGGGCGGTCACCTCATTTTTCATTTGTTTGTTATTTCTCTTCCTCGTGTGCAGAACACTCCTCTTACTTACGTCGTTTCTATACATTAATATACTGCGTGGTCATTGCAGTTAAATGTGTATATATATATATATATATATATATATATATATACAGTATATATATATGATATGTATATTAGGGTGGAGCGAAAAATACTTGTTTTCTAGTATGAAGTTCTAATAGTGATTAAAAGTTGCATTTAGTGGACGAAATATGCCTGCCAAAATATGAGTTCATTTGTTTAAAATTTTCAGCTGCCACCAGGGGTCTAAAGTTAACACAATTTTGTGTAAAAAGGGAAAAAATGCTTCTATTTTAGGTTTGTCAAACTATTATAAAATTTTATCTTAGAACTCTCTAATAGTTTGATTAAGATTCTTAAATGATAGGAATTCGTTTTGTAAAAATGCCTTTTCATATGCTTAATATCTTCAGCTGCCACAAGAGAGCTGAAGTTAACACAATTTAGAGTAACTGAGTCATGTTGAGACTACACTGAATGTTGTGGGGGAGGGTTTGGGGAGGGTTGTGGGGGAGGGTTTTGGTGTGAAGGAATTTCTTTCTGTGAGTCATTAGAACAGTGTGTTAACACTTGTCTTCTTAGGTAGTAGGCCTAGTCGCTCAGTTGATCGGAGAGTTTTTTAATATGATCGGAATATTATAAAACTTTATTTTAAAGTGATTTATATAGAGATAATATTGATTTTATTATAAAATGCTTGTTATAATGTATTATATAATTTTAGTTTATTTATATAATATATTATATATTTATATAATATATATATATACTTATAAAATATATTATATATATTAATTATATAATGTTTTGATGTTACAGGATATTTTGTGATTGTGAATTTTTCTTAAAAATATTATGGCATCAAATACTAAATATAAACATTTCACTAGAGAACATATGAAGTGTGCCATATTTGAAGTACCTTGTGAGATGAGTGATATGCAACTACCAACTTATAACTGCATTATGAAAGATTACCTGTTCACAAAACATTTAGTGAAGGAGCAGATGAATAACAAGGAGCCTTCATTTTCTGAAATAGCAGAGGCAGTTTCCAAAAAGGTAGAAAATATTTGGAAGAAGGCCTCTTTGCCAATAGTTTCACATACACGCGTTTTACAGATGATGCGAGTGTACCATGATAAATACAGGTCCTTATTAAAGCCATACAAGTCACGCAAGGATCAGCCTAAGTACAAAAATCAGCTTGAAGAATTTGAAAACTCTTCAAAATGCACTTTGTTTGACATCTGCACCTGCAAATGTAAGGAGTTTAGGAGATGCTCATGTGAAAAGAGTAAGAAAGTCCCTCCAAAAGAGCAGGATTTTTTAAATGACCAACGAACACGCAGAATAATGGTGATAGAAAGCATTGACATAGCACACACAAGACGATTACAAGCAAGAGAACATCGAAAGGAAATGGAAAAAGCACGTCTGGAATCCTCACAAACAACTAGTGCTGCTATAACCAATACGTCCAACTTACAAATCGAAACAGAGACAAGTGAACTTCAACAACTAGAAGAGATATCTGAAGATAATGAGGAAGATACAACCTCGACTCAATATGTAATATCAGAACAACAGATGCGTGAGCCACTGCCTTCATTAGCAATTACTTGTGATAGATTTCAAATGTCGGACAGAGCTGGGGCTGCTATTGCTTCTGCAGTATTGGCAGATCTTAAAATTGTTACTCCCGAAGACAAAGGGAATATTATAGACAGAAGTAAGCTAAGACGTGAAAGACAAAAACAGAGAAAGGAACTACAACAGATAGGAGAGCCAAAAACCATGCGGGGATTATACTTTGATGGCAGAAAGGATAATGATTCAAGTCCAGGAGAGTGATGGCTCTAACCACCAAAGAACCAAACGCGAAGAGCATATCAGCATAATATCTGAACCACACTCTCTGTACTTTGCACATGTGACACCTTCCAGTGGCAAAGCTAAATACATTTGCACAGCGCTAGTGAATTGCTTGAAAGAAAGGAATGTTGATATAGGGAACATCGTTGCAGTTGGCTGTGATTCGACAGTGGTTAACACTGGTAGTATTGGAGGCACAATAAGATTACTGGAAGAAGCCTTTAATAAGCCATTGCAGTGGCTGATATGCCTTTTACACCTTAATGAACTTCCATTGCGCCATCTGTTTCATCACTTGGATGGTACCACTACTGGACCAAGAGCATTTTCAGGAGAAATTGGCCGAGCACTTTCAGACTGTGAAAAGCTTCCCATAGTTAACTTCAAACCCATTGAAATTCAAGAGGACATGTGTGAAGTTGATGTAGATGACATAAGTACTGACCAGAAATACCTTCTTGAAATTCACAAGGCTATATCAAGTGGAACATTCTCAAAGAGTCTTAGTCATAAGAGTCCAGGCAATATATCACATTCAAGGTGGCTCACCACAGCAAACAGGACTCTGCGGTTATATGCAAGCACAGAGAATCCTTCAGGCAATTTACAAGAATTAGCTACTTTCATTGTTAGGGTATACGCACCAATGTGGTTTCAGATAAAGCGTAAACCATTATGCCAATATGGTGCTAAACATATGTGGCATATGATTGCAAGAAGCCGGTATCTCCGTGAAGAGCTTAGGAGAGTCCATGACTCAGTCATTCAGCGAAATGCATATTACGCAAATCAAGAAAACATTCTCATTGCAATGATAGCTGATGAAAGGGAGCATGTGCGTCAGTTGGGATTTAGGCGTATCATAAAAGCAAGGGCATGCATTCCAGAAACAGATGTTATCAGGTATTTTAAGGTGCCAGAAATAAATTTTTATGCCAAAGACTATACAGATCTCATTATGTGGCAAGATTTTCAGATAGCAGAACCACCGATAACCAAAGGAGTTTCTCTTGATGATATTGAATCATGAATCAAACATGGTACTACTCTTCATTCAGAATTATTTCAGTTTCCATGTCATACACAAGCCGTAGAGAGATGCGTCAAGCTCGTTACAGACGCTGCTGGATCAGTCTGCGGACCTACAAACAGAGACGGTTGGATTCGTGCTACATTAGAATCAAGGAAAAAACAGCCAAAATTTGACACAAAAGCAAATTACTAAATAGTCTTCAGCAAGAACCCTTTCTACAGGGAGGTTGGTTGGGGAAATGGTGGTAACTCCGCTAAGGCACGAAATAACGTTTCTTAACTGTCTCAAGCCAGTATAAAGGAGGAGAGACATCCTAATTTATTACTGTTCCCTTTTTCAAGTAAATACAAAATCATACTTAATTGTCATTTTTAAGTTAACTTCAGCCCTCTTGCGGCAGCTGAAGATATTAAGCATATGAAAAGGCATTTTTACAAAACGAATTCTTATCATTTACGAATCTTAATCAATCTATTAGATAATTCTAAGATAAAAGTTTATAATAGTTTGATAAACCTAAAATAGAAGCATTTTTTTCCTTTTTACCCAAAATTGTGTTAAATTTAGCCCCCAGGTGGCAGCTGAAAATATTAAACAAATGAACTCATATTTTGGCAGGTATATATCGTCCACTAAATGCAACTTTTAATCACTATTAGAACTTCATACTAGAAAAAAAGTATTTTTCGCTCCACCCTAATGTATATATATATATATATATATATATATATATATATATATATATATATATATATTCAACAATATCTATGTACTTTTAGTGGTGCCGACAGCCTCTTGTATTTTTCATTTATTTATTACATTTATTCATTATATATTTATTTTGTAATTCTATTACAAATATTGTGTGTAAACCAAGCCTATTCACACTCTCGTGCATTGTGTTCCACATTTTTCACTGTGTAACTGTGCATGTTGAGTAGAAACACGTCTTTTGACCTGACGTCATTGGCTACGGAAAAAAGTGGGAGGCTCGCTGTTCGCGTCAGTAGTGTTTAAGACGCAGTGAGAGGTTGATGCGCAAGTCTTCTCCCTTAATATTTGCAGATTTTGTCCTTCGCCATGTCAGATTCAATTAAAACAAGAAGAAAAACTGAAATATGGCTGATTGGACAGCCAATTGACAGAATTGGCAGTAAGAAGCTTCCATTCAATGGAGACGTACTACGTAGGCTTTTCTGTCTCACAAACAGTAAAAAAACATTGAAAGAAGCATCCAACATAGTTTATGCTGAAATTTTTGAGATTTGGGACAAGGCAAAAATACCCACCAGAGCCAAACAGCATATACTAACGAAAATTAAAAAAATGTATGAGAACTTCAGATCACTTCAAAAATCAAAATCAAACCGTAATCAAAATCAAATTAAAAAAAGAAACTGAATTCCGAGGTAGTTTAGATAACCTTTGGATCAAATGTAGAATTCGGACCCCAGCCTTCTTTAGTTAGCTTTATAAGGTTAACTAACGAAAATATCACGACCTAACCTAACCAATCGTTAGGTTAACTGTACGCCCTTGACGATTGGTTAGGTTAGGTCATGATATTTTCGTTAGTTAGCCTTATAAAGCTAACTAAAGAAGGCTGGGCTCCGAATTCTACATTTGATCCTAACCTTTTTGATATAGCTCACGCAAATGTTTTACAAATGATATCAAATGAGGAAGATAGATCATTCCTACAAGCTCAGAGAGAAAAAGGGAGGCGAGGTTACATGATTGATATTGATAAGAAACTGGTCGCTAAGCAAATGCGACAACGAAAGAGATGAAAGACAAGCTGCACTAAAAGAAACCGAGGCATTGCGAAAGAAATTGTCATCAACTGTTGTTCAGTTCAGTGATAGCAATTCAAGCAGTAGTAGTGATGAGCAACCAGAGTCAGGCACATCGTACACTCCTGAAATGACATCCAAACCTTCAAGCAGCACAATATCAAATAAGCGTAAGCATCGTAACACCTGATCTGGCAATGGCATTAGATAGAACAAAAACAAGTGATCGTAGTGCTGTTATGGTGCTTTCGGCTGCTGCAACTTCTCTTGGACATGATATTGACAATGTTGTTTTGAGCAGAAGTACTCTACAGAGGGCGAGGTGTGTTGTACGCAAAAAAAAATTGCAGATGACTTTAGGCAAACCTTTACCTCTGACGTTCCGCTTACCATTCATTGGGATGGTAAAGTAATGCAGGCTATAACAGGTGATGAAAATATAGATAGGCTAGCTATTCTTGTATCCAGTGGAGGAAAGTCTAAGCTTCTAGCAGTACTCAAACTTGCTTCTGGAGAAGGCGAAAGAATTGCAAAAGCAGTTTTAGAATGCTTAGACGACTGGAATTTGCGAGAATGTATTCGCAATGTATTTTGATACTACCGCTAGCAATACTGGCCAAAAAAAGGGCGCTTGCATGATAATCGAAAGTAAGCTTGATAGAAAACTCCTTTCTTTGGCCTGTCGGCACCATATTAATGAAATTGTGATATCAGACGTCTTCCAGAAGTGTTACGGTGATTCAACGGGACCGGATATATTACTTTTCAAACGTTTCAAGAATTCCTGAAAACAAATGGATGATAAAAGATTTGAAACTGCCAATACAAACATGCCGTGGAAAGCAGAAATCCTCGCACTGTGCGAAGAACAGCTTGCGAGAAGCCACCCATGAGCGGATTATCGCGAACTTCTTGAATTATCACTTACTTATTTAGGTGGTGTTCCCCTCAGGAGGAGTACATTTTCGTCAACCTGGGGCTTTACATCACGCTAGGTGGATGTCACGAGTGATATATACTATAAAAATTGTATTGTTTCGCTCGCAGTTCAACCTCACAAAACAGGAACAGAGTGCAGTGGAACGCTTCTCTCGCTATGCTGTTCGCTTTTATGTGCCAAAGTGGTTTGCGGCTCCCATCGCATCTTCTGCACCAAGAACCGATTTGGAGTTTCTACAAGAGCTTCAGCAACATGATGCTAAGGAACTTTCAGCAATAGCTAGCAAAGCACTATGCCGTCACCGCTGTTATCTAAATGAAGAACTTGTGTCGCTTGCCTTTTTTGATGATGGCATAACTTTGCAAGTGAAACGGCAGATGGTTCAGGCATTGGAAAGATCTGGTTCAGAAATGCGAGAAAAACGAATTGCTTTTGACTACACTCATGATGACCGACTAGAGGAAAATCTGGCGGTCTTTGTCACAAGCTCAAGTCGCTCCGTCTTTGAGAAATTGTCCCTTCAATCGACGTTTCTCGAAGTAGATCCTGCAGAATGGGATAATGGGATAACAGGGACGACTATAAATTAGCTAAGGAATATGTTAAACAATGAATGTTGTAAACGATAATGCAGAGAGAGCGGTCTCATTAATTCAGAGTTCCAGCAGTCATCTCACAAAAAACGAAAAATAACTGCAATACCTTCTTCAAGTCGTGGAAAAACACCGAGAGCGGTGTCCAGAGACAAAGAAATCGATGATAAAGACAGGAAGCACATCAACAGCATGAGTAAACATTAAAAAAGTGGATTAGGCCTATTGGGGATACCACTTAAAAAAAAAACGCGCCTGTTTTAGTTACCTCCTGGGTGGTGCGGAAAAACTACACATTTCAGAGTCTGTCGGCACCACTAAATACTATCTAGTCGTGCTGAAACTTCACTCAAAACTTTCTATCTACACGCATAACAAATTCCAAGGGTGAGACTTAAGAAAAGAAAAAAATATTTTTCACCCCTCTGAGGCTGGGCCGGTCTATATATATATATATATATATATATATATATATATATATATATATATATATATATATATATATATATATAATATATAAAAAAATATATAAAAATAAATATATAAAATATACATATATATATAATTATATCAATAATATATAAATATATATATATATATATATATATATATATATATATATATATATATATATATATATATATATATATATATATATATACAGGGTGTTTGAAAACTTTCTGTACAAATTGTAATGGGGGATAGGCAACACCAAGACAAACCCTTTTCGTCTATAAGTATATGTCCACTGACGCAGAGGGCGCCGCTGCAATTGGCTAAAAGGTGAAGTGGGCTAGACTCGCGCTTGCCGCGGGCATTCTTAAATCGGACGTAGTACGCGTAACATGGAGCGCTTCACGACTGCTGAGATGGCTGACATGCATATGGTGTATGGGGCTGCCAATGGAAACGGAAGAGCTGCTGTGAGGTTGTACCGACAGCGCTTCCCAAACAGACGTGTGCCAAACCACCAAACGTTTGCGCATTTGCATCGGCGACTGCGAGAAACTGGAACATTCCATGCAAACATGCATGACACTGGTCGGGAGAGAAACGTGCGCACTCCTGACATGGAAGAAGAAAAACTACGGTGATTTGAGGACAATCCAAGCGCAAGCACGCGAGGTGTTGCACGTATCCTCGGTGCGTACCACGACCTGGTCTGGAGAGTGTTGCACGAGCAGCAGTTACATCCGTTTCATCGTCAGAGAGTCCAGGCATTACAACCTCGGGATTACCCTCTTCGTGTGGAATTCGCACGCTGGTTTCTGCAGCAGACAGCGGTGCGGCCTAATTTTCCGGCTTATGTGCTGTTCTCAGATGAGGCCTGTTTCACACGTGAGGGTGTGTTTAACATGCACAATTCTCACGTGTGGGTGCACGCAAATCCACATGCTACACGGGTGCATGCTCATCAAGAACGGTTCGCCGTCAATGTTTGGGCGGGTATCGTCCATGGCAAGTTGATTGGGCTGTACCTGCTGCCTGCCTGACTCGACTGGCGGGTTTATCGGATATTTCTTGAAGAAACGTTGCCGGAACTGCTGGAAGATGTTCCCGTGGCTATTCGTAGACGAATGTGGTTTCAACACGACGGGGCCCCAACACACTCCAGCAACGATGTGCGGGATTATCTGAACGCCACTTTTGGGGACCGATGGATAGGCCGGGGTGGGCCCGTAGCCTGGCCACCGAGATCGCCCGATTTAACATGCCTCGATTTCTTCCTGTGGGGACACATGAAGAACCTCGTGCACGAGACTCCCATTTACTCAGAAGAAGACCTCGTAGCAAGAATCGCTGTCGCCGCTGGAACTGTTCCCGAAATGCCGGGAATCTTTCGACGTGTACGTCGGTTAATGCTTCGACGCTGTCGGGCATGCATTGATGCTACCGGTCGCAACTTTCAGGACCTTCTTTAAATAAACATGCCTTCTTTAAATAAACATGTTACGCGTACTACGTCCGATTTAAGAATGCCCGCGGCAAGCGCGAGTCTAGCCCACTTCACCTTTTAGCCAATTGCAGCGGCGCCCTCTCGCGCCGAATGGTGACGTCAGCGAACATACACTAATAGACGAAAAGGGTTTGTCTTGGTGTTGCCTATCCCCCATTACAATTTGTACAGAAAGTTTTCAAACACCCTGTATATATACCCTATACATATAAATAAAAAAAATATATTCAATATATATATATATATATATATATATATATAATGTTATAATGTTATAATGTTTCAGACCAACAAAGACCCTAGGATCCACTCATGGCTGGTCTATTAACTGTGTTCGTAATTGTGTATTGTGTATGTCCTCCGTGGTGGCGGAGGGGACCTACAATTTTACGTGGGTTCCGAACCACAAGAACATAAGAAATTTATGTAAAAACTGCCTGTACATTGGCAACGACCAAATTTTACAAAACTAAATAATTATATCAATTTAAAATTAATTACTTATTGATTTAAAACTAATTAAATTATCGATTTAAAACTAAAGATAGAATCTCTGAATCCAGAGGATCAAATCATAATAGACTACTGTTCACAAATATGTTACACTCTATATCTATTTATAACCGACATGCAAATATATCAGATCCAAAGAATCCAGTCACTTTCATTACGGTATCCATCAATACTAGTACCTTCCCAACCAAAAATAAGTCACGGTCCATATCGATTGCGGACGAAGTCAAAATTTACCACCATATACATTACAATATATATACTTAGGAGGAAAAGTGTAGGTGTGGCTGTAAAGACTGTACAGTAATGTAGAAATGTGTGTGCACCCATTTTGGGTCTCCCATTTCAAGGTGTTTGTGGGGCAAGTGAAGATCATGAGTTTTCCAATACCTTACAGTACTATGGGGGGCACCGCTCGGCAGAGGAATCTCTTTAAATGGGGTGTGTAACAGTATATATATATATATATATATATATATATATATAATATATATACACACACACAATATATATATAAATATATACAATATATACAATATTATGTCATATATTTATAATTCTATATTATGTTGATAGATTAACAAAATATCCATGGATATTGAAATAAAAAATCCGCATCCGCATCCGCAGATGTTGAAAAACTGACATCCGATCCACCACTAATATATATTTTTATATGTATATAAGTGTATGCATATATATATATATATATATATATATATATATATATATATATATATATATACAATATACATATGTATATATAAATATATACAACATATAAATAAATATATAAAATATATATATATATAAATAAATAATATATATATATATATATATAAATATATACAACATATATAAATATATACATATATATATATAAATATATACATATATATATATATACATATATATATATATACATTTCAACTGCAAAGAACACGCAGTATAATTAACGTAAAGAACGACGCTTGTATAGGAGAACATCCCGCGCAAGATGAGGAGAGAGAACGAACAAATGAAAAAATGAGGTAACCACCCGGGAATCGAACCCGGGTTCTTCCGATTGCCGGTCAGATATGATAACCACTACACCATGGTCCTCACTCGATCAGAAGTCGTAATTCTCCTACATACGCGGAGAAATATATAAATATATAACAAAATTATATATATAGGGTGATTCAAAAATTGACCGAAAAAAATTTTTTGAATTTTTTTTCAGGCCACCCTCTGATTATGTTTAAAAAAGTAATGCATGCAAATTTTTAATTAAAAAAAATAATTTTTAGGGGTCGCTGCCATAAGTTGAAAATCAGACACAAAATAAGAAATATATGCTGTTTCCACACCACCCTTGAGGTAAAGCATACGGCGCATTACCTTTTTCTTTTAAGTGGAAGTTTCCCGGTAGGCCTATCATAACCACTCGACATTTTCAAATTGACAGTTCTTCTGTAATAATAATAATAATAATAAGACTTCCGTAATAATAGCCTTCTGTTCATTATATTTCACTGTTAATTTCTTAATGATGATATTGTCTTCTTGTTTTTATTTGGAAGAGCAGCTCTATATTTCTTTACCACTTGGAGGAGATACTGTTACTGTTCTTCATCATTTGTGATTAGTTTGTTGTATTCATCGACTAATCTAACTCCTCTTTCTGCATTGTCATGAACAACTTGAATTTTTCTTATGACTTGTTTTACGTTGTAGTAGCAGTCATCTTCATTCCACTCTTCAGAGTTCTTATTAAGAACCGTTGCTGGTAAACCAAGTCTATTAAAAAATTATTTTGTATTTGCACTAACAAAGTCTTCCAGCTCTCTGTTTCCATTAACTTCAGGGTCAATAACCACTTTTTTTCTCTGGATTTGGTTCGGCGCCGTTTTGCAATGCTTGCTTCATTCGGTTTATAGTTTGGTGTAGCACGCCATCATCAAAGAAAGCAAATGCTATTAACTCCTCTGAAAGATACCATAAATGATTCATCATTTTCTTCAGGGCAACAGTTGCAATGCGTTCATCTTTTAATTTGTACAGTTGCAGTTTCTTCAACATCTCTAAATCGAGACGAGGAGCGAGAACTGAAACTGACGCTGTAAACCAGGATTTAACTTATATGTGTACAGCAAAGAGGCAGATATCTCTAAGGCCTTTTTCTTCTCTGGGTGTTAATTTAAATTGTGTTTTAATCAACCAAATTTTCACGGCATAAATGATTTTTGCCATCCATCTTGCTCGGTGAACGCCAGCTGGTCTTCTGAATGAAACTCCTCTCTTTGGTACTACACCAAGGAAAATGATTGTCAGTTCCAGCAATTCTTTGTAATCGTCACGCGGTTGATGTTCGTCAAGTTGAGTGGTAGCAAACTCAATCACTTCTGCTTTTATATCAGTAATACTGGGTATGGTATTTGGATCATCTAATGCTGTTCTGTAGTTTTTTGTGTCTAATTTTGACCATTTCATTCTAAATCGTTTGAAAATTGCAATATCAGGTCCTGATGATGCAGGCAATGAATGCGAAACAACAGCTTCGAACACTATTTCTAGTATGTGATGTCTGCAGGCCAGCCACAGCATACGTTTGTTCATTTTCTGTTCCAAAAGAACACAGGCACCATTTCTACGACCTGTATTTAATGATGTGGTGTCAAAACACATGCATTTTAGTTTGTCTGAGATATCCCAATCCAAACAAGCTTGGTGGACGGCATTTGCAGTTAATTCTCCTGTGCTTGCAGTGATTTTTGGAACACCAAGAATTTGATCAATGCCATCTCCTGAAATCAGTATAGGGAGTCGTTCAACAACTTCTCGTCCTGTTATGTCTTCTATTAGTTTTCCGTCCCAATGAATGGTTAAAGGAACATCAGCTTTAAACTCTTTCTTTAAATTTTCTCCAAATTTTTTCTGAAATTTTTCTCCTGCTCTTCTTATAGATGAATAACTGACATTGAATTCTTCTGCATTTTTTCCAAGACCTTCAATAGTTGGTATCATCACTAATGATGCACTTCTATTGCTCATTTTTGTTACATCAAGGGCTGCAAGCAATGTATCATCAAGCAATTTTTGTTTCTTTCGTACAGTCTGTTTTGAGGTGGATGGTTCACTAGAATCAACCGTAAACTCTTCATCAGATGTTGTATTTTGTCTTTCAGCACCAGAACTGCTAGTTGAGTCACTGAGAACTACAGTTTCTTCAAATCTCGACATTTCTCTTGCTTTTCTTATGTTTAATTGTTCTTGCTTTTTCTTAGCATACTTTTCTTTCTTTGCAAACTCTTTATCAATCCCATCCATTTTTCCTTTTCGCCCCTGTTCTCTCTGGAGTTTTAGAAATAGCTTATCTTCTTCAATATCAATTAGCTTCATAGCATCTGCATGTGCTATATCAAACAGGCTATCTAATGCTTGGTTCCATTTGGTTTGCTTATCTAATAGATTTTTTGATTGTTTCGCCTTATTCTCTTAATTTTTCTTTAATCCTTGCCATTCTTTGAACAGTTTCTCAATTTTGTCAACAACGTGCGACTTCTTTCTAGTTGGAATTCGTGCTCCTCCCAATACTGCCAACACATCATTTGCAGCAGACAAGCAGGCTTCTCGAATTGTTTGTTTTTTGTTTCTGTAAGCCATAAACAAAGCCATAGTTTTTCGCTTTGATGGAAGAACTGTTGTTTTAAGTGTATCTGATGGTTGTCCAATAAGCCAAACATTAGTATCTTTTCTTGTGTGCATAGCAGTACCCCTGCTAGAAGATGGCGGGGGTTCCATGACGAGAGTCGACAGCAGAAACACTTACACTCACGACAGTCAGACGACTACTGAATTATAGCTGTACAGACAGTACAGTGTACAAGTGCCGGTTGCCCTCAATATTCGGTCACAACAGAGTGTAAATGGTTACAAGAGTGTTGTGTTTACTGAGCACTGTTAGCTCTATGTGCATTAACGCACTTATCACACGGAACAGATATTATAAGAAAAACGTCACAGTTCAAAACTCAATTTCCTGAAAGTAAACAGAAAAGTAATACAGTAGTTTAGATTACGGTAGCGACCCCTAAAATACATTAGAATCACCTGAAATTTTGTATACATTACGTTTACCAAATTAAACATAATTAGAGGGAGGCCCGGAAAAAATCTAACAATCGTTATTTTTGAATCACCCTAATATATATATAGAAATATATACAACATATATATATATATATATATATATATATATATATATTATATATATATATATATATATATATATATATAATATATATATAATTATATATTATATATATATATATATATATATTTATATATATTTATTTATATATATATTTTATATATTTATTTATATGTGTATATATATATACAATATATATATATATATATTAGTGGTGGACTGGATATCCGCATCAGCAATATTTTTAACATCCGCATACGCACTTCTGACTGCGGATGTTATGCGTATATTACCTGTAATAACTTATGCAATTTACAATCAAATTAGCTTATAGAGTAGCTTATAAGGCCCAGTCATGCACATTTCATGTAAAGTATTAAATATTAATGAACAAACAAATATTATATAAACCTCAAAATATAAATACCTGGAAACACAGAAAATTGAATGAAACTTGTTTCATTGAATTTTCTGTGGCTGAAACTCAAGAGAAAGTTATGATTTTTATCATAATGAAAACATTAATATTAATTTTAATTCTTATGCATTGACTGCCATAATAGTAATTTCACGAAATTTGAAATATTATGTCATATATTTATAACTCCATATTATGTTGATAGATTAACAAAATATCCGCGGATATTGAAATTAAAAATCTGCATCCACATCCGCAGATGTTGAAAAACTGACATCTGATCACCACTAATATAGTATATCTATATAAGTATATGCAATATACATATGTATATAAATATATACAACATATATAAGCATGCGGTAGACCTACGTTGTAATTTATTTATTTCGAAACGCTTGTTTTATTTTTGTTTTTTAACTAATTAAGAGCAAGGCACCCCCGTCAAGTACTTGCAGTCGCTGTGAAGAGAAATTTGCCGCTTACGCGTTTACAATGGCTAATAATAATGAACAGTTAGTTTGCGGGTGGTGCTCAAGCATGGAAGTCCTGAGGAACGAGTTAGAACGTGAGAGGGAGGCCAGAGTAGGCTTGAAGAAAGTGTGATGCTCCTGACGGCAAAATTAGAATCCATTGAGACTCCAGTTACGACCCCTCCTGCCACAGTTTCTACTAATAATATAAATAGTACTAATAGCCCTCTCTCTTCCCCTAGTTCCCAACCCTTCGTTCGAGCGCGTAATGGAGCCCTATTGAAGAAACCTAAGACTTGTCTACCAGTAATAACAAACAATAAGTTTTCTGTTTTAGGTTTCGAAGATGCTGATGAACCGGAAATACGACTCGTTGGCGATTCCATTGTTCGAGGGCGGCTCGACGAATTCTGTGGGACAAACCATCGTCGGAGGCGCCGTTACTGCTACCCTGGGGCAAGGGTGGAGGATATAACTAATAGTGTTGACCATTTTATAGACGGTACCTCTGAGGACACAACGTGTTATTCATGTCGGTACTAATAACGTTTTAAATTCTAGATCGGAAGAACTGCTGGCTAGGTACAGGGACTTACTAGAGCGACTAAAGGAGAAAACTAATAAGATTGTTTTAACAGGTATACTTCCTCGAATTATCCAACGTAGCGATTTCTACAGCAAGGCGACCTATATCAACAATAACCTAAAGTCTCTTTGCCAACAGGAAGGAGTGCATTTTGCAAATTTTTGGAACAGTTTCTACGGCAGGAGGGACTTGTTCCTCCGAGATGGACTTCATCTTAATGACGTTGGAGCTGCGCGCTTAGGAAGACTATTTCATAATACTGTCTCTTCTTTTCAGGCTGCCGTAACTCGAACGGTCCCAGCGTAATTTCCACAAATTTCCCCTGCGCTCGCGAAGTTGTCGCAATTACAAACAATTTGAAGGTTCTATCTTTAAATGCTCGTAGCCTACGAAATAAAATAAAAATTTTTTTCTTTAATTGCTTGTAATGACTATGATTTAATTGCGATAAATGAATCGTGGCTTAGCACTGAAACACGTGACTTTGAAGGGGAGTATCATATTAGAGGAAATAGACTTTTTGTTAAAAACAGAATAGGTAGGCGAGGAGGCGATGTTATGTTGTATATCAAAGAAAATATTGTGAACGTTTTAGAAGTAAAGCACACAGTACCAGAACCGATAGACTCGATTATAGCAGAACTTAAATTGAACGATTTCAAACTTGTTGCGGTTATATATAGGCCCCCTAATCAAACAGCTGATACAGGCGAAGCGTTATATAGTGAACTAAAGAGGTAGTGAGCAGGTTATAGTTATGGGTAACTTTAATTGCGCCAACGTGAATCACGATACAAGGCAGGGAGACGCGGAAGGTAATCGTTTAGTTAATTTTCTCGAGGATAGCTTTCTTATTCAAAAGGTTGGGGAACCTACGAGGTTGGACAGTATTTTAGATTTAGTAATAACTACGGACGATAGGTTAATCACTGACCTTTAAGTAATAGAACCTGTAAGCAATAGCGATCACAATATGGTAGAGTTTGTCCTCTCAGTAAGTCACTCGAAACCAGCTAACTCGACTAAAATTCCTAACTTCCAGCACGCAGACTTTTGTAAATTTCGAAATAAATTGTCACACGTCAATTGGGAAAACGTAATGGGCATCTCCAACGCAGAACTAATGTGAGAATCGTTTGAAACAGTATTTAGGACTATAAATGAGGAATGTGTACCGTACAAAATTAAGCGTGCGAAAGTAAACAACAAGCCCTTGTGGTTTACTTCTAGAGTAGGAGACATTATAAAGAGTAGGGATAAGGCTTATAGGCTACATAAGTGCGATAAAGACAATTTGTGGTTACGAAACAACTACATATCTCTAAGACGTGAAGCGAAAAGTATAATAAAAAAGTCCAAGCGCGAATAATCTCCACAGCTCGTGACGTCAACAATAGAAATCCAGTAAAAAGTGTCTTGGGGCCGTTGAAAAATGTTAACGGAGAGCTAGTTCCTGAAAACAAGGAAATGGGTACCTTGTTAAACGAATTTTTTACGTCAGTTTTTACTATAGAAGATATAACGAATATCCCTACGGTCATAGTCGTAATACCTTTTGATAATGGTAATATTTTGGATAATATTGTGGTTAGTGAAGAGGGGGTAATGCGTTATATTGATAAAATGAAAATGCGTAAATCACCAGGACCGGATTCCATATATCCCATACAACTTAAAGAATTAAAAAATAGCATTGTTTTGCCGCTAACAACGATTTTCAATGCGTCTATTTCTGAGGGGTGCGTACCAGATAATTTCAAGTTAGCAAACGTAACATCTATCTATAAGAAAGGCGATAAAGGTGCGGCGGGAAATTATAGGCCAATCAGTTTAACGTTTGTTGTAGGTAAGCTACTGGAATCAGTAATTAGGGATCGTATAGTTGAACACTTAGAATTGCATAATTTAGTTAGAAATACGCAGCACCGTTTTAGGCGAAACAAATCTTGCTTAACTAATCTTTTAGAATTTTTTCAAAGTGTGGTTGACGTTTACGATAGTCATCGGGCAGTTGATGTAGTGTATTTAGATTTTCAAAATGCGTTTGACACCGTACTACACAAAAGACTCATGAAAAAACTAAGGCTCATGGAATCAGGGGTGTAGTAACAAATTGGATAGAAGTGTGGTCGCGAGGTAGGAAACAGAGGGTGGTCGTTGATGTTGCGGAGTCGTGTTGAGCTAATGTAGCGAGTGGCGTTCCTCAGGGTTCTGTATTGGGCTCCTTGCTTTTTCTTATATATATTAACGATTTAGATATCGGTCTAGTCAGTACAGTCTCAAAGTTTGCGGATGACACGAAGCTGGGTGGTAGGGCGATTAATGACGAAGATAGAGGTAAAATCCAGGATGATCTGAATAAAATCGTTGATCGGTCAGTCACATGGCAAATGAGATTTAACGTCCATAAGTGCAAAATTTTACATATAGGTTCGCGTAACGGTAATTTGCGTTATGGTACGTCGGGGAAGGAGTAAACAAGCGTAGAGCAGGAAAAAGATTTAGGAGTTATAGTCACTGGTGATTTAAAAGTAGCTAAACAAAGTACAGCAGCGGTCAATAAAGCGAACAAAGTGAGAGGTCTTATAGCTCGGAATTTTGAGTACAAATCGCGCGATATTATTGTTTCTCTTTATAAATCATTAGTTAGACCCCATTTGGAGTAAGTGATCCAATTTTGGAATCCACATATGCGCAAAGATATAGACACACTCGAAAGAGTTCAAAGACGAGCAACTAAGATGATTCCGTCGCTTAGGTCAAAGTCGTACGAGGATAGGCTTAAAGAGTTAAAATTGACGACACTCGAGACTAGAAGGCTAAAGGTTGATCTGGTTTTCAAAATTATGAATGGGTTCGATAACGTAGATAGAGATAGCTTTTTCGAAATATCTCAATATAATAGGACTAGAAATAACGGGTGTAAGTTGACAAGTAGAAGGTTCGAGACAGCAGTTGCCAAACACTTTTTTACCCATAGAATAGTAAATAGCTGGAATAGTTTGCCGGTAGAAGTAATTAGTAGCGCGTCTATAAACATGTTTAAAAATCGATTGGACGCATATGTTGGTAGATTGGGTATAGTTTAAGGTAGTAAAATTAATGGTTGGATAAGATAGATTTTGATTTTCTTTTCATTAAAGATCACAATAACAAGACTAGAGGTCATAGTATGAAATTATTTAAGCCAAGATGTAGAACAAATTTAAGAAAACATAATTTTACAAGTGTCGTGGGATATAGGGAGGCAGCATCTTGTGTTAGGGGATACGCTCTGTCCTTACACACCCCATTTAAAGAGATTCCTCTGCCGAGCGGTGCCTCCCATAGTACTGTGAGGTATTGAAAAACTCATGATCTTCACTTGCACCACAAACACCTTTAAATGGGAGACCCATAATGGGTGCACACACATTTCTACATTACTGTACAGTCTTTACAGCCACACCTACACTTTTCCTCCTAAGTATACATATTGTAATGTATATGGTTGTAAATTGTGACCTTGTCCGCAATTGATATGGACCGTGACTTATTTTTGGTTGGCAAGGTACTGGTATTGATGGACACCGTAATGAAATTGACTGGATTCTTTGGATCTTATATATTTGCATGTCGTTTATAAATAGATATACAGGGTGTCCCGTAAGTCTGGACCCATAGGGCAAAATTAATAAAATTACAAAATAGTCCAAAAATTTATTACATAATCTGTTCAAAGTGTCCGCCGTTGTGTTGCACACATAGTTCAAGACGCAATCTCCACTGCGACAGCACTTTCTGAATCACAGTCGCAGAAATTTCTTGACACGCCTCCACAATGCGTGCTTTAAGGTGGAAAATGTTCTGAATTTTGACCTCGTACACTTTGGCTTTCAAGTGGCCCCACAAATAAAAATCAAGCGGAGTAAGATCAGGGCTCCTTGGTGGAAACTCAACATGTCCTCGTCGTCCAATCCAGTGTTCTGGAAACTGTGTGGTAAGGTAATTTCTAACCGTCGTGGCGTAATGCGGAGGGGCGCCATCCTGCTGAAACCACTCCGGGTAGTCGCCTGCTGGGTTCAACATGCTTGGAAATGCTTCCTCCTGCAACATCTTGAGGTACGTGTCACCGGTTACCGTCACGTCAAAGAAGAAGGGACCAACGATTCTCTCTTTCCATATCCCACACCAAACCATGAGGCGTTGGGCACCTTGTTCCTTGGAAGGATCAAACCAATGAGGATTTGTTGGTGACCAGTATCGAGTGTTCTGACGGTTGACTTCCCCAGAAACATAAAAGTTCGCTTCATCAGAGAACAGAATTTTTGATGGGAACGTCTCATCACTCACGCATTGTTCTTCTGCCCATTCGCAAAACTGAACTCGCCTATCAGGATCATCTTCACTTAAACGCTGATGGAGTTGCAGTTTGTATGGATGCCAGTGATGAAGTTTCAAGATGCGGTGGATGCTGCTCTTGGAGATCCCAGTTTCGCAGGACATGCGTCGAAGTGACTTTTTGGGACTGACAGCGAAGCTAGCCAACACATTGGTACTGGTTTCGTCTTCCGTAACAGTCCTTGAAGGTCCTCTGCGAGGCTTGTCAGCTACGGATCCAGTTTCCTTAAATTTGGCTATCAACTTGCCAACACATTTGTGTGTGATTGGTGCGCGGTCTGGATGCATATTGTTGAATTCTTCGGCCACTTCCCGGTGACTGCGGGGTCCCGACCAGCAAAATAACTTGAACTCTCTCCTCTCTAGTCAGTGACATGGTTTACCTGCAACATAATAAAAAAATATATTATAAATCCCTATGGGTCCAGACTTATGGGACACCCTGTAGACTGTAACATATTGGTGGGCAGTAGTCTATTATTACTTGATCCTCTGGATCCAGAGATTCTATTATTAGTTTTAAATTGATAATTATTTAGTTTTGTAAAAATTGGTTGTTGCCAATGTACAGGCAGTTTTTACAGAGTGGAGCCGCCTCAATGGGCCGACGTGGCCCCTAGTTTGCCCACTATAAAAATTTCTTATGTTCCTTGTGGTTCGGAATCCACGTAAAATTGTAGGTCCCCTCCGCCACCACGGAGGACATGCACAATACTCAATTACGAACATAGTTAGGTAGACCAGCCATGAGTTGATCCTAGGGCTTTCTTGGTCTGAAACATTACACACACAACACACACACATAATATATTATATATATATATATAGTACATTATATATATTATATATATATTATATATATATATATATATATATATATATATATATATATATATAAATTATACTATTATATATATATATATATATATATATATATAATATATATATATAATATATACTATATATATATATATATTATATATATATATATATATATATATATATATAAAAATATATACATATATATATATATATATATATATATATATATATATATATACAATATAAATATATACATTTATACAGGTATATATATAGTACTATGTATAAATAAATATATATAATATATATAAATATATGCAATATTACATATAAATATATACAATATATATATATATATTACATACAATATACACACACATATATATATATATATATATATATATATACATATACAATGTATATATTTATAAATATATATATATTACATACAATATACACACATATATATATATATATATTATATATATACATATACAATGTATATATTTATAAATATATACAATATATATATATATAAATATGTACAATATATACAATATATATTTATATATATATATATAATATATATATATATATATATATACACAATATACATTTATAAATATACACAATATATATTTATATATAAATATATACTATATATATAAATAACTATATATAAGATAATATGGCTGGTCTACCTAACTGTGTTCGTAATTGTGTATTGTGTATGTCCTCCGTGGTGGCGGAGGGGACCTACAATTTTACGTGGGTTCCGAACACAAAACATAAGAAATTTATGTAACAACTGCCTGTACATTCGCAACGACCAATTTTTAACTAAATAATAATCAATTAAAAACTAATTAATTATCGATTTACAACTAAAGATAGAATCTCTGGATCCAGAGGATCAAGTCATAATAGACTACTATCCTCAAATATGTTACACTCTATATCTATTTATAACCGACATGCAAATACAGTGTGTCCGTAAAGTCATTGCGGGATTTTAAATAGCTATATTATTGCAACGAAACATGATAATGAGATGAAACAATGCCAAATTGAAGAAACAACTCTCAAAGTTGTATCTTGTAGTTCGTCTAGGCTAAGCTTAACCTTTATTCGTAGTTAGTCTAGGCTGTCCACATGCCTATGTTGAACATGAGCGTAATAGCCCGAAAGTAATGTGTGGTGTGCTCTAGCATGAGATCGAGTGATTGGCCCATATTTTCTTCGCGGAAACCCACTGGACGTCACACAACTACCTCGCTATGTTGGAACATTTTGCAGTACCCCAATTTATTGACAATAATGTCATCTTTCAGCAAGATGGTGCTCCTCCGCACTATGCCAACGTTGTTCGAGAATTCCTTAATGAAAAATTTCCACAGAGATGGATAGGAAGAGGAGGATGGAAGCAAGCCATGGCCTCCACGCTCTCCGGACCTGACACCTTTGGACTTTTATTTGTAGGGTTACGTCAAGCAAAGCGTGTACAGTGTACCCATTAGGGATATTCATCACTTGCACGAGTGAATCACGGAAGCTATCGCATCCGTCACTCCTGATGTTCTTTGGCGTGTGTGGCTGGAATTGAATCACCGCCTAGATGTCTGCAGGGCTACCAGAGGAGCCCATATCGAACTACGTTAAATAAAGTTATTCTTTTAGAGTTGTTCTTCAATTTGCCTTTTTCTTCATCTCATTGTCATGTTTCGTTGCAATAATATAGCTATTTAAAATCCCACCATGACTTTACGGACACACTGTATATCAGATCCAAAGAATCCAGTCAATTTCACTACGGTATCCATCAATACTAGTACCTTGCCAACGAAAAATAAGTCACGGTCCATATCGATTGCGGACCAAGTCAAAATTTACAACCATATATATTACAATATATATACTTAGGAGGAAAGGTGTAGGTGTGGCTGTAAAGACTGTACAGTAATGTAGAAATGTGTGTGCACGCATTTTGGGTCTCCAATTTAATGGAGTTTATGGGGCAAGTGAAGATCATGAGTTTTTCAATACCTCACAGTACTATGGGGGGCACCGCTCGGCAGAGGAATCTCTTTAAATGGGGTGTGTAAGGACAGAGAGTATCCCCTAACCCAAGATGCTTCCTCCCTATATCCCACAACACTTGTGTTGAGCTGTGGGATCTATCACCACAAAGCCTAAATTTTACTACCTTAAACTATATCCAATGTATCAACATATTTGTATAATCGATTTTTAAAAATGTTTATAGAAGTGCTACTAATTACTTCTACTGCCAAACTATTTCAGCTATTAACTATTCTGTGTGTAAAAAAGTTTTTGTCAACTGCTGTCTCGAACTTTCTACTTGTCAACTTACACCCGTTATTTCTAGTCCTATTATATTGAGATATTTCGAAAAAGCTATCTCTATCTAGGTTATCGAACCCATTCATAATTTTGAAAACCTGGATTAGATCACCCCTTAGCCTCCTAGTCTCGAGTGTTGTCAATTTTAACTCTTTAAGCCTATCCTCGTACGACTGTGACCTAAGCGACGGAATCATCCGCGTTGTTCGTCTTTGAACTCTTTCGATTTTGTCTATATCTTTGCGCATATGCGGATTCCAAAATTGGACCGAGTACTCCAAATGGGTTCTAACTAATGATTTATAAAGTGGAACTATAATATCGCGCGATTTGTACTCAAAATTTCGAGCTATAAAACCTAACACTTTGTTCGCCTTATTGACCGCTGCTGTACTTTGTTTCGCTACTTTTAAATCACCAGTGACTATAACTCCTAAATCTTTTTCCTGCTCTACGCTTGTTAAATCTTTTCCTGACATACTATACGCAAAATTACCGTTACGCGAACCTATATGCAAAATTTTGCACTTATCAACGTTAAATCTCATTTGCCATGTGAATGACCAATCAACGATTTTATTCAGATCTTCCTGGATTTAACTCTATCTTCGTCATTAATCGCCCTACCACCCAGCTTCGTGTCGTCCGCAAACTTTGAAACTGTACTGACTAGTCCGACATCTGAATCGTTAATATATATAAGAAAAAGTAAGGGGCCCAATACAGAACCCTGAGGAACGCCACTCGCTACATTAGCCCAACACGACTCCGCTCCATCAACGACCACCCTTTGTTTCCTACCCCGCAACCACTCTTCTATCCAATTTATTACTACACACCTTATTACATGAGCCTTAGTTTTTTCAGAGTCTTTTGTGCGGCACGGTGTCAAACGCTTTTTGAAAATCTAAATACACTACATCAACCGCCCGATGTCTATTGTAAACGTCAACCACGCTTTGGAAAAATTCTAAAAGATTAGTTAAGCAAGATTTGTTTCGCCTAAATCCGTGCTGCGTATTTCTAACTAGTTTATGCACTTCTAAGTGTTCGACTATACGATCCCTAATTATTGATTCCAGTAGCTTACCTACAACAGACGTTAAACTGATTGGCCTATAATTATATATTATATATATATACATATATCGTATACACACATTATATATATATATATATATATATATATATATATAAATATATATATATATATAAATATGTATACATTACATATACAATAATATGTATATATATATATATATATATATATATATATATATATATATACACAATATATATATATAAAATATGTATACATTACATATACATATATATGTGTATATATATATATATATATATATATATATATATATATATATATATAAATATAAATATAATATATATATATACATATAATATACATTATTTATATCTATATATTATATATATACACATACATACATGCATACATACATTATATGTACATATATACATTACAATATATACATACAACACACATACATATATTATATGCATACCTATACATATATATATATATATATATATATATATATATATATAATTATAATATATATATACACATATATAATATATATACATACATAATATATATATACAACACATACATATATAATATACATATACATACAATATACACATATATACAACATATATATACATATTATATACATAATATACATACATAAATCTAATATATATATATATATATATATATAAATATAATATATATATACATATAATATATATATATATACATATAATACATATATATAATATATATATACAATATATATAAATATACATATATACAATATACAAAAATATATATATATATAATATATAATATATATATATATAAATATATAATATATACAAATATATAATATATATAAATATATAAATATATAATATATACAAATATATAATTATATAAAATATATAAATATATAAATATATAACATATAAATATATAAATATATAACATACAAATATCGGTATATAAATATAAATATATATAAAATATAAATTATATAATATAATAAATATGTAAATATATAATATATACAAACATTTAAATATATAACATATACAAATATAAATATGTAACATACAAAATATAAATATACAACATCTATAAATATATAAACATATAATATATATAAATATATATATATAAACATATAATATATATAAATATATAATATATAAACATATAATATATATAAATATATAATATATAAACATATATAAACATATAATATATACATATATATAAATATATAACATATATATATATAAATATACAATATATATATATATATATATATATAAATATACAATATATACATATATACAATAATAATATATATATATATATATATACACATAAATATATAATATATATATATATAAGTATATAATATATATGTATATAAATATACAATATATACATATACATAAATATAATATATATACATATATAAATATATAAGATATATATACATATAAATACATAATATATACATATATATAAATATATATGAATATATATATAAATATATGCTATATATATATATTAGGGGGTTTCATAAATTAAAAGTTTGGAAAAATTTTAATCCACATGGATCCCCTTGTTCCATTTGCTGAGGAGACTGATAAACCGAAGTATTTATTCAATAGTTTAAAGTTTACGGGTCCCCAGTTTGATGCTCTGGCAGATCATAAACGGAAAAAATTAAACAAAAATCTGTCAATGAATTTTTATTCAACAAACGAGTACCATTTCACTACACATTTTCACAAAGATACAAAAAACATAACCACTTCTTGCGAATCATTTGTCCATGAAATCCTTCTTGGTTTTATTCGGGTATTTCCAAGTCAAAACCTAGTGATTTAGCCGCTGCAGCGTACGACATAGCTGAATCGCGGTACGAAATATTCAGCCGATCGTAGGTAGTCGTCACATCCTGTGAGCTCAGATTCCTGCGTCGCTTCTTGGTATTTCCCTTGGAGGAGGATGGAAAACTTCCACGGTTGGGTCAACGACATCTGAGTCAGTCTCTGACGAAGTTGAAATCACTAAAGCCCCCGTATCTTCTGCAGCTCCTTGTTCCTTCCTGGCCTTCTCCTGTTGTTCCTTAATCTTGTCCAGCCTCTTCCTTTTCCTAATCTCCTTATAGTGAAGCTTCATGTCAACAGGGCCCATGCTGCAGGAATTTGGATCTTCACGCTGCATGTCGAGAAAGTGGATGTCCTCCTGATTCTTCATCATTTCCTTAGCCTGTGAATGAGCAATGTCCATGATCTCCTTCGCTATTGCCTCCTTGAACATCGCCTCCTTCACTCGGAAGGACTCTGCTTTATGTGACTTGTGCTTCACAAGCCGGTCGTATTCCTTGAGAAGGGATTCCATCTTCCTCAAGGCCGAATCTCGACGCATCATGGGGATTCTCGCTCTCTCCCAAAATATGAGACAGGCATCCAGGCACAGGTTCAGGCATTTAGTACGTCCAAATTTTTGCTCCTTTTGGTGGTAAAAGTACTTTTTGAGTACTTGCAACTGAGTTGGAAGGCCATTTGATGTGATGTTCGCATCCGTCTGGCCAATAAGAAACACTTCTGTTTTCGCTCTGGTAGACACCTGGAAAAGAAAACAAACTAAATAATTCCACAGAAATAATTTCACATCGTAATTAATTTCATTAATTAAATAAAGAAAAGCAGTAACTGGGACTCGAACCAGTGTCATAGCCGTTTGGCGGCATCGCTCAAGTCGGCGTACACAGCACGCTATCCACTACACCATCTAGGGAGTGGATAGCGTGCTGTGTACGCCGACTTGAGCGATGCCGCCAAACGGCTATGACACTGGTTCGAGTCCCAGTTACTGCTTTTCTTTATTTATAAAACTGATACGTGTACACTACGTTCTCTTTGACAATTCATTAATTAAATAAATTTCAATACCGCAGTAAAATTACATTAATTAGTATCATAAATAATTACCAGCTTAGTTGTCCAATATGCAACAGACTAATTAATTTCATGTAATATTAATAATAAATATCACTACCACAGTAAAATGACAGAAATTAAATAATAATAAATTTCAATACCACAGTAAAATGAGATAATTAGTAGCATATATAATTACCTCCATAGTTGTCCAATAGGCTATACAACACGAACCGCTCAAGTGACGAAGAAAACCGTCTTCACTGCAGGCAGGCGAGAAATGAACTGACAAAAAGTCGTCAAAGTTGGGGACCTCTAAATGCAGCGCGATCTGGTTCAAACTTGCACAAACGTGTTTTCTTGTTCTTTAGAATACGGAGAAACGTGTGGATTAAAACTCCAAGCTCATTTTTATTTTACCCTATAGGTATGAAACACCCTAATATATATATATATATATATATAATATATATATTATATATATATATATAAAAATATATAAATATATATATATATATATAAAATATATATATATATATATATATATATATATATATATATATATATATATATATATATATATATATATATGCAATAAATGTATATATATATATATATATATATATATATATATATATATATATATATATATAATATATATATGTATATATATACACAATATATATATACAATAGAGCAGGGGTTGCCAACCTTTTACATTTCATTCACCAATTTTTTCACGCATGAGTTCAGATGCGCCATACAAGTCTTGTACCCCCATTCAATTCTTGTATAAAATATGTTAATATAGATATATTTAGCATTTTTACACTATATAATGATTTAATATAAAAACAATGTAAACATTACTTACCTTAATGAGACTTTTGAGTCTGTTTTGATTTCACCAAGCTTTTAATGTTTGGAGTTAAATTAGTTACTGAGAGCAGCAATGCACCACTTCTAATCATCCAATGCGCCACTTTTGGCGGATGCGCCATAGGTTGGCCACCCCTGCAATAGAGATATCAACTGTGGCGAGAACCCCGTTCACGAGCCGCATGCGGCTCTCGAGGTTGTTAACTGCTGTTCGCGAGACAATTTTGGTTTTTATTGTATTTATCATAAAAGACAAAATTCATAATACAAATATAATTTTTTTTCATATAATAAAAAAATATGAAAAAAAAGACAAGGAAAAATTGAATTGACTATAAAATGCGTCATGTGTACGACAATTTCTTTTGCGTGACAGGCACTAAGTGGGATAATTACGTAATTAACACCAATCGCCACTCATCAGTACCCCTCGAGCTGCCCTGCGGGCCGCGTGTAGTAACGAGTGAGTGTGTTTTAAAGTTGGCTTCTTAGATCAAATAGTGGCTATTTTTCTTAGCTATACAAGTGAAAGTTATACAACCCCTTAGTTGATTAAAATGACTGAGCAGACAAAGTGTAAGAAACGGAAATATGAAAAAGAAAATAGAGTTTTTAAACTGGAGTGGGAGGAGAGCTTTTCCTTTACTGTTAAGGGTGGGAAACCTGTGTGTCTTATCTGCCACGTAGCAGTCAATCACTTTGAAGCCAGTAACTTAAGGCGTCATCATGAAACTAACCATAAAAATTTTATTACGGAATTTCCTCCCAAATCAGAATTGCAGAAGACTAAGTTAACAATGTTGAAATCTAGCCTAGTTGCCCAAGAAACTGTACTTTCATCATTGTGTAAGACAGCTGACTTAACTACTGTAGCTAGTTTTGTTATGGCATGGAATATTGCTCGTGCTGAACTTCCCTACAGTATTGGAGAATTTGTGAAGAAGAATATTGCCGATATTACTGCAATTCTCGCTCCAGATAACACAAAGCTTCGAGAACAAATAGCAAGTATTTCTATTTCCCGCCACACTACAGAGAGACGTATTTCCCAGATCAGTGCTGAAATTACATGCTCGTTGCAGAGTGATTTGAAGAATTCTGTTGCATTCAGTTTGGCCCTCGATGAATCCACAGATATTTAAGATAACCCTCAACTGGCGATATTTGTTCGTTATGTTACCGGCGATGGAAATGTGAAAGAAGAACTCTTGGACTTAATGACCCTAAGAGAAACCACCAGAGGGGTTCACATAAAGAACGCACTTGACGAGGCATTATCAAATGCTCAAATACCATTGAATAAACTTGTCAGTGTTGCAACAGATGGAGCACCAGCTATGGTAGGACAAAATGTAGGCCTAGTTCGGCTTTCGACACGCTGTGTCTCTTTATTCACTGTATCATTCACCGTGGTCATTTGGTAAGCAAGTACTTTAGGTATGACAGTGTTATGAGATGTGTTCTAGAAATTGTGAATTTCATTCGTTCAAATGCCAAAACGCACCGAGCGTTTAGAAATTTTATCGAGGAGCCGGATCTTCAAGATAAGCCAGATGACCTTTCATTCTACTGCATTGTAAGGTGGTTATCAACTAGTAATCTCCTGAATAGGTTTGTTGCACTGTTGGAACCTATCATTGATTTCTTGAAAGAAAAGGGAAAGTCATACCCACAACTAGAAGATCACGAATGGGTGCAGGATCTGATGTTTTTTACTGATGTAATACAATACCTTCAAAATCTAAATTTGGCACTTCAGGGAAAGGATAAGGTCATTTCTGACCTTACACAGACAGTTTTCAGTTTCCAGAATAAAATAAAGCTCTTCCAAAAAGATCTAGTAACAAAAAAGTTTAACCACTTTCCCCACCTGAAAAACTGAGCAAACACTTTTCCTGATATTTAAATAAAAGATATGATAGTAAATTGGAGGAATACAAAGGTAAATTAGAAGGACTAACTGATGATTTTCAGTTCAGGTTTGATGAACTAAAGAAGCTAAAACCATGCGTCCAATTTCTTGTAAATCCTTTCCTGATTGATGTCGTCAACGATGGCTGTCCTGTTACCACACCTTTTGTTACGGAAGCTGCTTCAATACAAATAGGACGAACTTTTGGAGCTACAGGAGGACATGGGTTTAAAGTTGATACATAAAAGCTTATCTGCTGTTGAGTTTTGGAAACAAGTACCAGAGACAAAGTATCCTCACCTCAAGGAAACCAGTTTCCGACTTATCTCAGTTTTTGGGACAACTTATTGATGTGAAGCACTCTTCTCGGTAATGAAGTTTGTAAAGTCAAAATATCGTGCTGCCCTCACCAACGAATACCTGACTGAGCTTCTTCATACCGCCTTAGCATCACATCAGCCAAACTTTAAAGCATTAACAGCCAAAATGAAGACCCCAAACTAAGCCTTCTACAAGCAGTAATTAAACAGTTTAATAATGTGAGTATAACTATATGTATATATATATATATATATTTTTTTTTAATGATTAAATACTTTTTAAAATATTTTGCGGCTCCCGTACATCTGAAAAACGTTGTATGTGGCTCTTGGGTCCAGAAAACATGGCTACCCCTGATATATATATATATATATAATGTTATAATGTTATAATGTTTCAGACCAACAAAGACCCTAGGATCCACTCATGGCTGGTCTGCCTAACTGTGTTCGTAATTGTGTATTGTGCATGTCCTCCGTGGTGGCGGAGGGGACCTACAATTTTACGTGGGTTTCGAACCACAAGAACATAAGAAATTTATGAAACAACTGCCTGTACATTCGCAACTACCAATTTTTGCAAAACTAAATAATTATCAATTAAAAACTAATTAATTATCGATTTAAAACTAAAGATAGAATCTCTGGATCCAGAGGATCAAGTCATAATAGACTACTATCCACAAATATGTTACACTCTATATCTATTTATAACGACATGCAAATATATCAGATCCAAAGAATCTAGTCATTTCATTACGGTATCTATCAATACTAGTACCTTGCCCAACGAAAATAAGTCACGGTCCATATCGATTGCGGACCAAGTCAAAATTTACAACCATATACATTACAATATATATACTTAGGAGGAAAAGTGTAGGTGTGGCTAAAGACTGTACAGTAATGTGAAATGTGTGTGCACCCATTTTGGGTCTCCCATTTAAAGGTGTTTGTGGGGCAAGTGAAGATCATGAGTTTTTCAATACCTCACAGTACTATGGGGGGCACCGCTCGGCAGAGGAATCTCTTTAAATGGGTGTGTAAGGACAGAGAGTATCCCCTAACCCAAGACGCTGCCTCCCTATATCCCACAACACTTGTGTTGAGCTGTGGGATCTATCCCCACAAAGCCTTAATTTTACTACCTTAAACTATACCCTTTCTATCAACATATGCGTCTAATCGATTTTTAAAAATGTTATAGACGTGCTACTAATTACTTCTACCGGCAAACTATTCCAGCTATTTACTATTCTATGCGTAAAAAAGTTTTTGGCAACTGCTGTCTCGAACCTTCTACTTGTCAACTTACACCCGTTATTTCTAGTCCTATTATATTGAGATATTTCGAAAAAGCTATCTCTATCTACGTTATCGAACCCATTCATAATTTTGAAAACCTGGATTAGATCACCCCTTAACCTCCTAGTCTCGAGTGTTGTAATTTTAACTCCTTAAGCCTATCCTCGTACGACTTTGACCTAAGCGACGGAATCATCTAGTTTGAACTCTTTCGATTTTGTCTATATCTTTGCGCATATGCGGATTCCAAAATTGGACCGCGTACTCCAAATGGGGTCTAACTAATGATTTATAAAGAGGAACTATAATATCGCGCGATTTGTACTCAAAATTCGGAGCTATAAAACCTAACACTTTGTTCTCCTTATTGACCGCTGCTGTACTTTGTTTCGCTACTTTTAAATCACCAGTGACTATAACTCCTAAATCTTTTTCCTGCTCTACGCTTGTTAAATCTTTCCCTGACATACTATACGCAAAATTACCGTTACGCGAACCTATATGCAAAATTTTGCACTTATCAACGTTAAATCTCATTTGCCATGTGACTGACCAATCAACGATTTTATTCAGATCTTCCTGGATTTTACCTCTATCTTCGTCATTAATCGCCCTACCACCCAGCTTCGTGTCATCCGCAAACTTTGAAACTGTACTGACTAGGCCGACATCTAAATCGTTAATATATACTGGGTGATCCAGATAAATGGGACCCATAAAAAAAAGCCAAATATTCTTAATATTTAATTCCTTTCATAAAAACTATATATCATTCGAAAGAGTAGAGTTACAAGTTTATTATGAAATATTTATTTTTTTAAAATGACTCCTTTCAAATGTGCTCCATTAGTTGCCAAGCATTCCAGTGTTCTCGCTTGTAAGTTCTGCATCACTTTTGCAAGAGTGTGCGGTGGTATGGCCTGTATCTCATTTGTGATGGCGGCCTTCAATTCTTGCAAGGTCGTTGGGTTATTTCTGTAGACCCTACTCTTTAAATATCCCCAGAGATAATAATCTAAGGGAGAAAAATCCGGAGACCTTGCGGGCCATTCAACGTCTCCAAATCTTGAGATTAACTCGCCTGGAAACGTTTGACGCAAAACTGCCATGCAGTTCCTCGTGGTATGGCAGGTAGCTCCGTCTTGTTGGAACCAGTGGTTTTCTAGACAAAGATCTCTTAATTTAGGAATAAGGAAATCGGTCAACATTTTTTCGTAGCGATCACCATTTACAGTGACCGTGTTTCCGGTGGAATCCTCGAAAAAGTACGGCCCTATGATCTGAGATGCAGTAAGACCACACCAAACAGTTACACGCTGACTATGCAACGGGACTTCGGTAATATTCAATGGATTTTCTGTTGTTGCCCAGAAACGACAATTTTGTTTGTTTACAGTTCCATTCAAGTGAAAATGGGCTTCGTCTGACATAATCAAAGTTGCTAGAAAATTGGTGGTGTCATTTACCTTCTGTTGGATCCATTGACAGAATTGTCGTCTTCGTGCGAAATCTCCATCGTTTAGTTGTTGCACTGTTTGAATTTTATATGGAAAGAGCATTAAATTTTGCTTGAATATACGGGTGTGTTGTTCCATATCCAACTCCTAACAGCTGAGAAGCACGTCTGATGCTTATGTTAGGATTATCCTGTACAATTTCATGAGTTCTGTTAATGATCTCGTCTATCCTTGCTGTGCGCACTCTTCCAGTTGGTTTTCTTTTTCCAATGCTGCCAGTTAGGGAAAAATTTCTGACACACCGACGGATTACTTTCTTAGAAGGTGATTTTGACATCTGAAAATTTGTCTTGAAAGATCTTTGAGCTGAAACTACACTTCTTCCATGCTCATAATATTGCTCAGTTATGAAACGCAGCTGTTCCACAGTCCATGCAGTCATCTTGAAGGGTTAGTTTTAACTAACACTTTTATTTTGTTTTGTATCTTATCTTGTCTTGTATTGTCAAAACCTATACAATCCTGTACAAACTTGTAACTATCCTCTTTCGAATGATGCGTATGATTTTATAAAAGGACTTATACTTTAAGAGTTACAGGGGTTTCTTTTGGGTCCCATTTCTCTGGATCACCCTTTATAAGAAAAAGCAAGGGGCCCAATACAGAACCCTGAGGAACGCCACTCGCTACATTAGCCCAACACGACTCCGCTCCATCAACGACCACCCTCTGTTTCCTACCTCGCAACCACTCTTCTAGCCAATTTATTACTACACCCCTGATTCCATGAGCCTTAGTTTTTTCAATGAGTCTTTTGTGCGGCACGGTGTCAAACGCTTTTTGAAAATCTAAATACACTACATCAACCGCCCGATGTCTATCGTAAACGTCAACCACGCTTTGAAAAATTCTAAAAGATTAGTTAAGCAAGATTTGTTTCGCCTAAAACCGTGCTGCGTATTTCTAACTAGTTTATGCACTTCTAAGTGTTCGACTATACGATCCCTAATTATTGATTCCAGTAGCTTACCTACAACAGACGTTAAACTGATTGGCCTATAATTTCCCGCCGCACCTTTATCGCCTTTCTTAAAGATAGGTGTTACGTTTGCTAACTTGAAATTATCTGGTACGACCCCTCAGAAATAGACGCATTAAAAATCTTTGTTAGCGGCACAACAATGCTATCTTTTAATTCTTTTAGTTGTATGGGATATATGGAATCCGGCCCCGGTGATTTACGCGTTTTCATTTTATCAATATAGCGCATTACTTCCCTTCACTAACCACAATATTATCCAAAATATTACCATTATCAAAAGGTATTATGTCTATGACCGTAGGGATATTCGTTACATCTTCTATAGTAAAAACTGACGTAAAAATTCGTTTAGCAAGGTAGCCATTTCCTTGTTTTCAGAAACTAGATCTCCGTTTACATTTTTCAAGGCCCCAAGACACTTTTTACTGGATTTCTATTATTGACGTATTGAAAGAATCGCTTGGGGTTTTCTTTACCGTCACGAGCTATGGAGATTTCAAATTCGCGCTTGGACTTTTTTATTACACTTTTCGCTTCACGCCTTAGAGATATGTAGTTGTTTCGTAACAACAGAGTCTTTATCGCACTTATATAGCCTATAAGCCCTATCTCTACTCTTTATAATGTCTCCTACTCTAGAAGTAAACCACAAGGGCTTGTTGTTTACTTTCGCACGCTTAATTTTGTACGGTACACATTCCTCATTTATAGTCCTAAATACTGTTTCGAACGATTCCCACATTAGTTTTGCGTTGGAGTTCCCCATACGTTTTCCCAATTGACGTGTGACAATTTATTTCGAAATTTACAAAAGTCTGCGTGCTGGAAGTTAGGAATTTTAGTCGAGTTGGTTTCGAGTGACTTACTGAGAGGACAAACTCTACCATATTGTGATCGCTATTGCTTAACGGTTCTATTACTTGAAGATCAGTAATTAGCCTATCATCCGTAGTTATTACTAAATCTAAAATACTGTCCAACCTCGTAGGTTCCCCAACCTTTTGAATAAGAAAGCTATCCTCGAGAAAATTAACTAAACGATTACCTTCCGCGTCTCCCTGCATTGTATCGTAATTCACGTTGGCGCAATTAAAGTCACCCATAACTAAAGCCTGCTCACTACCGATTATTCTCTTTAGTTCACGATATAACGCTTCGTCCGTATCAGCTGTTTGATTAGGGGGCCTATATATAACCGCAACAAGAAGTTTGAAATCGTTCAATTTAAGTTCTGCTATAGTCGAATCTATCGGTTCTGGAATTGAGTGCTTTACTTCTATAACGTTCGCAATATTATCTTTGATATACAACATAACACCGCCTCCTCGCCTACCTATTCTGTTTTTAACAAAAAGTCTATAACCTTTAATTTGATACTCCCTACAAAGTCACGTGTTTCAGTGCTAAGCCACGATTCATTTATCGCAATTAAATCATAGTCTTTACAAGCAATTAAAGAAAAAAATTTTTATTTTATTTCGTAGCTACGAGCATTTAAGGATAGAACCTTCAAATTGTTTGTAATTGCGACACTTCGCGAGCGCAGGGGAAATTTGTGGAATTTACGCTGGGACCGTTCGAGTTACGGCAGCCTGAAAAGAAGAGACAGTATTATGAAATAGTCTTCCTAAACGCGCAGCTCCAACGTCATTAAGATGAAGTCCATCTTCGAGGAACAAGTCCCTCCTTGCCGTAGAAACTGTTCCAAAAATTTCGCAAAATGCACTCCTTCCTGCTGGCAAAGACTAGTTATTGTTAATATAGGTCGCCTTGCTGTAAAATCGTTTGTTGGATAATTCGAGGAAGTATACCTGTTAAAACAATCTTATTAGTTTTCTCCTTTAGTCGCTCTAATAAGTCCCTGTACCTAGCCAGCAGTTCTTCCGATCTAGAATTTAAAACGTTATTAGTACCGACATGAATAACATACGTTGTGTCCTCGCGGTACCGTCTGTAAATGGTCAACACTATTAGTTATATCCTCCACCCTTACACCAGGGTAGCAGTAACGGCGCCTACGACGAGGGTTTCTCCCACAGAATTCCTCGAGCTGCCCTCGAACAATGGAATCGCCAACGAGTCGTATTTCCGGTTCATCAGCATCTTCGAAACCTAAAACAGAAAACTTATTGCTTGTTATACTGGTAGACAAGTCTTTGCTTTTCTCAATGGGGCTCCATTTCGCACTCGAACGAAGGGTTGGGAACTAGGGGAAGAGAGAGGGCTATTAGTACTATTTATATTATTAGTAAAACTGAGGCAGGAGGGGTCGTAACTGGAGTCTCAAGGGATTCTAATTTTGCCGTCAGGAGCATCACTTTCTTCAAGCCTCACCCTGGCCTCCCTCTCACGTTCTAACTCGTTCCTCAGCACTTCCATGCTTGAGCACCACCTGCAAACTAACTGTTCATTATTATTAGCCATTGTAAACGCGTAAGCGGCAAATTTCCCTTCACAGCGACTGCAAGTACTTGACGGGGGTGCCATGCTTTTAATTAGTTAACAACAAAAACAAAAAAAAACGAGCGTTTGGAAATTAATAAATTACAAACATAGGTCTACCGCGTTCTTGAAACGCAAAGAAAACAGGTTCTTGTAACGCAAATTTATACTAAATTAATATAGAATTAAGCTACCGACAAAAGATCTGTAAAAGAAGAGTATTATAACACTTATCTGTCCGCGATTCGACCGATTTTTTTCCTTTTCTTCACACGGTTTGTGACCACACACTACCTGACCTCTCGAAGCACGGAACAATGAACCTTATGACTCCACGTTTTCTGATTGATTTGAAAAACAAACAAAGCAAGCCACGTGCAGTACCCTTGGTTTGATCAAATAATATAATACTGAATCACGTCAATAAATGAAATATATTCGTTAATGAATGATTAGTAGCACGAAGTTATTTAGTTAAGAATGCACGGAACACTTTTTTTTTTAAACACTTCAACGAAAACCACTTATTCAATTGATAACACTGGACACTCGATAAAACACGTCTGTTCACAAGGAATACCATATATATGTGTGTATACATATATATACACAAATATATACAAATATATACAATATATAATATATATATAAATATATAAATATATACAATATATATAAATATAATATACCATATATATATATATATATATATATATATATAAATATATACAACATATATATATATATATATATATATATATATATATATATATATGATGAATAAAACCAGGAAGGGAAAAGAAACACAAAGTGGTGCTCAAGCGCTTTCGTATAATGACATCCTCAGGAACACTGTCATTAGACGAAAGCGCTTGAGCTCCACTTTGTATTTCTTTTCCCTTCGTGGTTTTATTCGTCATAAATATTTTTCACGTGTGTCACTTTCGTGAAATAATTTTCATATATATATATATATATATATATATAATATATATATATATATATATATAAATAAATACAATATATATATATATATATATAAAATATATACTATATATGTATATATATATATATATATATTCAAAAAAAAAATATATATATATATACGTAAATATATATATAATATATATATACATATAAATACATACAATATATATAAAATATATATATACAAAATATACAATATATATATGTATATAAATATATACAACATATATATATATATAAATATATATAAAGTTATAATGTTATAATGTTTCAGACCAACAAAGACCCTAGGATCAACTCATGGCTGGTCTACCTAAGTGTGGTCGTAATTGTGCATTGTGCATGTCCTCCGTGGTGGCGGAGGGGACCTACAATTTTACGTTGGTTCCGAACCACAAAGCCTTAATTTTACATCTTAAACTATATCCAATCTATCAACTTATGCATCTAATCGATTTTTAAACATGTTTACAGACGTGCTACTAATTACTTCTACCGGCAAACTATTCCAGCTATTTACTATTCTATGCGTAAAAAAGTTTTTGGCCACTGCTGTCTCGAACCTCCTACTTGTCAACTTACAGCCGTTATTTCTAGTCCTATTATATTGAGATATTCCGAAAAAGCTAACTCTATCTACAGTACGTTATCGAACCCATTCATAATTTTGAAAACCTGGATTAGATCACCCCTTAGCCTTCTAGCCTCGAGTGTAGTCAATTTTAACTCGTTAAGCCTATCCTCGTACGACTTTGACCTAAGCGACGGAATCATCTTAGTTGCTCGTCTTTGAACTCTTTGAGGTTGTGTATATCTTTTCGCATATGCGAATTCCAAAATTGGATCGAGTACTCCAAATGGGGTCTAACTAATGATTTATAAAGAGGAACTATAATATCGCGCGATTTCTACTCAAAATTCCGAGCTATAAATCCTAACACTTTGTTCGCTTTATCGACCGTTGCTGTACTTTGTTTCGCTACTTTTAAATCACCAGTGACTATAACTCCTAAATCTTTTTCCTGCTCTACGCTTGTTAACTCCTTCCCTGACATACTATACGCAAATTACCGTTACAAGAACCTATATAAAATTTTGCACTTATGGACGTTAAATCTCATTTGCCATGTGACTGACCAATCAACGATTTTATTCAGATCTTCCTGCATTTTACCTCTATCTTCGTCATTAATCGCCCTACCACCCAGCTTCGTCTCATCCGCAAACTTTGAAACTGTACTGACTAGGCCGACATCTAAATCGTTAATATATATAAGAAAAAGCAAGGGGCCCAATACAGAACCCTGAGTAACGCCACTCGCTACATTAGCCCAACACGACTCCGCAACATCAACGACCACCCTCTGTTTCCTACATCGCAACCACTCTTCTATCCAATTTATTACTACACCCCTGATTCCATGAGCCTTAGTTTTCTCAATGAGTCTTTTGTGCGGTACGGTGTCAAACGCTTTTTGAAAATCTAAATACACTACATCAACCGCCCGATGACTATCGTAAACGTCAACTAGGCTTTGAAAAAATTCTAAAAGATTAGTTAAGCAAGATTTGTTTCGCCTAAAACCGTGCTGCGTATTTCTAACTAAGTTATGCAATTCTAAGTGTTTCACTATACGATCCCTAATTATTGATTCCAGTAGCTTACCTACAACAAACGTTAAACTGATTGGCCTATAATTTCCAGCCGCACCTTTATCGCCTTTCTTAAAGATAGGTGTCACGTTTGCTAACTTGAAATTATCTGGTACGCACCCCTCAGAAATAGACGCATTGAAAATCGTTGTTAGCGGCTCAACAATGCTATCTTTAAATTTTTTAGTTGTATGGGATATATGGAATCCGGCCCCGGTGATTTACGCATTTTCATTTTATTAATATAACGCATTACCACCCCTTCACTAACCACAATATTATCCAAAATATTACCATCATCAAAAGGTATGATGTCTATGACCGTAGGGATATTCGTTACATCTTCTATAATAAAAACTGACGTAAAAAATTCGTTTAACAAGGTAGCCATTTCCTTGTTTTCAGAAACTAGCTCTCCGTTAACATTTTTCAACGGCCCCAAGACACTTTTTACTGGATTTCTATTGTTGACGTATTGAAAGAATCGCTTGGGGTTTTCTTTACCGTCACGAGCTACGGAGATTTATTTGCGCTTGGACTTTTTTTTATTACACTTTTCGCTTCACGCCTTAGAGATATGTAGTTGTTTCGTAACCACAAATTGTCTTTATCGCACTTCTGTAGCCTATAAGCACTATCCCTACTCTTTATAATGTCTCCTACTCTAGAAGTAAACCACAAGGGCTTGTTGTTTACTTTCGCACGCTTAATTTTGTACGGTACACATTCCTCATTTATAGTCCTAAATACTGTTTCAAACGATTTTCACATTAGTTCTGCGTTGGAGATCCCCATTACTTTTTCCCAATTGACGTGTGACAATTTATTTCGAAATTTACAAAAGTCTGCGTGATGGAAGTTAGGAATTTTAGTCGAGTTAGCTGGTTTCGAGTCACTTACTGAGAGGACAAACTCTACCATATTGTGATCGCTATTGCTTAACGGTTCTATTACTTGAAGATCAGTGATTAGCCTATCATCCGTAGTTATTACTAAATCTAAAATACTGTCCAACCTCGTAGGTTCCCCAACCTTTTGAATAAGAAAGCTCTCCTCGAGAAAATTAACTAAACGATTACCTTCCGCGTCTCACTGCATTGTATCGTAATTCACGTTGGCGCAATTAAAGTCACCCATAACTAAAGCCTGCTCACTATTCATTATTCTCTTTAGTTCACGATATTACGCTTCGTCCTTATCAACTGTTTGATTGGGGGCCTATATATAACCGCAACAAGTTCGAAATCGTTCAATTTAAGTTCTGCTATAATCGAATCTATCGGTTCTGGAATTGTGTGCTTCACTTCTATAACGTTCGCAATATTATCGTTGATATACAACATAACACCGCCTCCTCGCCTACCTATTCTGTTTTTAACAAAAAGTCTACAACCTTTAATTTGATACTCCCCTACAAAGTCACGTGTTTCAGTGCTAAGGCACGATTCATTTATCGCAACTAAATCATAGTCTTTACAAGCAATTAAAGAAAAAAATTCGTTTATTTTATTTCGTAAGCTACGAGCATTTAAGGATAGAACCTTCATATTGTTTGTAATTGCGACAACTTCGCGAGCGCAGGTGAAATTGTGGAAATTACGCTGGGACCGTTCGAGTTACGGCAGCCTGAAAAGAAGAGACAGTATTATGAAATAGTCTTCCTAAGCGCGCAGCTCCAACGTCATTAAGATGAAGTCCATCTCCGAGGAACAAGTCTCTCCTGCCGTAGAAACTGTTCCAAAAATTCGCCAAATGCACTCCTTCCTGTTGGTAAAGAGACTTTAGGTTATTGTTGATATAGGTCGCCTTGCTGTAGAAATTGCTACGTTGGATAATTCGAGGAAGAGTACCTGTTAAAACAATCTTATTAGTTTTTTCCTTTAGTCGCTCTAGTAAGTCCCTGTACCTAGCCAGCAGTTCTTCCGATCTAGAATTTAAAACGTTATTTGTACCGACATGAATAACATACGTTGTGTCGTCGGTGGTACCGTCTGTAAAATGGTCAACACTATTAGTTATATCCTCCATCCTTGCACCAGGGTAGCAGTAACGGCGCCTACGACGAGGGTTTCTCCCACAGAATTCCTCGAACTGCCCTCGAACAATGGAATCGCCAACGAGTCGTACTTCCGGTTCATCAGCATCTTCGAGTGGTTGTAACTGGAGTCTCAAGGGATTCTAATTTTGCCGTCAGGAGCATCACGCTTTCTTCAAGCCTCACTCTGGCCTCACTCTCACGTTCTAACTCGTTCCTCAGGACTTCCATGCTTGAGCACCACCTGCAAACTAACTGTTCATTATTATTTGCCATTGTAAACGCGTTTGGAAATTAATAAATTACAACGTAGGTCTATCGCGTGCTTATTGTGCCGTCACCTGCGCAAACCCACAAAACAATGTTCCTGAAACGCAGTAACAGGTTCTTGTTACACAAATTTATACTAAATGAATATATAATTAAGCTGCCGACGAAAGCTCTGTAAATGAAAAAGTATCACTGAAATTTATCTGTCCGCTATTCGACCGACTGTTTTTTTCCGTTTTTTCTTTTTCCCACGGTCGGTGACCACACTCTACGTAATCCCCTGAAGGAAAGGAAAATGAACCTTATGAAAGCACGTTTTCTGATACATTTCAAAAACAAAAACGGCAAACGAAGGGAATTTCAACCTTATGAAACCTCGGTTAGTAATAGATTCGGGAAACAAACAAGGCAAGCCACGTGCACTAGCCTTGGTTTAATCAAATAATATAGTAATGAATAAAGTAATAAATGAAATATATTCGTTAATGACTGATTAGTAACACGAAGTAATTTAGTTAAGAATGCACCAAACACTATTTTTTTTTAAAGACACTTTAACGAAAACCACTTATTCAAATGGTTACACTGGACACTCGATAAAACACGTCTGTTCACAAGGAAAGACTGATTACAACTGTATATGTATATAAATATATACATATATATAATATATATATATATACACATATATATATATATGCATATATTATACATATATACATGTCTGTATATATATATATATATATAATATATATATATATATATATATATATATATAATATATAACACATATATATGTATATATATATATATAGTATATACATATATAACACATATACATGGTGTGTGATATATATATATGATATATATATATATATATATAAATATATACAATATATATATATATATAAATATAAATATATACAATATATATATATATATATATATATATATATATATATATATATATATATATATATATATGTTAACCCTCCGTTATGGCCCTGAGTCGGTTCGGATTCGACGGGGGGGTTCTGGTTAGGAGGCTGCAACGGATATTTTTCTATAACATTCTAATTCTTTTCGGTCGCCACTCTGTTAAACTCTTGGCTACAGACTCGCCAGACTGTTATGCCAATATCTTCTATAGTGCTTGGGTTGTCTCTTTCTCTCGCTTATTAATTCTTCTCTTTTTATAATACTCTGATACTTTCTCTGATACTCAAATTATCGACTTTACTAAGTTCCTGAAGAGAACAAGGCTCGAAGGAAAAGATAAAAACTTTCTCTTTTGTAGTTTACTTCTAAAAATGTACAGTTAGTTCTCTGAATTTACAGGGGTAGAGGTTCGACCTCTTTCGACCATGGCTCAGGCCGGAATCTAAAAAATATTAAGGCAAGGAGGCAAGGGGCCTCTGCCCCCTCCTAATGAGGTGCTAATATGAAGAAGTGCAATGAAGAAGAGCCTTAAATGAAGTCTTAAATGAAGTGCAATGAAGAAGGAGAAGTAGGAGAGTCTTAAATGAAGTCTTAAATGAAGTGCTGTAATTTTACAAGTACATGTAATATAACCTAAATGTTTTGGGGGAGGACAGTTGAAGGTTAAATTTCCCCCCTTTTTAAACACATGATCAAATAAAAAATAAAAATAAAATAACAAAAACTAATTTGTATTTTTCGCCGAGTCTACATTTATGAAGGCGATATCATTTCGTAATAGTACATATAAGTACACGACTGAGTACGTATTAATTTTGGTTCATTACAATTACGATTACAATTATGGATTACTTCACATTCGCTTATGATTGTTCATTACAGTTCTATTAAAGTACATTCTTACACTATAAATTAAATCATTACATTTAATTACAGTTTCAATGAAGTACATTACAAGTTATTATTAATTACAGTTTCATAAAGTACATTACGTTATTTAAATTAAAGTATTACAGTTAATTACAATTAAACAGTTACTATAACTTTGTTTTGTTTTTTACAGTGTTTCATATTAATAGACAATTAAGATGTTAAATATAATACAAAGTACATGGCACACATGATATAGATTTATATAAAACATAACGTGTTACATTATATTATAATGTTATAAATTTTGGAATCAGAGCGAACGGAGGTATTTTATCTTTGAGGCGCTCGATTCTGTTGTAGTGAGCGGAATTCGATCTTACTAAGCATTTTTTTGAGTTCATCTCGGGAGGTCATATAATTAAAAATAAAAATGAAAAAAATAATCGAGAACGTTTTTTCGCGTTCTCGAACGAACGCCCAAAGTTTCGCGCGTCACAAATTGAAACGAGTAAAAAATGATATTTAATAAAATTTATATAGGACAATGATCAAGGGAAATCAATGACGGGAAAACGTGACGTATGGATGAATATGGTTGCATAATAATGCTTATACTACACAACATATAAATAATGACTTCTATAGAGTGTTTCGTCCTTAGTATGATGTTAAAGAATTTTCATACATTGGATACTAGATATATGATGAAGGGAAAATGTGACGTCATAGTTATTGAATTTTTACGTATAGTACAAATCATTATTAGGAAGATTTACAAGAACGAATTAGAGACAAAGAGTGGGAAACGTAAAGAGAATAAAGTTATTTTATGACGTCATAGTGCATAAGTCATTATTAGAAAAGATGGATTAGAAAAATACAGAAATGAATAAAGACGTACAAATCGAAATTCTATCCAAACTCGCTTAGGCGATTTTGGTTTCTTATGTAAAAATGGACATTCGAACATAAAACTATACGAACATAAGTTCTGCATAAAGACAATGAATCCATATAATGATGGTGTAGGAATTGTTCATTGTTCACTTTTTACAGTATTTCCCCCCCCTGAATTGTATTAATACAATAATATAATAAATATAATACAATTGATAACTAATTTTATTGACTATTGTAGATAAAAAATCGAATTATGTAATGGATGAGTATAGACCTGTGGTCAAATGTGTATTTATGTTTATTGGGTACAAAGTGTGTATTTTATAATTTCGAGACACAGATTAAATTCGACTACTAAAATTCATAACCATATACTGTAGTAGTATGTCAATTTGACTATAATTTTCGTTTGATACCTTACAAATGGTACAATAACAATTTAAGGACAGTTACTCACGATTAATTGAACAAAAGAAAAATAAAAATACAAATTAAAAATATGAATCAATTATGCATTTCAACGAGCTAAATACAATTTTATAATATTCTAAAAAATAAAAGTAAATCGAGCCATAGATGAGTTTCGGCCAAGAATAAAAAGTTATTGAAATGGAAGGGAAGCATTTCGAACAATCTTTTCTTTTAATAATTTCAATTAAATTTTATATTAAAAATTATTTTTATATAATAAAAAAAATATATTAAAAAGGTTTAATAATTTTGCATGTTAAGTAGAAAAATTATACTCTTTCGTTGAATGTTGATAGAATTTGAATTATTTGATTTTTTTTTAATCTGAAAACTTGTTTGCATATAGACAAATACATCTGTTTTATTGTGTAGAAGTTTTATTAAAAATTAAATGACTGAAATTTAGGGTATGTGTGGTCATACGGGTAAATTTCCCGATCGTACAGAGCAGGATAAATTAGGTACATGATCGATTAATTGTTACGCTATTTCTGTCATCATATAATCAAAATAATTATAAAACTCGTTAAAAACTTTTGTAAAAACGGTTTTGGTCGACACTGGGTTCAACTGGGGTTGGGGTGTTAAAATAAAAATAAAATAAAAAAAACAAAGTTTGGAGTACTACATTCGGGGAATTGAGTGACTAAGCTGGGGGTATAAGTTTGAAATTGACAATAAGTCTTTCGTGAGCACTTTGCTCTTTTTTTTTTTTTTTTTTTTTCTTTTTTTTTTTTTTAAAGATTGCGTGTCACACTACTTAGAACAAAAATTAAAAAAAGTTGAAACAAAACGGAGGGACGGTACGTTCCTCATATACATTACGATACAACCTTTGTATAAATAATAAATTACATAAGTATATATTTATATACGTAACAATGCATGAAAAGGGAAAGACAAATCGGTGAATTTCCTTCTTACAACAAAACAAAGAAAGGTTAACTAAAGACGCAACCCGGTCAATTCAGGTTGAATTAAATTCTCTTTTACAACAAAAATAAAAGGTTGAATTAAATTCTTAAATTACATTTTTCTTAAATTAAATTCTCTTAAATTACAAAGAAAAAGTTGAATTCAATTGACTGCATTGAAAACTAACTTGGGACTTGAAATAAAAATGACTTGGGACTCGAAATAAAAATGACTTGGGACTTAAAAACTAACTTTTTTTCAAAACTAACTTTTTCAAAACTAACTTTTTCAAAACTAACTTTTTCAAAACTAACTTTTCAAAACTAACTTTTTCAAAACTACTTTTCAAAACTAACTTTTTCAAAACTAACTTTTTCAAAACAACTTTATTCAAAACTACTTTTTCAAAACTAACTTTTTCAAAACTAACTTTTTCAAAACTAACTTTTTCAAAACTAACTTTTTCAAAACTAACTTCTGTAATCTGGGCGGTTGCCCTCTTGGATGCAACCTATTGACTTGACCCTTATCAAGTATTCTATAAATCTCTGGGGCGGTTGCCCGTCTTGGCGCAACCTTCTGACTTGACCTCTTATCAAGTATTCTGAAACTAAACTGTCTTGCACTTGAACTGCTATCAAGTGAAGATTAACTGAAAACGGAAAATGACTGCACTTGATCTTTATCAAGTGGAGACTATTAACCTCTGGGTTTGGTTGACCCTCTTGGTGCAACCTTCTGACTTCAAAAAACTGACTTAAAAAAATGACTTAAAAAAATACTTCAAAAAATGAACTTCAAAAAAATGACTTCAAAATTACTTCAAGTATCTTTATAAATCTCTGGGGTTGGTTGTCCCTTTTGGTTACAACCAACTGAAACTGTCTGAAAACTGAAAATGGAACTGAAACTGCTTCAAGTAACTCTATAACTCTAAAACTCTCTCTCTTAATTTGCAAGTCAATTCAATCAGTAATTGAAAAAAATTGAAAACAAAAAATAAAAATGTAAACAACATTTCACTCGAATGTACACGAAGGTACGATGTATATGTTGATACATAAAATAAAATTATTCTTATACTGAATATAATAGTGCAAAGAACTGTGACAATGACTCTGTGACAATTGACTCTGTGACAATTGACTCTGCGACAATTGACTCTGCGACAATTGACTCTGCGACAATTGACTCTGCGACAATTGACTCTGCGACAATTGACTCTGTGACACTTAACTCTGTGACAATTAACTCTGTGACAATTAACTCTCTTTGAAATTAACTCTCTTTGAAATTAACTCTTACAATTAACTCTTTGAATTAACTCTCTGTTACAATTAACTCTCTGTTACAATTAACTCTGTTCAATTAACTCTGTTACAATTAACTCTGTTACAATTAACTCTCTGTTACAATTAACTCTCTGTTAAAATTACTGTTTCAATAAAAAAAAGTGTATCACTGGTGTCTGAAGTGTGCACTGTGTTTTGTGTTAAATTCTGGTTGATACTCATTATTAACTGTTAATAATAGTGACTTTTCAAATGTTTATAAATACTTAAAAAACAAACTGTACTTAACAAAATTTTCTATGGGGAAATCCTTGAGACGGTGTCCTGAAGACGTTTCCTGGCTACTTCTTCTTGGATGAAAACTAGGCGTGGAGAACTTGGAGTCGAGACACACCGGTTCAAGGGTGGATGTTACGAACAAGAAGTCGTGACACGCCGGTCAACTGGTTTTTATCCTGATGCAGGGTAATTTCTATTCTTGGCCAAAGAGTGGCCTCTCTTAAAATCTTCTTCTTCTTAAAATAATCTTCTTAAAATAATAATCTTAAGATCCTGGTAAAGGGTCTGGAAGACTGGAAGAATCCTGGAGTCGTGAAGATCCTGGTTAAAGGGTCCAGTCTTGTTATCTTCCTTCTTCTATGTGTTTATCCTGGTATAGGGTCGCCAGACTGTTAACCCCTCCGTCTATGGCCCTGAGTCGGTTCGGATTCGACGGGGGGGGGGTTCGGTTAGGAGGCTGCAAAGGATATTTCTTCTATAACATTCTAATTCTTTTCGGTCGCCACTCTGTTAACTCTTGGCTACAGACTCGCCAGACTCTTATGCCAATATCTTCTATGGTGCTTGGGTTGTCTCTTTCTCTCGCTTATTAATTATTCTCTTTTATAATACTCTGATACTTTCTCTGATACTCAAATTATCGACTTTACTAAGTTCCTGAAGAGAACAAGGCTCGAAGGAAAAGATAAAAACTTTCTCTTTTGTAGTTTACTTCTAAAAATGTACAGTTAGTTCTCTGAATTTACAGGGTAGAGGTTCGACCTCTTTCGACCATGGCTCAGGCCGGAATCTAAAAAATATTAAGGCAAGGAGGCAAGGGGCCTCTGGCCCCTCCTAATGAGGTGCTAATATGAAGAAGTGCAATGAAGAAGAGCCTTAAATAAAGTCTTAAATGAAGTGCAATGAAGAAGGAGAAGTAGGAGAGCCTTAAATGAAGTCTTAAATGAAGTGCTGTAATTTTACAAGTACATGTATAATATAACCAAAATGTTTTGGGGGAGGACAGTTGAAGGTTAAATTTCCCCCCTTTTTAAACATGATCAAATAAAAATAAAAATAAAATAACAAAACTAATTTGTATTTTTCACCGAGTCTACATTTATGAAGGCGATATCATTTCGTAATAGTACATATAAGTACACGACTGAGTACGTATTAATTTTGGTTCATTACAATTACGATTACAATTATGGATTACTTCACATTCGCTTATGATTGTTCATTACAGTTCTATTAAAGTACATTCTTACACTATAAATTAAATCATTACATTTAATTACAGTTTCAATGAAGTACATTACAAGTTATTATTAATTACAGTTGCAATGAAGAAGAAGTAGGAGAGCCTTAAATGAAGTCTTAAATGAAGTGCTGTAATTTTACAAGTACATGTATAATATAACCTAAATGTTTTGGGGGAGGACAGTTGAAGGTTAAATTTCCCCCCCTTTTTAAACATGATCAAATAAAAAATAAAAATAAAATAACAAAAACTAATTTGTATTTTTCACCGAGTCTACATTTATGAAGGCGATATCATTTCGTAATAGTACATATAAGTACACGACTGAGTACGTATTAATTTTGGTTCATTACAATTACGATTACAATTATGGATTACTTCACATTCGCTTATGATTGTTCATTACAGTTCTATTAAAGTACATTCTTACACTATAAATTAAATCATTACATTTAATTACAGTTTCAATGAAGTACATTACAAGTTATTATTAATTACAGTTTCATTAAAGTACATTACGTTATTTTAAATTAAAGTATTACAGTTAATTACAATTAAACAGTTACTATAACTTTGTTTTGTTTTTTACAGTGTTTCATATTAATAGACAATTAAGATGTTAAATATAATACAAAGTACATGGCACACATGATATAGATTTATATAAAACATAACGTGTTACATTATATTATAATATGTTATAAATTTTGGAATCAGAGCGAACGGAGGTATTTTATCTTTGAGGCGCTCGATTCTGTTGTAGTGAGCGGAATTCGATCTTACTAAGCATTTTTTTGAGTTCATCTCGGGAGGTCATATAATTAAAAATAAAATGAAAAAAATAATACGAGAACGTTTTTTCGCGTTCTCGAACGAACGCCCAAAGTTTCGCGCGTCACAAATTGACACGAGTAAAAAATGAATATTTAATAAAATTTATATAGGACAATGATCAAGGGAAATCAATGACGGGAAAACGTGACGTATGGATGAATATGGTTGAATAATAATGCTTGTACTACACAACATATAAATAATGACTTCTATAGAGTGTTTCGTCCTTAGTATGATGTTAAAGAATTTTCATACATTGGATACTAGATATATGATGAAGGGAAAATGTGACGTCATAGTTATTGAATTTTTACGTATAGTACAAATCATTATTAGGAAGATTTACAAGAACGAATTAGAGACAAAGAGTGGGAAACGTAAAGAGAATAAAGTTATTTTATGACGTCATAGTGCATAAGTCATTATTAGAAAAGATGGATTAGAAAAATACAGAAATGAATAAAGACGTACAAATCGAAATTCTATCCAAAACTCGCTTAGGCGATTTGGTTTCTTATGTAAAAATGGACATTCGAACAAAAACTATACGAACATAAGTTCTGCATAAAGACAATGAATCCATATAATGATGGTGTAGGAATTGTTTATTGTTCACTTTACATATATTATATATAATATATATATATATATATATATATATATATATATATATATATATATGTATAGAATAATATATCAATATATACAATATATATATGCATATATATATATATATATATTATATATATATATAAATATATATACACACAAATATATACTAAATATATATATACCACACACACACACACAATCATATATATATATATATATATATATATATATATACATATATATAGAGAGAGAGAGAGAGCGAGAGAGAGAGAGATAAAGGTGTAGCTATTTCATTTTTACAGTTTTTTAATCACTAATGGATTCCAAATATCTGGACCTACAGCTGAATGTGCTTTTATTTGTCCTCTAGCTCTCGCTACATCTTCTGGGGTAAAATCAAAGTCTGTTATACACTGTCCTTGCAATTTCTCTGCAAAGAATGCAGCTATGTCAGGTATCGCTTTGTCACATTTTGGGGTACTGAAAACTTATTCATAATGGGCTCTCAATGTTTCAGGTATTTCTTTTGGATCGTCGGTTAGTTCATTATTTCTCTTCCTTAAGTGCCCAATAGCGGCGCGCGTTTTTGTTTTCCTTTTCGCATAATTATAGATGATTTTGGATTTTCCTTTATTGCTTCTACTGCCTTTTCCTCTTCCCCCTCTGTATGGTCCTTAATCAAGTTTTGTTTTTCCCTATCGATATTCTGCAGTTTTTCTTGTATTACTTTCCTGGCATTATCCCCGCAGTTGGCTAACTTCGCTTCCACTCTCTTTCTTTTGCGGAATATTCTTCTCTTTTGCCTCTCTAGCCAGCTCCTCTTTCCTTTTGGCTGTGATTTCGGAGCATATTTTTCTAAAATTCTCAGCATCTTTTCTTCCAAGGTTTTAGCATTTCTTCAGTTGTTTTATTTTCTAAAACTCTTCTCCACTCTATCTGGGCCATGTGCGATCTGATTGCTTCCTAATTTATAGTCTTAAAGTTTAAGTTAAAGGCCCCAAATTTTTTCTTTCCTCAATATGTGTATTGTCTTTTAATGTTGTCGCCATATTTGTTGATGTCACGATTAAGTTGTGGTTTGAGATAATAGGGGAGGGGTATTTTTATATCAACAATCAAGTTCGTGTTAATTGTGAATGCCAGATCTAGGCAGTTATTTTTTCTGGTATTTTCTGTTATCTCTTGTGTCGGCATAAACTCATTGTGAGAGCCATCAACCTCTTTGCTTGCTCCTGGTCTTCTCTTGTGCCCCCCTTGTCCTGGTGTATATGTATATTCCTATCCACCTTTTTTTATTTTATAAATGGGAAGTTAAAGTCCCTTGGGGGAGGGGGGGTTTATGGCCTTTATTAGCCTTTTGATATCATCAATGGCCTCCGAAAATTTTTCGGTTGGAGTGTTTGGAGGTCTATAGATGAATATCAGAATCACGTTTAGTTTTTCTATTTTCACTGCTAGGAGTTCCACAAAGTTGTTTGATTTACTTATTACCGTCTCTGTTATATGATCTTCATGTACATATATAGCACAGCCACCTTTACGTCTCGTTGTTCTATCCGCTCTTAGTAAGTTGAAACCCTTTATATTTATCTCTTTCTTATCAATACAATGTTCGCAGTTTTCACAATTTCCTTGGCAATCCTTAAGATGAGTTTCTGTGAGGCATGCGATGTCCGCCCTTGTTTCGTCCATAAATCCTTTCAAGTACGAAACTTTGTTGAGTGATTGGTTGGTCTTATTCCTTGAATATTAGCCAGGACAATATTTATATTCTTTGTTTTTCGTTGCTCTTTTGCATTTCAAGTTCGTTTTCCTTCGGTTTCGCTTGTTTCGTTGCCCTGTGATCCTCCGAGAGGGATCCGTTTCCGTCTACCTGTTCTGGTAGCTTCTTGCCCGGAAGCGGTTTGCTTGGGGTTTCCTGTGTCAACTGAATGGTTTGGATGACATTTAGCAGCCGTATCGTGTCTGCGATGTTCAAAATTTTTTTTGTTCGCTTATTGTGTTCCTATTGTTATTGTTATTCCTTTTGTCCGGTATATATATATATATATATATATATATATATATATATATATATATACACATATATATATATAATGTTAAGGCTAGGACTGGCTAAACACTGGACACAAATGCATAGCCTAGTGGCTTTAAACGAGATCAAATTATTAAAGTGTTATGTAAGATGCTTATGCATAATTCTTTCTAGTAGAACGTAGGCTACATAATTACTTAAATACGCTAGGTATATTCAATATTTGGTCAGACAAACACAAATTATGTACAGTTGCGCTCATTATTCGTAGGACACTCTTGAGAACAGCTAGCGACACCTGGCATATATTTGTTGTGTTTATTACAAACAGCTGTAACATTTCATGAATGAATCTGGGTGAGTGAGCGCTGTTTGGTTGGTTGACTCATTGGCAAATGTCTTTAGAACATAATTATTTCCATTCATCACTCTGGTTTACATATTACTAAGAAAATATAAATGAATAATTAAATATAAATTCAAGAAGGGGATATATATTAACAAGGGGGATGTCAATGAAGTGAATGAAAAATGGTCTTGTAAAAACTGAAAAAAAAACTTTGGACGTGATGACAAAGTTCATGGTATTGGCAAGACTGAACGAACTGAAGTTTTAATGTATAAAAACAGAGCCGTTGGTAGGCATTATTGTGCCCTGAGCAAATTTCCCGTATTTTTTTATTGATTAATTTATTTATTTACGTTTAATATTCAATATAGATTCAGATATTATGGAGAAAGTGTAGTTTCCGTCCCTGACGCAAAAGGGGACACAAACTACTCTAGGTCAAAGTTGGGGAACGTAAACTACACAAGGATCTTTAGGAGACATTTTTAAAATGATTCCATCAAATAAAACGTTAAAAGTAACGAAAACATTACGACTTAACCTAACCAATTGTCAATTTATATATATATATATATATATATATATATTGACGATTGGTTAGGTTAAATCGTCATATTTTCGTTAGTTTTAACGTTTTATTTGATTAGGTGTACGCGGATAAAGTTGGGAAACGCAAACTACTCTCGGATAATGTAGGGGAACGTAAACTACAGTACACTAGGATAATGTAGGGGAACGTAAACTATACTAGGATAATGTAGGGGAACAGTAAACTACACTAGGCACCACAGGGGGTCGTAAACTATACTTGCTCCGATATTATTTTGTGTTATAACAAAGACAGAGGAAAAACCTGATATATATAAATACATATATAGTAGCCTACGGCTCACCAATTTCTAGTGGCCTAAAAAGTAGGTTTATGATAATTTATTAATTAAATTGAAATGAATAATTATGGGTCACTAGTTCGGGGCACAGCCCAAACAAGCAATATTTAATAAGGAGAGAGAAATTACTTTGTTGTTTTGTGTTTAATTAGAAAAATAAATTAATTATTTGTTCACAGTGATAAACAATTCTATATAGGGTAATTGCACTATATTACAATGGCTGATTCTTAGCAATGAGAAATGGTTTATACAGTATAAGCGTTAAGAGACTATAATAATTACAAGAAACACTAATTCAGGTAGGCTAAGGAGATATGCAGCAGTGAACACACAATAATAAGTAATTAAGCCAAATAATAACGGAGGTAATGAAAGTGCGGTGTTGGTACAGTAAACAGATTAGGCAAGTAAAATAAAATACATAAATGAGCAAATAAACAAGCGGATACAAATATGGTAAGATAATTGAATACGGTAAAGTAGTTGAACAGACCAACTGTAGTCGTAATAGGAAAGTTAGTTTGCCGGTTGTTTGGTTACACTTTTGGGCCTACTTGATTAGGCAGAGTTTGTGGACTTTTCAGCTTTGAATCCTGAATAGTCTAGCACGACTTAATAAAACACTAGGCCGAGTGAGGGCCTACAACAGGCTTACCAACCTACGATTTCAACGGAGATAACTCTGAATGCTGAAGAAGCCTACGTGAAGTTTTACCGTCCTGCGTTTCGACGTGGATAACTATAGACATGCTAAGTGACTTTTCACTTCAAATCATGATGCAAAGGTCCCCTTTGGTATGGAAGCTCCTTAGGGTCATAGAAAAAAAATTATCCAAAGAAACAAGTTGTATCTTAAATCCAAGATGGCCGCCGTCGGCCATATTGGAAAATATGGCCGACTCAGAGCCAAGGAACCGTTTGTCATAGAAACTATTATGATACATGTTTTCCAGCTAATTTGAGGTCGCTGAACTCATGTCTGGCATCAATTTTACATTTGGAATGCATTTAAAGGTTAAATCCCGGAAATGATACACAAAATTGACATTTTGATAAAATTTATGAAAACAGAATTTAGAGGCATGGAAGCAAGAATTGCAAATTGAATGGTAAATTTTAGTGATGGGACGATTAATCGGAATCGGAATCGAGAATCGGAAGAATCGAGCATTTTTCAGGAATCGGAATCGGAATCGGAATCGAGAGAATTGTACCATGATTTCCGATTCTTAAAACGATTCTTTAACTTTTATTGAACCAGTTTTGCAATGTAAACTTTAAAATTTAAATGAAAGAGGATAACAAATTTTATTTTTATTGTATTGTAGCTATACATTAAAACATGTATATCCATGATGTGTAATCAAGAAGATTAAAATGAATTGTTACAACTTACAGTTGATTTTTATTTTTAAACCAATCTATTATAATTTATAATTTATATTACCATACTCATAATGTAAATAGTTAATCTTACCAGAGTAAAATATGACAATTTCCAGAAAAACAAGTATAGAATTATATTTAAAAATATTGAGAATCGGAATCGGAAACGAGAATCGTATCGGAATCGAGACTTTTTAGTGGTATCGGAATCGGAATCGTTAAAAATTTTGGTATCGTCCCATCATTAGTAAATTTACAAGTTCTGTAGTATCTAAATAGTATAATTGGTACATAGTATACTCGACCAATAACTAGCCGACTCAAATATATCATCACAATGTTGTGACAATGTAAGCACATTCATGACATTCCTTCGTTCAGCACTAACCTGATTCCTCATCAGGTTAGTGTACCTCACTCATCTTACCAGTGCGGGAGCACGAACCTTTACATCTACAGAGATACATGCAGGGCTGCCCCTGTACGTACTTACAAGGAGCCTTACAGTCTGTCTTACACTGGCAAATGACAAGCTCTGGTATGTCCCGCGAAATGGTGGGAGTTGTGGTGTAGACTGGAGTTGGCGCAGAGTCGGGGGATTCTTGCTGCCATCCCCATTCCGTTGGAGAGACTGGAGCTGGAGCTTTGATGAGCGTATTACCCCACACGTGTCCACTCTGAAGTCACAAGAGAAATAACTGATTAGTTGAAATAACACTTCTAGAAATACAACTGCATGCAGTAATCTCAAACATGAGTGATGACCCCATTCATGCAATGCTGTCTTACCTGATAGGCTACTCTGAGGAGGTGCTGATGTAGAGCGTCACTGCTTGGAGGAATGTGCTCGAAGTCGCGTCCTTTGTGGAGGAAGAGGGAGAGTCTAGCAGCATCCACGGTTGTGATGCCCTCCTCAGACACAATAGAGCTGCATGACGAATCTCTGGAGCGTGAGTGTGTGAGTCTTGATCATCTCCAGGGTGGGGTTAGGGCAGGAGAGCAGCTTGAGAGGTAAGGTGAGTTCAGGGAGGGACTGCCACACTGACCAGGCCGTCTTCGTGCCTTTGCCATAGAACGCTGAGATCGTGTCGCATCCCGTTAACGCATGAAACGCCGGCAGTGCCATTGCCTTTGAAGGGTCCAAGTCCGCGGGCGATGACATGTGCTGGAATGTACCTGGCAAGGAATGTAGAGATGAGTTAGACAATGGCTTCATGATCTAAAAGCTATCGGTACACTGCAGACACCTTGCTTAAAGACACCTCAATAAAATGACTGTACCTGAAGTGACGCCGCGATCCGAAGGCAATCCAGAGTTCATCAATCCTCTGTCTGGGGGCCGCAAAAGTGTAGACGCCCAGCACTACAACATCGCTGTTGCTGGTGCGGACGATCACTCGACGATGACCGGCGTAGGAGCTGAAGCCACATGCAGAAACATCCGAGTGTCGGCTTCCTCGTGTATGCAGGGGGCAACTGCACCAACATCAGCGTCAGCCGGTGAACTCGCACAATCACTGAGAATGGTGGTGAACAGCTACTTGCCTTGAAATGAAGAAGTCAATGTAATTGAGGATATGCTGAGGAAGTCAATGTAATTGAGGATATGCTGAGGAAGTCAATGTAATTAACTTCCTCAGCATATATAGAGACAGGAATATTTTAAGAAATATTAATTTCTATGTCAGTAGCTCGAAACAATCGCTCAGCTAACCTGTGGAAGCGTCATGAGCTTGAAGCTGTTGGCCACCACCACGAACAACTCCTGCTTGTTCAGGTCCACACGTAGGAAGGCAGCCCAATTGCCAGGAACTTTGGTCGAGAGAGTAACCCGACTCCGCGCTCCGCTGCCTCTTTGCTCCCGAATTCTGACTTCAGGCTCGTCTTGGAGTAGACATCCCAGACAATATCAACCCGGTCGTTTCTTTCAAACCAGGAGAGGATGTATGGCAGAAGCACGTCTGTGAAATAGTCTTCGATGGTCACGGCACTTCCAGGACGAAGCATTTGAACGAGCACAGCACCATCCAGCACAGCTGCGGTCGTCACCGGTCTGCGATAATGCAGTCCAGGATTTCGCTCTTGGTTCCATGGTGCATGTGTCCCTTCCGATAAGAGAGGAGGATGGGCAGAGATCTCATAGGAGAACACCGACTCGTTGATGTTGCGACCAGAATGCGCTGCAAGCAAAATCTGGGTCACCTTGGCTTGTTGGTCCTTGACGACAGCCACTTCCGATTTCCGGCGTTGTTGAGAGAGCGAAGCCTTGAACAACTTCAGCTTGGTGTTGGGTATCGGAACAGTGAACGCCTCCTGGGAGCTGACTCGCTTGTCGACAAACGCTTTGTATCTCTGCAGTCCGATGTCCTTCACCTTCCTCACATTGTCTACCACGTCTGGAGGCATGATGATTGACTCGTCCAGGTCGAGCAGCTCGCCACTCTCCTCCATGAAGGGGTTTTCCCGCTCCTCAAAGGCATCCACCAGCGCCAGCACATCAGACTGGAGGAAAGAAACATATATAGTCATTGCCGAATCATACATATTCTACCACTGAAAATGATGACGATATCTCTCAATTTGCAATTTATTAGAAAGTTACCTTGTAGTCGGCTTGGAACTTGGGGTACTGTTCATGGTGTCTCCGTTCATCTGACTCCTTCGTGCCATCAAATTCCCTGACTAGGCGAGCCATCTCAGGGCGAACGACCTGCTCGCGGCGAACTGTGCGTAGGTCATCCAGATTCTTGATGACGCCAGCCACATTCTCGAGCCAATCGATGAGTTGCTCGTGCATCTGGTCATGTGGGATCTTCGAGAATGCTCACCTGGACTTCTGATAGACGGCGTTAATAGCGACCATGTCGCCGGCAGAAAGTTTAGCCAACAGACGTTGGTCACCTAACACTCGAGCGCAATCATCGACTTTCTTATCCAAGCCAAGAGTGGAGGCCTTCCTCAGCTCTTTCTTGTTGCCCACTTCGTCACAAAAGAGGCATGGAGTGTCGACTGGTTCGCTCGAAGATGTAGAGGGTGAGGGTAAGGTCTGTATGATGGACCTGGCACCACTGTTCATGCGGCGAGTTTTCACCGAGCTAACTGACTCTTGCCCTTGATGCTTTTTCCTTGCTCTCTGCATTTTTTGATTGTCGACAGCATTCCTGCATTTTTTGTGCCACAATACTTGATTAGACATCATCAGCTGCACTACATTCTGAGCACCGCCACCAATGTCATCTACGACTACAAAGTCAGGCAACTCCCCTAATTCCTTGAGCTCCTGGATGTTGTCAGTAACTTCTTTATAAGAGGCTGAAAGTCTTTCAGGTTTGTTTCTCAATTTCACAGATGACGAAGGATTCTTAGTCGATTCATAGCTTTTGTCTGACCGACATATGAAGCATAAGCTCCAGTCGCGAGTGTTCATGATGGCAGGCATGCTTTTAGAGTCACTCATTTCGGATTAATCATTGTGAATCTGAAACATGAAATTTAATTTCTAAAGGTCACAGAACTTAGAAACGTGTGTGATGACTCGTTTTCAGCTAAATTCAGCATGAAAAGGCCATTTCTGAGGTTATTTTGGGGTTTCAGATTATTTTGGGGTCTCACTCCGTCAGTTTGGAAACTACGGAAAATCCCCAATTTCAACATGGCGGCCAGCGGCCATATTTGATTTTGGGGGTCAAAATGACCTCCAAACCCCATAATAACCTCAGAAATGGATTTCTCATGCTAAATGTAGCTGAAAACGAGTCATCACACACGTTTCTAAGTTAATTGGTTCAAAAGTTAGAAATACGGTCATTAGCATAATTTATGCTGATTAGGCATAAAATTGAGCATGTCTATGCATAGATACAACTTGTGTCTTTGGATAAATTCTTTCCTATGGCCCTAAGGAACTTTCATACCAAAGGGGACCTTTGCATCATGATTTGAAGTGGACACCCTATTTTGTGCATTTAACATGTCTACTAAACTCCAAAGATTGACAGGAGCCGACGTGAAGGTTGATCGTACTGCTTTTCGACGGAGATGGTCTGAGGCCGTACAGAGAGTCCCAAGAAGCTAAGCATAAACCTGCAGTACCTGGTCGGACAGGAATATGACTGCGCTCCTGCGAACGGTATGCGAGTGGCCATTTTTAGGAGAATTCAAAGGAGCTGTGTGTACTTTGCGCAGCGCACTTACTCGGCCTCGACTTGTCAAAGTCGTGCAGCGTTTACTTTGTACGGAACAGCCTTGGAACAGTGGGAGAAGTTGAGGTATTCCATGCGTCGGGTCAACGTTCGAACGTCTTGAGGGAAAAGATTGTTGACAATGCATCCATTTCAACTGCGGAGAGGTCTTTCTCCACATTCAAGAAAATTAATCGTTCATTAGAAATTCAACTGGAGAGATCAGGTTGACGAGACTAGCACTTTCTGAATGTGCTCCGAAAGACCTCCGTCTACCCCTAGGAAGTTGTGAATGGATTTGCTAAGAGTTTGCGACGTTTCAACCTCATCATTTTAGTGTGGAATGTGAAAGCTTAAACATTTATATATATATATATATATATATATATATATATATATATATATATATATATATATATATATAGACAAACGGACTCAAAATGAAATCCTGTCACTACTATTCATAATGTTCTAGATGTAATCTTTCCTCAGCGCTGGATAGGTCATGGGGGACCGATAACATGGCCACCTCTCAATCACCCGGCTTAACCCATTTGGATCTTCATAATATTGATTATCGTTATGTATATGTAAATATTTACTTAAATGAGTTCATCACTGGTTTGTACATATACTCATCGCAGTCAGTCATAACCAGTGACACTATGAAACCGTATGTCACTAACCTCGCGCGGAAATTCTATGAAACTTTTTATGTACCCGGTTGTCTACCACTTCGGATAGATTTTGAGTGGAAGTGAAATCAGTTGATCCTCTTCGTGAGTTAAAACGTTTCTCTATGATAAATACCTAATGATGCCAATCGATTATTATTGTTAATGAAGGTGTTGGACAGCGAAGAGCGACTGCTTTCTTTGTATTGAAAGGTTTGATTTCACCGCTTGTGTATTTTTGTCGTAGAGGTATTTTCATTAACTTTGTATTTCTTGTTCGTAATTTATGTTTGTAATCTGCTTTCATATATATATATATACACTTTAATTGCAATAACTGCAACAATATAAAATTACACCAACCCGCAAGGAAAAAATATAAAATCAATTATAAAACGGTGTTTAAAAAGGATAATTAATTTCGGCTGGTCACAACAAAGCCCTTTTCAAAGCCATAAACTAATTAAATATCTAAAAAAGTTATAATTTCCGTCCTGCGGAAGAGCTAAGGTTAAAATGACTGTGAAGGCACACACACGGACAGAGATGGTAGCTGTCGTACGTGTGGCAGTTGGCAAAGGGAAACTATTGCCCAGAATTTCAAACCTTCGAGATAGATCTATAGAAAAAATCAATCCTGTACATTTGGCAGCCGGTCACGACCCGAAATTGCCCTAAAATATTTTAAAATGTTAAAAATAAAGCTATCCACACTGTAGGACAAGTTAATATTGGAAATGGTGTTTTCTGCCAAAATATAAAATGCCTCGCATATTTTTCTCTGTTCCTGGTCCCTGACCTTCATGATAGGTTTAGAATCCTGGAAGTTAAAAATATGATTATGCTGTTCCCTTTGCTGAACTAGGCTACTATAAGCATTACCCGATCTCAGGTCACGTTTGTGGGAATTAATCCTTCTCCGAAAATCAATTGTCTCCCCGATGTATTTTTGAGGGCAGCCTCCACATGGGATTTCATAAACTACGCCAGAATTGTTCGAGGCTTTAGTAATACGATGACGAATGAACGAAGACAATTTATTTTCTTTTCTAAGTGATGTGCCACATAATGTCACCACTTCATCATCTACTGAAATTGAAAGGTATTCTCAGGGTTGTAAAAAGATGATTGATGCTTACCCAGAGGACTTGAACACTAATTTCTCTGCTGAGCTTCAGCAGTTTCACTCATATGTGTGCCATAAGTTCAGTGCAAAAAAAATGTAAAAACAAGATTCAGTCATGCTGAACTTTATAAAATAATTGTAGAAGACAATATTGAGTGTGCCTTCCCAAATGTAGAAATTGCCTTTCGTATATTTTTAACATTAATGGTCACAAATTGCTCAGCTGAGCGTTCATTTTCTCAGTTGAAGTATATTAAAAATACCAACAGAACAACTATGCAACAAGGCAGGCTGGATACCTTATCTCTGCTAAGTATAGAAGCAGATGTGTTACGTAAGATTAGTTTTGAGGATCTGATCAAAGACTTTGCAATTAAAAAAAGTAGGAGAAAACTTTTCAAATATAAATGAAGTGGAAGTATACAAAAATAAACATTATTTTCCATCTTACTGTAAGTTTTGTTTCATTTCAAAAAATAAAATTTTATTTTATGGTTTATTTTTGTTTATATTTTGAATTACATATATATGGGGCACCAAAATCTTTTAAGTGCTTAGGGCCTCTAAAGGTCTTAATCCGGCCCTGCGTCTCATCAACGAATCGGAACCAATTGACCCCCGGCACCAAAGATTCCGGCAAAAAATTAACTTTGATCAAAAATACACCGGGGAGACAATTGATTTTCAGAGAAGGATTAATTCCCACAAACGTGACCTGAGATCGGGTAATACTTATAGTAGCCTAGTTCAGCATACGAAACAGCATAATCATATTTTTAACTTCCAGGATTCTAAACCTATCATGAAGGTCAGAGACCAAGAGCAGAGATAAGTATGCGAGACATTTTAATTTTGGCAAAAAACACCATTTCCAATATTAAGTTGTCCTACAGTATGGATAGCTTTATTTTTAACATTTTAAAATATTTTAGGGCAATTTTGGGTCGTGACCGGCTGCCAGATGTACAGGGTTGATTCTGCCCTCAAAGGGCACGTCTTTATCCCGGTTCCCAGTTTTGGGAGGAAAGAAAGATCTCCGAGCGGCGAAATAAGCTTTATCGATGAACAATTTAGAATAAGCCAAACATATAAGTATACTTTTAATATGTAAAACTTCATCCTCAAGATAAATGGGGTCACAAATCCTGAAAGCTCTCAAAAAGAGGCCGGAAATAACGCATTTCTTAGTACAAAGAGAATGATTGGAAAAAGCATGAATGTTGCTGTCTGAATGCGTAGGCTTTCTAAATACTTTCAAAGAAGGTCTTTGGTTGGGATCTCTTAAAATAAGAACATCCAAAAACGAGAGAGATCCACTATTTTCAACTTCATACGTAAACTGTATTGTGGGTACAAAACTATTAAGAACTCCCACCAGCTCATCCAGAACCACATGAGATTCCAAAATAACACACGTCTCATCAGGGCCGGATTAACCATTAAGCAAAATAAGCCCGTGCTTAGGGCATCAAGGGAAGGGGGGCACCACAGAAATTTTCCATTGTCGGATTTACCATGGATTTATTATACTATTATAATCGCGGCTTATAGCCTATAAGCTGTTGAAAACTGAATTATATATATTCATATATAGTATTTATTTTTTTTCATTGTTTGAATTTGTAGTGAACAACAACCCTTTTGAGAGAATAAATATATTTCGTTGTAATCACACACTTTACGCTTTGCGTTATTATTTTGTTTATATCAAATCTTTGAGCGCCATATTAAAAATACATATAGATTAAATATTTTCGTGTGCTATAGGAAGTTATTCTGAACGTGTGATTTGTGCATATAATATTAAATATATATTTTACATAATCATTTGGTATTGTTTTACAGAAAGATTTAGGTTTATAGAATTGTAATATAAATTAATATTAAAATAAAAGAAACTATAAACTCTCTATATTGCTGTTGTATCAAGTGATGTTTATCACGGCCATTATAATAATAAGATATACTGACCTAAGTTAATTAGCGTTGAAGAAGTTTATCTGTTGCTCTCTCTCTTCTCTAGGGTAAGTCTATGAAGTGTACTTTATTTGTATATATAACAATATTTTATCATACACGTATCTTTATTTTATAATTTATTTATCTATTGTCATAACAGTATAAAAGAATTTAGATTGTAATAACCAGAGTGAATAATTTGTAATGTATATATAACATCAAACGTAGTTAGGACAATTTAGGCCCTAAGCAAATGTTCATATTTCCTATAATTAAATATTGTGTTTTAAATAAATAAATAAATGTAAATATAAAATGTGGCTCGTTAATAGTGAAATGTTAATATTGATATTTTTATAGATTGCGTATTATTAATTCTAATGTTAAGTATTTTTATTTTATAGGTTTCGGTTCCTTCTTTCGGTTCCTTCTTTTGGTTCCTTCTTTCGATTTGATTTGTATTCAACATTTCGAGTTGATATTTCGGTTGAGTTATATTTAATTGCCACTTATATTTAAATTGCCACTTTGGTTGTGTACGGTTCCCATTTTGTCTTTCTGAGAATAAAAGAACAAAGCCAAGATTGTGATATGTGTAACTGTGTTGATTGCCACATAATATACAAATAAAATATTCTTTTTATTTCTGTATTTTACAGACCCCAAGAACCAAGATGAAACGTGTTCAGTTAAGTGGTGCACAAAAGCGAAAACTATCAAAAGAGAAACAAGAGAAGACTTTGGATTTAGAGTCCAAGACTGCAAAGCTGACTGATTTCTTCACACAAGTTCCACGACCACAACGTCAACATGATATACCGATTCTGAATCAAAACCAATCTCCGTCATCAGAAGTGGACACAAATACCACTTTGATCACTTCAAAATCAAAATATGATGACGTTGGAATCACCGAGGTGTCACAAGCAGGTTCATCTACCACATGTCTCACTACTGATCTCACTTTGCCTGTAAATTCTCTTGATACCTCTACTGCAAATGTTGATTCAAGTTGCTTTACAAGACATTCTGGGGTTGAAATAATTGCTGAAAATGAAAGTTTAGTGGACCATGGTGATGGTGGTGAAATGAATCAGTCTGCAGAAGATGAAGTAAATATAGCAAAAGATCCAGGGTTGTGGCTTGATTTCTCTGCTGATGATGTGGCTTATTGGATTGCTTGTGGACCCAGTGACTGTCAACACCACAATGGGCCATTTGACAAGTCTTACCGGCATTTCAGTAGTGGCAAACCAGCAAGATACTGTTCACAAAAACTTTTCGTTGGGACAAAAGCCAATGGTGAGAAATACAAGAGAGAGTGGTTATTGTATTCACCATCAACAGGATCAGTTTACTGTTATGTTTGTAAACTGTTTGCTCCTAAAAATGTCTCACATTTTGTTATAAGAGAAGGGTTCAGTGACTGGCGAAATACTATTGTAATTGATCATCATGAAAAAAGCACTACTCACCGAGACTCTATGCTAACATACTTAACTCGCAGACAAGGTGCGGGGTTGGGACAACAGTTGGAAAAACAAATTCAGGAAGAGTGTGATTACTGGGAACATGTCTTGAGGCGTGTCATAGCTGTTATTTGTACGTTAGCTGAACGTGGCTTGTCTTTTCGAGGAACAGAAGAAAGATTTGGATCATTGCAGAATGGGAATTTTTTAGGGCTGCTTGAGCTCATAAGCCGGTTTGATCCATTTTTAGCAGGTCACATTTTGAAATATGGAAATTCTGGCAAAGGAAATCCTTCTTACCTGTCCAAAACCACCTGTGAGGAACTCATTCAACTAATGGCTCAAAAGGTCCACGCACTCATTGTTGACGAAGTAAAATCTTCTGGTTATTTTAGTTTGTCAGTTGATTCAACACCAGATCTATCACATATCGATCAGTTAAGTGTTGTACTTAGGTACTTAAAAGATGGACAGCCTATTGAACGCTTTTTAACCTTTCTGAAAATGAAAAGCCATACTGGTGAGGAAATGGCAAATCAGGTGTTGCAGTACTTACGTGAAGTTTGTAAGCTAAACTTTTCAAAATGTAGGGGTCAATCTTACGACAACGCTGCCAACATGTCTGGGCGTTATAAGGGGATGCAGCAAAAAATTTTAGAAACAAACAAGTTTGCTATATATGTGCCCTGTGCAGCCCATTCACTAAATCTGGTAGGCCGAAGTGCTGTTGACTGCTGTCAAGAGGCGGTTAATTTCTTCTCTACAGTGCAGTTGCTCTATACCTTTTTTTTAGCCTCAACCAGCAGGTGGGAAATTCTTAAAGGTTGTATTGGAAATGAAAGTGTCTTAAAATCCCTCTCTGATACCAGATGGGAGGCACATGCTATGGCAACAGCAGCAATTTTGAAATCTTTCCTTAAAATTTTAGAAGCGTTAGAATGTATAGCTGAAGACCAGTCACAAAAGGGAGACACTAGAAGAGAAGCAAATAATATTGCAAATAAGATGCAAGAGCTAGAATTCGTTTTTATGTTGAATTTTTGGGATGAGATTTTGCAAAATTTTCATAGAGTAAGCAAAGTTCTACAGAATAAGGATGTGAACTTAAAAACATGTGCAGATCTGTATGGATCATTAGCTGACCAACTGTGCACTTCACGAGATGAATTTGAAAGATATGAAGCAGCTACAAAGGAAATGCTACCAGATGTTGATTACAAGGCAGCTCAAACTCGCAAACGTATCAGAAAGAAGGTACCCAATGACGGAGATGCACCAGAAGTATATCTGAATGCCAGAGATAAATTTCTTATCACCACCTTTTACACAATTGTTGACAAACTTGAAACTGAGATGAGAAGAAGAGGAGAGATATACAAAGAAATAGCAGAGAGATTTTCTTTTCTAAGTGATGTGCCACATAATGTCACCACTTCATCATCTACTGAAATTGAAAGGTATTCTCAGGGTTGTAAAAAGATGATTGATGCTTACCCAGAGGACTTGAACACTAATTTCTCTGCTGAGCTTCAGCAGTTTCACTCATATGTGTGCCATAAGTTCAGTGCAAAAAAAAATGTAAAAACAAGATTCAGTCATGCTGAACTTTATAAAATAATTGTAGAAGACAATATTGAGTGTGCCTTCCCAAATGTAGAAATTGCCTTTCGTATATTTTTAACATTAATGGTCACAAATTGCTCAGCTGAGCGTTCATTTTCTCAGTTGAAGTATATTAAAAATACCAACAGAACAACTATGCAACAAGGCAGGCTGGATGCCTTATCTCTACTAAGTATAGAAGCAGATGTGTTACGTAAGATTAGTTTTGAGGATCTGATCAAAGACTTTGCAATTAAAAAAAGTAGGAGAAAACTTTTCAAATATAAATGAAGTGGAAGTATACAAAAATAAACATTATTTTCCATCTTACTGTAAGTTTTGTTTCATTTCAAAAAATAAAATTTTATTTTATGGTTTATTTTTGTTTATATTTTGAATTACATATATATGGGGCACCAAAATCTTTTAAGTGCTTAGGCCTCTAAAGGTCTTAATCCGGCCCTGCGTCTCATCAACGAATCGGAACCAATTGACCCCGGCACCAAAGATTCCGGCAAAAAATTAACTTTGATCAAAAATACACCGGGGAGACAATTGATTTTCAGAGAAGGATTAATTCCCACAAACGTGACCTGAGATCGGGTAATACTTATAGTAGCCTAGTTCAGCATACGAAACAGCATAATCATATTTTTAACTTCCAGGATTCTAAACCTATCATGAAGGTCAGAGACCAAGAGCAGAGATAAGTATGCGAGACATTTTAATTTTGGCAAAAAACACCATTTCCAATATTAAGTTGTCCTACAGTATGGATAGCTTTATTTTTAACATTTTAAAATATTTTAGGGCAATTTTGGGTCGTGACCGGCTGCCAGATGTACAGGGTTGATTTTTACAAAATTCTGGGCAATAGTTTGCCTTTGCCAACTGCCAGAGGTACAACAGCTACCATCTTTCTGTCCGTGTATATGCCTTCACAGTCATTTTAAGTTTTTAACCTTAGCTCTTCTGCAAGACGGAATTTTTCTAACTTTTTTAGATATTTTAATTAGTTTATGGAGGGCCGTTTCCTGGCATAAGCAGACTAAGCGGCCGCTTATGGCGCCGCTGCTACTAGGGGGCCCCTAGACAGGCTCCCAGGTCATAGCTCAGTGGGCAAGATTGGGATATAGCTGAAGTTATTATTATTATTGTTATTATTATTATTATCCTTATTATTATTATTATTATTATTATTATTATTATTATTATTGTCGTATTAATTAAAGTTTTTGTAGGAGACAAATGTGATAAAAGGGAGATAAACGAAACGTTTTGGTCGTTATGTGTAAATAACTATTGTGAGATCTTATTTCTATATTATTTAACTTTATTCTTACTATAGGCTTATACCTTCCTAAATGTTTAATTTTTCTAGTATTGTAATACATTATTTCACTAATTTAATAATTATTAAGAGATTTTGTAACACTTTAAAACCTAGGATTATTTTCGTTATGTTTTGAAGTTTATTAATTCTTTTCTCATCTTTTTCAGATAATGTGAATTTTGTTGGTTAAAACCTAAATGGTCTGATTATTTGAATGTATTTAATTAACGTTACAATTATAACAAATTATTATTATTATTATTATTATCATCATCATTATTATCATGATTATTATTATTTAGCAGATTAGTTGTGGTTAACTAGATGTGACTTCGTGCATTTGGCATCTTGGAAAATGAAACGACATTATCCATCAGGAGCTGAAAAACGGAAAAAGAAGAAAATAGAGGAGGAGAAGCTTTCCAGTAGCACGGGTGAGATGTGCCACTTGTATATTCTTATGATTACAGTTCAGGCAACTAGGTTAGGTAGACCATCAAGGTAGGCAAGTGCTCAGGAATCGTGTAGAGTAAGCTAGTCTCTGTAATATTTATAATATTTCGAAATGTGAAATTTAATGGATCACATCACCTCAAATTCTGTTAACACAGATCAATTATCAAACAAGATAAGAAAGAGTATTTTAGCCAAAATTAACAGAATATGTAATGTTATGTTCTTCTCAGGAGCACTACTGAAATATTTGGAAAAGCCATCCTCAGCAAAGCCTGATGAGCATCATGAGCCAACAGCAGGACCATCCTCTATGCAACCTCAAACACCAGTAGAAGTAGAGCCTGATGAACCAACAAGTGGCCCATCTTCTGTTCAGTTTCAAACACCACACACAGGCATTTCTACTGAGCAACAAGAACCAAGATCTGCTCCACCGCTTGATCCGTATGACTGGCCAATTGTCCTGTCAGATGCCTTGAAGACAAATCTGGTGTCTCGAGGACCATTTCAAATCAGTCCAGATTTCACATTCCCTAAAAGAGAGGACGGTAGAAGCATTCATCACTATTACATGTACAGAACATCAATTAATGGGGAAAAAATAAAGCAAGTTGTTTTCAAGGAAGTCGTACAAACTAATTACGGATGGACTTTCAGACTGGATAAACGTTGGTTCGCTTCTGAAAGGCCATGAAAATAGTTCAGAACATGCAGATAACATGGCAACATGGATGGATCTGGAACTGCGGCTAAAAACTGGGAGGACCATTGACCAAACTCAAGTGTCATTAATGGAGGTAGAGCGAAGACGCTGGCGAGATGTTCTCACACGTCTTGTAAGTATAATCCAATCACTGGCAGAGAGAAACCTTGCTTTCAGGGGGTCTTCCTCTACATTGCACAATCGAGACAATGGCAACTTCTTGAGGGAGGTTGAGCTGCTTGCCAAATTTGATCCAGTGATGAAACAACACATCAGCAGAGTCGAAAGTGGTCAATATATTCAAGTTATCTAGGAAACATCATTCAAAATGAGCTCATTGGGTCCATTAGTGGGAAGGTCTTGGATGCCATTGTTGCAGAAATAAAACAAACTAAATATTACTCACTCATTTTAGACTGCACTCCAGACATAAGCCACCAAGAACAGATGTCGATTATTATCAGAATTGTTAAAATGGGTGAAGTACCAGAAATAAAAGAATACTTCTTGGGCTTTCTTGAGGCTTCAGAAAGTACAGGCCTGGGTTTATCAGTTCTGATTCTGAAGAGACTAGATGAACTGAATATTCACTTCCATGACTGCAGAGGACAGTCATATGACAAGAGAGCGAACATGAAAGGCAAGAACAAAGGTGTTCAGGCAAGGTTATTAGAGAAGAACTGTCGTGCACTCTATGTTCCATGTGGGGCTCACACTCTGAATCTTGTAGTGGCTGATGCAGCTAAAGCTTCCACAGATGCCATCAGCTTCTTTGGCAAGTACAAAAATTGTACAACCTTTTTGCAGCAGCTAAACAGAGATGGACAAACCTAAAGAAGCAAGTGAACATAACACTCAAGTCTTGGAGTGAAACCAGGTGGGAGAGCCGGCTTAAGAGCATTGAGGCTGTGCGATACCAGAGCCACAACATCAGAGAGGCCCTGTTGGAAGTCAGAAACAATGCCACAGATGCCATAGCCAGGACTGAAGCACAAGCACTTGCAGAGGAGGTAGGGTCTTATCGCTTTCAGATTTGCACAGTAGTATGGTATGACATCTTCATGCAGTTAACCATGTGACCAAACTTCTGCAGTCTCCTACAGTGCAGTTTGATGTGGAAGTCAACCTCCTCACAAAAACAAAAGACTCACTCACCAGCTACAGAAACACAGGTTTTGTTGCAGCACAAGTCGTAGCTAGGAAAATATGTGAGGAAATGAATGTGGAGGCTGTGCTGAAGGAGAAGAGGCTCAGATCCACAAAAAAGCACTTTGCTTACGAAGCTCCTGACGAACCATTTACAGAAGCCTTAAAGAGGCTGGAAGTCAAATTTTTCAATGTGGTGGTGGATTGTGCCATCGGGCCAATAAATGAGAGATTCAAAACATTAGATGATATGAGGGACATATTTAGGGTTCTCCTAAACTTCACCACAATGAACAAGAAGACTTGTCCTGCAAGTGTGAAAAGCTCTCTAAGATACTGAGCTCTGGAGCTGACTCTAACATTGATGGAAGAGAACTGGCCCTCGAAATTAAGAACTTGCCGACTTTACCTTCACACAACATGACTGCATTGGAGCTTCTCTCCTTCATTCATCAGAAGCAACTGAAGGAACTATACCCCAATCTCTGGGTTGCACTAAGAATTGCCTGCACCCTACCTGTGACAGTAGCGTCAGCCGAGAGGAGCTTCTCTAAGATGAAGCTAATCAAGAACTACCTCAGATCATCAATGGGGCAGGATCGCCTCAGTGGCCTTGGCATCATAAGCATCAACCAGGACGTTGGCAGGGAGATTTCATATGATGATGTTATTGATGATTTCGCCCAGAAAAAATCTAGGAGGCAAAAATTTTGAAGATACAAACTGTTCTGTATAACTGTTAGCTATTACACGATTGTATCATAGAGTTAGTAATTGTTTGGTAGTTGATAATTGCATTTTTTTTTATACATAGTTCTGTGTCATTTATTCTAAATAATGTATAAGCTAATTTTCAGGAATTTCATGAAGAGTATTTTTTCTGTTCGTCTTGTGAAAGTACATATTTGTTGTTTTGGACATAAATGTTTCATTAAAATTGTTTCATAATTGTTTTTTATTAACACAGCCATTTTTTTTATGTGTGTGCTGAGGTGATGTAGTAAGGCGTGAGTTGGTGGATGGAGGGGTGGGGCCTCAAATGGGTACACTGCTTAGGGCCCCCTAATGGCTAGAAACGGCCCTGAGTTTATGGCTTTGAAAAGGGTTTGGTTGTGAACAGCCGAAATTAATTATCCTTTTTAAACAGTTTTATAATTGATTTTATATTTTTTTCCCTTGCCGGTTGGTATATATATATATATATAATTTCATGCCAAACAAATTCAAAATAATACAGAACGGAAATGCATCCCATTTTTAACTCTTAATTTACACTTAATGAATAATATTGTACAGAGAATGAGAATTGTCTTCTTATTCTTACGAGGAAAGCGGCGAGTTCCTTCTATCAATTTATAACGGATTTAAACCGTTTGTACGTCCGGTCCTTTCTGGATACTGTTTCAAGATGAACGGACGCGTCGTTTTCAGTATTTGCGCTTTCGTCCGAATTAAGTCGTAAAGTGACTCTCAAAGTTTAGAGTGCCACGCATGACGTGTGCATTGTGCATGACGAAAACGGAGGGAACTCATGCTACAACAGGAATTAGAAGAATTAAACATTGTGCTTAAATTACTCAAAGATATACTGTATATTATATTTGAGGTAATATTTTTTCACTCATACCTTGTAGAGGAGATGTTCCGTGCGTCGATCTCTTTTCATACGGAGGTGAGGCTGGTGGCCACACCTTTAGACCTAGCCTGGTGTAGGAGAGAGTTGCTGTCTTGAGCTATCCATTTCACATAGTCAGGTACACCCGGCTCTTTCGGTTAGCTGTCATTAGGAATACATTTTAAGTGCAACAATTGCACTTAAATAAGATGGAAAGGGAAAAGGCAATAAAGTTGGAAACTAAGAGCTAGTGGTAGTCGAACTCACGTCAGGTTTCAGAGTCAGCACTCCTACCGATCACACCATCTAGAATCCCACGAAAGGTTTGTTCAAGCTGTTTAAAAAATTTTCATTCAACTCCCTCGCCTTTAATCAGCATATGAATGCTCCTTTTTAGTCCAATTATACAGCATCTTAACGAAAGAATTGTGTAATCCTTAAAATCACATTAAAAACGCGACTTCAGAAATTTCTAATCCTGATATATACAGGGTGCGACATAAGTCGGTTTACGGAGAATAATGGAATCACCTTGCGAAGAAAAATATTTATCATTTACTACAGAAATTATTCAGTGTCCTCCATCATGTTCAATACATACGTTGCATCTTTGCACCACTGAACAACAAATAGGGCAGCACAGTTCTTTGTTATTATTCAACGTCTCGAACTCTTGGCGTATCAAAGTTATCGAAGTCCCGAGGTTTCTGGCCGTAAACTCTATCTTTGATTATACCCCACATTGAATAATCACATCACAGAGATTATTCAATGTGGGGTATCTCCATGTTAAGAGTTTCGAATTAAGTTAAGTTAAGTACAGTTAGATTCAATTACTGTACGTTAAGTTGAAGTCAGTCTTGATGATTTACAATGAGAGCTTTATGGGAAGTGGCTCTTGTTTTCTAATTATTTGCTCTGCAGTTTTGAAAAACTGCGATAGTAATCAGACGTTGGAGGGCAAAGGGCATTATTTTCATGCCAGCATGAAGAAACTTCTCGAACGATCTTAAGCGCTTACAAATAGTTTTCAATAAAACTTAAAAAACAGCGCATTCATATATATATCGGGTGGTCCGAAAAAAATGACGTATTTTTTAAAAATTAATATCTCAGTAACCCCCTTCCTTATCATGACAATTTTTATATGCAAGATACTTTCAAACTTCTTTTTTTGAATGCAAGAAACGGAATTCTGATATCTTTTATAGTTTTCTCGCAATTAACAAAAGTAACAACATGGGTCAAAAAAACGAATATCATGAGAAAGGAAAAATTTAATCAGAAATTTAACTAATTAATTTACAGTAAATGATCGATTGGACCACCACTCTGTTGACACACTAATCTAAGTCTTTTCTTCCACACAAAAATAATACTTCTTACTTCATTAACCCTAGAACACTGAACATATGTTTGAGTCACACAAACACTGAACATGGGTATATTATACCCGACATTGGAAAATAGAAAAAAAATAGTAAATATGCATATTTATTTAAATTAACAATTACACACTAAAGGTAATGCACCTTACTATTACTAAACCTAATATTAACTCTTAACTCATACAAATGAGGTTCGTACTGAATTTAGAAAAAAAATATTGAAAAAGCAAAAAAAAAAAAAAAACATTTGAGAAGTTTTTTGAAAAAATCACCAAAAAAAAACGGCTCCCATCAATTTCAACCAAACTTCCCCAAACCCTTCCCAGGTATGCTGCCTCTGCTCACAGGGGGTCTCCAGTACCCAGTCCATGCGCAAACTGTAGGGAAGATAGGTGGAAACAACACCCTTTTTTAGTACACGAAAAATGGCTTATTATTCACTATAATGCGATTTTAGCCTATGATACCCCCTGTAAATGAGTACTAAGTGATATATGAAGACTATTACAATAAAATAATAGTTTTAGGTATATTCCTGGAACATTATAACTTACCCTAGCCCCACATGCAGTTGTCAGGGGTCACCACCACACAGTCGACGCGCAAACTGTAGGGAAGAGAGGCAGGAAAAAAGGCTTTTTTAGTACACAGCCTTTTTTATAACAAAGCCTTTTTTAGTACACAGAAATGACTACATCACAACAAAATAATGGTTTCAGGTGTATTCCTTGACACTTACCTCAGCCTCACACGCAGTCGCAGCAGTAGGGGTAGTAGTGGCTGGGGCAGACAGGTAGGTGACATCCGTGACACCTGAAGCGGGTCTTCTTGTCAGCCTTTGACTGACACTTAGAGCAGCGGACCATGGGCTCCCTCATTTCTGCTGCTGACACACATTTGGTCGAACGTGTCGTTGTCTCATTATAAAACTGAATAATCTCTGGCTTTCCATTTTCATTCATAGTCGGCTGCGTGTGCATCGACGACATCAGGAGGACATTCTTCGTTTTTGTGGTCGTGTCTGGCACATAGGACACGAGTGTCATGTCCTTGGTGAAGAGGAAGGCGGTGCTACCTGGCGTGCGGGTCACCTTATCTTTCACCGCATCTGGTACTTCCTTCTTATTCCCCTTCACTGTGCCCACCAGTGTCATGCCACAGTTATGGAGAAGGTCGTGTATTAGTGGCACAGATGTAAACCAGTTGTCGGTGGTGATGTTGCGGTTGGTGTGGTGGTAGGGTCGTGTAAGTTCTTTCGTAAACATATGGCCTAGCTGCAGTCCATCTCTTGGGCGAGTTCCCTGTTTCCCCAGGTAAGGAATACCTGTCAACAGGTACTTACTTTTGACGTTATTTGCCAAGACAAGTTTTATTCCATATTTTGCTGGCTTATTTGGTATATATATTCTAAAGGGGCATTTACCCCTGAAAGCCAGCAACTGTTCATCTACAGTGAGGGTCTCGTTGGGCGTGTAGTGTTCCTCACAGTAGCCAATAAACTTGTCCCACACTCCTGATTGGGGCTAATTTGTCGTCGGCCCGCCTCTCTTCCCGTGTGTTTGCGTCATCAAATCGTAGGCAGGTCAACAGGAATGTAAATCTAACCTCCGACATAGCTGCCCTGTAGAATGGAGCCCCCGAAACAGGGCACCACAATTCCTTTGTGGACAGGTGGTTGTCATGCCTGTACCCACTAAACACCAACACACCTAGCAGGGCACGTATCTCTGCTGCTGTTGTCCTCTGCACAGTGGATGTTTTCTTCTTGTACTTGATGGCTACATCAATAATCTTCTGATTGGTCCACTCCACTATTTCATTTATGATATCATCAGACAAAAATAGCTTGAAGTACTGCTCTGGGGTGGTGGCCTGAGCAGCTGCTTGGGTGCGACCGGGCGTGAATGGTGGAATAATGTTCCTTGCTGCTGTTCGTGTTGCTGCGGAGACCTGCGGCCTTGTGTGCCACACAAAGCCTGATTTACTTTTCACTGTTGTCGTTGGAAAAGTAACAAGCAGGTCCTCATCCTCATCACGGCGTCGTCGTCCCCGGCGAGCAGGAGGAGGAGCAGAAGCAGGAGGACGTGCAGCAGCAGGGTGATAGCAGCAGGGTCATCAGGGTCATCTGAGTAAGCAGAAGGGCCAGCAGCAGGGTAGGAAGAAGGGCAACCAGCAGAAGGGCCAGCAGCAGGGTTAGCAGAAGGGCCAGCAGCAGGGGTGGCAGGGTCAGCAGCAGGGGTAGCAGGCGAGGCGGTAGGAGGGGGACGCCTAGTCCTACCAGTCGACCACGTGCTCCCTTTATCTGCCTGCGACGGGGTGCTTGGTCTGTGTCAGAGTCACTAGTTTCTATGCCACTACTCATATCCTCTGGGTTAGCCACAAAGTCAACATCATTATCACTATCATAAAGCTCTTCATGTTCTAACACATCACTTTCTTCGTCACTATTGAGTCCAAAAAGAATAGCATCCACTTCCTCCTCAGTTGGATTTTTATGGTAATGGGAAGCCATTATGGTCAGGATAACTTACTAATGGTATAATAGTTTATCTGAAATATTATTCACAGCCTGAAATGGAAAATAAATAATTAGTACACTCGCACTTTGTACACTAACACTGAACTCGGGTATAATACACCCGATTTTTTCTTTTACTATTATCACTGAACTTGGGTATACCGTACCCGATCACATGATTATAGAAAATTCCAGGGCGTGGAGCGGAGCGACATGACCTACCTCTGTCAGGGCTCGGGACAGACTGAAGCTACTAAGGATACCAGCTGCCTGCCTCCATGGGAACACCACGTAATGCGCGTGACATCATGGCGTTCGGGTATATTATACCCATGTTCAGTGTTCTAGGGTTAATGCCAATTTCTTGCCAAGATTCAAGTATTTTACTTTTTAATTCTGATTCGGTGAATTTTTCTCGTCGACCTCGGTAAACATTCTCTTTTAGTAACTCCCAAATTGAGTAGTCCATAGGATTACAATCTGGGCTTTGTGGTGGCCACTCATTTTTCGTTATTAATTTTGGTGTATTGCTAATCAGAAACGACTGTGTGGCGTAGCTTGTATGCGACGGTGCTCCATCTTGTTGAAATATGAAATCATTTTCTTGATACAGGCGACGACAATCCGGCAACAATTTTGTTCTTAAAAGTTCAATGTAATTTGCAGAATTCACCTTTGTCTTTTCAGTTTCAATAAAATGAACATCTGTCTTGCCATTCCAAGAGACCCCTGCAGATATCATAACCTTTTTGGAGAATCTTGACGTTTCATGATACAATCTGTTTATTGAAATGTCACACTTTTTACCACGCCCGTAGACAACATCATTTTGACGGTTTCGCGGAATTTCTAGAGTGAAATCTTTTTCATCCGTGAAGACTATCTTTTTAATATCAACGACAGAGAAATTATCAAGTAACTTTCTGCACCTTGTTTTTCTTTTATCCTTAACAGTATCACTTTTTCTAGAAGATACTATTCTTTTGAAGGCTTTTAGTTTTTGTGCTTTAATTATTCGGTGTACAGAAGTCTTTCCAATATTCAAATGTTTAGCAATTGTTCTTTGTGACAAATGACTTCCTGGTTTATCTTCTTGAGAGCAGATTTTATCGTTGATGTAATCCACATTTTCTGGAACCGAAGCTGTTTTAGGTCTACCGCTTCCTGGTTTTCTGGCAGTACTTCCCGATTCGCGAATCTTTAAGAGACTTTCCACTGCACGCCTTTTCCACTTTTTGCCGGGAAACTCTTGCAATAACCTTCCAGTCTTCCATCCTTTTTCACAGTAACAATTTTTAATGAGAATACGATCTTCCTCTGACAACATCATTAAGGGTACTGACGAATTGTTAAAAAATAAAAATATCCACAATTTGACTTGTTCATTCCTGTAGAGTTTTGTAATAACTTGCAAAAATATCGCATGATATCGTATAAAAATGATATCGTATAAAAAACGGATATTATATTGCGATTTTTGTTTTTTTGACCCATGTTGTTACTTTTGTTAATTGCGAGAAAACTATAAAAGATATCAGAATTCCGTTTCTTGCATTCAAAAAAAGAAGTTTGAAAGTATCTTGCATATAAAAATTGTCATGATAAGGAAGGGGGTTACTGAGATATTAATTTTTAAAAAATGCGTCATTTTTTTCGGACCACCCGATATAATATATTATATATATATATATATATATATATATATATATATATATATATATATATATATATATATATATACACACACACACAGGGTGATGCAAAAGTCAGGAGTCCAAGGGTCATCATTGTATAAATTATAAATTTTTAACTAAAAAGGTATATTTTATTTAAAAATAATGGCGGCCATAGAACAGGAAAGATCCTTTCTCTCTGGCTCCTTTAACTCCTGACTTTTGTGCCACCCTATATATGTTATAATGTTATAATGTTTCAGACCAACAAAGACCCTACGATCCACTCATGGCTGGTCTACCTAACTGTGTTCGTAATTGTGTATTGTGCATGTCCTCCGTGGTGGCGGAGGGGACCTACAATTTTACGTGGGTTCCGAACCACAAAAAACATACGAACATATGAAATTTTTAAGTGGCCACACTAGGGGCCACTTCGGCCCATTGAGGTGGCTCCACTATGTAAAAACAGCCTGTACATTGGCAACAACCAATTTTTAAAAAACGGATCAATCCCAGAATAGGCACCTGAAATCATTTTTAGGTGCTTAATCTGGGATTGAGGCAAAACACAGGTGCTTAATCTGGGAATGAGGAGAAAAAATATAAACAGTTTTTAGAGATATAATTTCATTGTTTTTATCAATATTTGAAAAAATAAACTCTAACCTAACCTAACCTAACCTAACCTAACCTAATCTTTTGCTATATCTTCTGCTTTTTTGGTTAGTTTTGCTATTCGGGTTCATATTGCAGGAATTTATAATAAATAAAATTTTTCTTTATTCATTAAACCACTTTAAACCTTTTATAACTTTGCCTTTATTACATTTGTAATAAACTTTGTATAAACAATAAATTTTGTAATCATCAGGGTTTTTTTATTTAATTCCTTGCAAGGTGCCTATTCTGGGATTGAGGTTGAACGCAGGTGCTTCATCTGGGATTGAGGTACATCAGGTGCCTATTCTGGGATTGACCCTAAAAAACTAAATAATTATCAATTTAAAACTAAGTAATTATCAACTTAAAACTAAAGATAGAATCTCTGGATCCAGAGGATCAAGTCATAATAGACTACTATCCACAAATATGTTACACTCTATATCTATTTATAACCGACATGCAAATATATCAGATCCAAAGAATCCAATCAATTTCATTACGGTATCCATCACTACCAGTACCTTGCCAACCAAAAATAAGTCACGGTCCATATCAATTGCGGACCAAGTCACAATTTACAACCATATACATTTCCATATATACACTTAGGAGGAAAAGTGTAGGTGTGGCTGTAAAGACTGTACAGTAATGTAGAAATGTGTGTGCACCCATTTTGGGTCTGCCATTTAAAGGTGTTTGTGGGGCAAGTGAAGAGCATGAGTTTTTCAATACCTCACAGTACTATGGGGGGCACCGCTCGGCAGAGGAATCTCTTTAAATGGGGTGTGTAAGGACAGAGAGTATCCCCTAACCCAAGATGCTGCCTCCCTATATCCCACAACACTTGTAAAACTATGTTTTCTTAAATTTGTTCTACAGCTTGGCTTAAATAATTTCATACTATGACCTCTAGTCTGGTTATTGGGATCTTTAATGAAAAGAGAATCAAAATCTATCTTATCCAACCCTTAATTTTACTACCTTAAACTATACCCAATCTATCAACATATGCGTCTAATCGATTTTTAAACATGTTTATAGACGCGCTACTAATTACTTCTACCGGCAAACTATTCCAGCTATTTAATGCGTAAAAAAGTTTTTGGCAACTGCTGTCTCGAACCTTCTACTCGTCAACTTACACCCGTTATTTCTAGTCCTATTATATTGAGATATTTCGAAAAAGCTATCTCTATCTACGTTATCGAACCCATTCATAATTTTGAAAACCTGGATTAGATCACCCCTTAGCCTCCTAGTCTCGAGTGTAGTCAGTTTTAACTCTTTAAAACTATCCTCGTACGACTTTGATCTAAGCGACGGAATCATCTTAGTTGCTCGTCTTTGAACCCTTTCGATTTTGTCTATATCTTTGCACATATGCGGATTCCAAAATTGGATCGCGTACTCCAAATGGGGTCTAACTAATGATTTATAAAGAGGAACTATAATATCGCGCGATTTGTACTAAAAATTCCGAGCTATAAAACCTGACACTTTGTTCGCTTTATTGACCGCTGCTATACTTTGTTACGCTACTTTTAAATCACCAGTAACTATAACTCCTAAATCTTTCTCCTGCTCTACGCTTATCAACTTTTTCCTTGACATACTATACGCAAATTACCGTTACGCGAACCTATATGTAAAATTTATATATATATATATAATATATATATATATATATATATATATATATACTACATATACATATATACATATACACATATACATGCATACATACGTACATATACGTACATACACACATACACATACATATACATATATATTGTAAAGAACGACGCTTGTATAGAAGAACGTTCCGCACAAGATGAGGAGGGAGAACGAACAAATGAAAAATGAGGTAACCACCCGGGAATCGAACCCGGGATCTTCCGATTGCCGGTCAGATATGCTGACCACTACACCATGGGCCTCGATTAATCAGAAGTCGTAATCTCCTACATACGAGGAGAATTACGACTTCTGATTAATCGAGGCCCATGGTGTAGTGGACAGCATATCTGACCGGCAATCGGAAGATCCCGGGTTCCACTCCCAAGTGGTTACCTCATTTTTCATTTGTTCGTTCTCCCTCCTCATCTTGTGCGGAACGTTCTTTTATACAAGCGTCGTTCTTTACATTAATTATATTGTGTGTCGTTTGCAGTTAAAATGTATATATGTGCGGCATGCGAGGGGTGCCCCCTCAGGGCATTGGTTTCTGCTCGTATGTAGGAGAATTACGACTTCTGATCAATCGAGGCCCATGGTGTAGTGGACAGCATATCTGACCGGCAATCGGAAGATCCCGGGTTCGATTCCCGGGTGATTACCTCATTTTTCATTTGTTCGTTCTCCCTCCTCATCTTGTGCGGAACGTTCTTCTAAACAAGCGTCTTTCTTTACATTATTTATACTGTGTTGTTTGCAGTTAAAATGTATACATATATATATACATACATACATACACATACATATATATATACACATATACATACATATATATATATATATATATATATACATATACATATACACACACATATATATATATATATATATATATATATATATACATATACCACATATACATACATACATACACACACACACACACACACACACACACATATATATATATATATATATATATATATATATATATATACTACATATATATATACTACATATATCAGTGTGATGTGATTATTCAATGTGGGGTAGCTCTTCGTTTCCAACTTTATTGTCTTTTTCCTTTCCATCTTATTTAAGTGCGATTATTGCACTTAAAATGTATTCCTAATGATACCTAACCGAATGAGCCGGGTGTACCTGACTATGTGAAATGGATAGGCTCAAGACAACAACTCTCTCCTACACCAAGCTCGGTCTAGAGGTGTGGCCACCAGCCTCACCTCCGTATGAAAAGAGATCGACGCACGGAACATCTCCTCTACAAGGTATAAGTAAAAAAAATTACCTCAAATATACAATATATGTTTGAGGAATTTAAGCTCATTGTTTAATTCTTGTAATTCCTGTTGTAGCATGAGTTCCTTCCGTTTTCGTTATGCACAATGCACACGTCATGCGTGGCACTCTCAACTTTGAGAGTCACTTTACGACTTAATTAGGATGAGAGCGCAAATACTCAAAACGACACGTCCTTTCATCTTGAAACAGTATCCAGAAAGGACCGGACGTACAAACGGTTTAAATCCGTTATAAATTGATAGAAGGAACTCGCCGCTTTCCTCGTAAGAATAAGAAGACAATTCTCATTCTCTGTACAATATTATTCATTAAGTGTAAATTAAGAGTTAAAAATGGGATGCATTTCCGTTCTATATTATTTTTAAGTTGTTTGGCATGAAATTTTATATATAAATAAACTGTATATACACGAGTGTATATATATATATATATATGAAAATTATTTCACGAAAGTAACACCTGGAAAAAATTTATGATGAATAAAACCAAAGGAAACAGAATGGTGCTCAAGCGCTTTCGTCTAATGACATCATCAGGAACACTGAAGTAAATAAGAGTTCAAGACTATATACAGGTTACAAAAAAAAAAAAAAAAAAAATATATATATATATATATATAATAAATATAGATATAAAAATTGTGGGAGAAGCATACAAATTTGTAAGGAAAACGACCAATTTTAGCACTTTGCCTGAATTCAAAACAAGATCAAATTTTATAGTTAATGCCTGATTGATATATAGGTCACAAAAAATAAAAAAAAATATATATAAAAATAAATTGAAAAATAAAAATTGTAAGAGGAGCATACATATTTTTAAGGGAAAACTACCCACGTTTTAGCACTCTGCCCTTCTTGTCTAAATCCTTTCTAAACGAATTCAACACAAGATCAAATGGATTGTTTACACCCAATTTTATAGATAAGGCCTGAATGATATATAGGTCACAAAAATTTTTAAAAAAATATATATATATCAAAATAAATTGAAAGAATAAAAATTGTAAGAAAAGCATACAAATTTATAAGGAAACACTACCAAACTTTTAGCACTCTACCCTTCTTGTCTAAATCCGTTCTGAACGAATTCAAAACAACGGGATCGAGTTGAAAAAGACCTTTGCACATGTTAAAGTTATTTGTAAGTTAGATAATAGCAGCCTCAAGAATATTTCTATTAACAATGTTGCTAGAGTGAAACAAAACTGAAGCATTATTCCACTCAATACAGTGGGATAACTCTAACAAGTGGACAAACACGGCATTGGACGACTGTCGCGTTCTGACGGAATATTGATGCTGTTTTACACGCGTGTGCAAATCCTTTCCCGTCTGACCAATATAAAAGGAATCACATTGTTTACAACCAATTTTATAGATAATGCCTGAATTATTGGCAGGGCTATTTTTTACTATGATATTTTTCACAATATGGTTATATGAAAATACTACATTAATATCCAAAAGTTTAAGTACATTAGCAATGCCTAAAAAGCACGGGAAAAATGGAAGTACTAAAATATTCTTTGACAAAGTGCGAGTGTCATTATTCACACGATAGAAGGTTCGTTTTGCCTTGTTAAGACAAGATTCCATAAACGCAGGCGGGTAGCACAGATCACTTCCAATACCGTTAATTTTCCAATTCGGCATCGATGTATTCCAGACTGGCGATCCTAAGAGCGCGGAGAAACATTGAAGAAAATATGGCCTTCTTAATGGGGGTATCATGTCCAGAGTAAAAGTGTACGTAGGACAAATTGTTTGTTTTTTCCGATAGATACTAAACTTAAAACCTGGGCTTTCCCTATGTACACGCTCATCCAAAAACGGATTGAGTTGTCTTGTTCCACTTCTAAAGTAAACTTAATAGAGGGAACTTGATCATTTAACTGAAGGAGGAAGTCATCCAGGTCACGATTCATGGGCCAGATACACAAAATATCGTCGACGTACCGCAACCATAGGATGCCAACCCAAAATATTCTCGGAATGTAAGTAATTTCGAAAAACTCCATATAAATACTGGAGAGGAGGGGCGACAAGGGGTTGCCCATGGCCATCCCCAAAAACCTGTTGATAATACTCGCTACTGAAAGTGAATTTACAGTCTTTGATGCAAAGCTTAATAAGTTCCAAAACGATGTGTGCAGGTAGTGGCAGGTCGTACTTATGTAATTCTCGGGAGAGAAAGTCAAGCATATCGTCAATCGGCACTTTTGTAAGCAATGAACAAACATCAAAACTGATAAATCTATCGTTGGTTTCAGTTCGTACATTATTCAATTTTTCAGTGAGATCCATGGAATTTTTTACATGTGAATCAGAGATAGTTCCGAGAATGGGGGACAAGACTTTGACAAGCCATTTGGAGAGTTTATAGGTAACAGAGCCCACCGAGCTAATAATAGGGCGCATAAGGTTGCCAGGTTTGTGGGTTTTAATAAGACCGTAAAGGTAGGGAAGAGAAGGTGAAGTGGACATGAAAAGCGGAATTAAGTCCTTATGATCTTTGAGAATGCGTTTCAAGACACTATTGAATGATTTGATGACTCATCCTGCGGGTTCTTCCTAAGTTTTCTGTATGTGGCGGGGTCCTGGAGAGCTCGTTCATCTTTCTAATGTAGACCACTTTGTCCATAATAACTATGGTGTTAGCCTTGTCTGGTTTAGTAATATGGAGCTCACCATCTTTTTTTAATTGTGAGAGGCTGTGGCGAAAACGTTTAGGAAAGTTATCTTCGTAAGTACTATTCGCAGCACTATAGACAAGGCACAATAGACAGTCTTTGGTTAACATAGTTAAAGGCCTTGTTTATAGTGCTGCGAATAGTACTTACGAAGATAACTTTCCTAAACGTTTTCGCAATTATTACTAAACCAGACAAGGCTGACACCATAGTTATTATGGACAAAGTGGTCTACATTAGAAAGATGAACGAGTTTGTGTATCTGGCCCATGAATCGTGACCTGGATGACTTCCTCCTTCAGTTAAATGATCAAGTTCTCTCTATTAAGTTTATTTTAGAAGTGGAACAAGACAACTCAATCCCGTTTTTGGATGTGCGTGTACATAGGGAAAGCCCAGGTTTTAAGTTTAGTATCTATCGGAAAAAAAAAAACAATTTGTCCTACGTACACTTTTACTCTGGACATGACACCCCCATTAAGAAGGCCATATTTTCTTCAATGTTTCTCCGCGCTCTTAGGATCGCCAGTCTGGAATACATCGATGTCGAATTGGAAAAAATCAACGGTATTGGAAGTGATCTGTGCTACACGCCTGCGTTTATGGAATCTTGTCTTAACAAGGCAAAACGAACCTTCTATCGTGTGAATAATGACACTCGCACTTTGTCAAAGAATATTTTAGTACTTCCATTTTTCCCGGGCTTTTTAGGCATTGCTAATGTATTAAACTTTTGGATATTAATGTAGTATTTTCATATAACAATATTGTGAAAAATATCATAGTAAGAAATAGCCCTACCAATAATTCAGGCATTATCTATAAAATTGGTTGTAAAAAATGTGATTCCTTTTACATTGGTCAGACGGGAAAGGATTTGCACACGCGTGTAAAACAGCATCAATATTCCGTCAGAACGGGACAGTCGTCCAGTGCCCTTTTTGTCCACTTGTCAGAGTTATTCCACTATATTGGTTGGAATAATGCTTCAGTTTTGTTTCACTCTAGCAACATTGTTAATAGAAATATTCTTGAGTCTGCTATTATCCAACTTACAAATAACTTTAACATGAGCAAAGGTCTTTTTCAACTCGATCCCGTTGTTTGAAAACTTTCTGTACAAATTGTAATGGGGGATAGGCAACACCAAGACAAACCATTTTCGTCTATAAGTGTATGTCCGCTGACGTCACCATTCGGCGCGAGAGGGCGCCGCTGCAATTGGCTAAAAGGTGAAGTGGGCTAGACTCGCGCTTGCCGCGGGCATTCTTAAATCGGACGTAGTACGCGTAACATGGAGCGCTTCACGACTGCTGACATGCATATGGTGTATGGGGCTGCCAATGGAAACGGAAGAGCTGCTGTGAGGTTGTACCGACAGCGCTTCCCAAACAGACGTGTACCAAACCACCAAACGTTTGCGCATTTGCATCGGCGACTGCGAGAAACTGGAACATTCCATGCAAACATGCATGACACTGGTCGGGAGAGAAACGTGCGCACTCCTGACATGGAAGAAGAAATCCTACGGCGATTTGAGGACAATCCAAGCGCAAGCACGCGAGGTGTTGCACGTACCTCGGTGTGAACCACGACCTCGTCTGGAGAGTGTTGCACGAGCAGCAGTTACATCCGTTTCATCGTCAGAGAGTCCAGGCATTACAACCTCAGGATTACCTTCTTCGTGTGGAATTCGCACGCTGGTTTTTCAGCAGACAGCGGTGCAGCCTAATTTTCCGGCTTATGTGCTGTTCTCAGATGAGGCCTGTTTCACACGTGAGGTGTGTTTAACATGCACAATTCTCACGTGTGGGCGCACGCAAATCCACATGCTACACGGGTGCATGCTCATCAAGAACGGTTCGCCGTCAATGTTTGGGCGGGTATCGTCCATGGCAAGTTGATTGGGCCGTACCTGCTGCCTGTCCGACTCGACGGGCGGGTTTATCGGATATTTCTTGAAGAAACGTTGCCGGAACTGCTGGAAGATGTTCCCGTCGCTATTCGTAGACGAATGTAGTTTCAACACGACGGGGCCCCAGCACACTCCAGCAACGATGTGCGGGATTATCTGAACGCCACTTTTGGGGACCGATGGATAGGCCGGGGTGGGCCCGTAGCCTGGCCACCGAGATCGCCCGATTTAACATGCCTCGATTTCTTCCTGTGGGGACACATGAAGAACCTCGTGCACGAGACTCCCATTTACTCAGAAGAAGACCTCGTAGCAAGAATCGCTGTCGCCGCTGGAACTGTTCCCAAAATGCCGGGAATCTTTCGACGTGTACGTCGGTCAATGCTTCGACGCTGTCGGGCATGCATTGATGCTACCGGTCGCAACTTTCAGCACCTTCTTTAAATAAACATGCCTTCTTTAAATAAACATGTTACGCGTACTACGTCCGATTTAAGAATGCCCGCGGCAAGCGCGAGTCTAGCCCACTTCACCTTTTAGCCAATGGCAGCGGCGCCCTCTCGCGCCGAATGGTGACGTCAGCGGACATACACTTATAGACGAAAAGGGTTTGTCTTGGTGTTGCCTATCCCCCATTACAATTTGTACAGAAAGTTTTCAAACATCCTGTATATATATATATATATATATTTTTTTTTTTGTAACCTGTGTATAGTCTTGAACTCTTTCTTTACTTCAGTGTTCCTGAGGATGTCATTAGACGAAAGCGCTTGAGCACCATTCTGTGTTTTCTTTCCTTCGTGATTTTATTCATATATATATATATATATATATATATGAAAGCAGATTATAAACATAAATTACGAACAAGAAATACAAAGTTAATGAAAATACCTCTACGACAAAAATACACGAGCGGTAAAATCAAGCCTTCCAATGCAAAGAAAGCAGTCGCTCTTCGCTGTCCAACACCTTCATTAACAATAATCGATAGGCATCATTAGGTATTTATCATAGAGAAACGTTTTAACTCACGAAGAGGATCAACTGATTTCACTTCCACTCGAAATCTATCCGAAGTGGTAGACAACCAGGTACATAAAAAGTTTCATAGAATTTCCGTGCGAGGTTAGTGATATACGGTTTCATAGTGTCACTGGTTATGACTGACTGCGATGAGTATATGTACAAGCCAGTGATGAACTCGTTTAAGTAAATATTTACATATACATAACGATAATCAATATTATGAAGATCCAAATGGGTTACGACGGGTGATTGAGAGGTGGCCATGTTATCGATCCCCCATGGCCTATCCAGCACTGAGGGAAGATTACATCTAGAACAGTATGAATAGCAGTGACAGGATTTCATTTTGAGTCCGTTGGGTCATATACATTTATATATATATATATATAATATATATATAATATATATATATATATATATATATATATATATATATAAATGTTTAAGCTTTCACATTTCACACTAAAAAGATGAGGTTGAAACGTCGCCAACTCAGCAAATCCATTCACAACTTTCGGAGCACATTCAGAAAGTGCTAGTGTCGTCAACCTGATCTCTCCAGTTGAATTTCTGATGAACGATTAATTCTCTTGAATGTGGAGAAGGACCCCTCCGCAGTTGAAATGGATGCAGACATTGTCAACAATCTTTTCCTTCAAGACCTTCGAACGTTGAGCCTACGCATGGAAGACCTTCTCAACTTCAACCACTGTTCCAAGGCTGTTTCGTACAAAGTCAACGCTGCATGACTTTTTACAATTCGAGGCCGAGCAAGTGCGCTGCGCAAAGTACACACAACTCTTTTAGATTCTCCTAAAATGGCCGCTAGCACACCGCTCGCAGGAGCGCAGTCATACCCCTGTCCGACCAGGTATTGCCGGTTTATACTTAGCTTCTTGGGCCTCTCTGTACGGCCTCAGACCATCTCCGTCGAAACGCAGTACGATCAACCTTCACATCGGCTCCCGACAGTCTTTGGAGTTATCCACGTCGAAACGCAGGACGAGGTTTAAAGCCTTGGCATGAACTTCCAAAGCCAAGAAAAACTCAACTTAACATCGATCACAGAATGTGGTTTGCCCATTATCTTGAAGATTGGGATGTGGATGATTTCATGCATTTACCTGTCTCCGATGAATTTTTTGTTTACGTAACACGTCGGCCTAACTACCAAAATGATCGAGTGTGGGCCACAACACCAGATGAAATCGATGACAATGAACATTTCCGCGAATTATTAAAAAGTTCAAACTGTGTTGGTGTGTTTGTTTTGTTCACTGCAAAGAAGCTCATGTGGGTGCTGAAGCCAAATGGTCAGAGTTGGGATGGACAGTATTTTCGTGATATTATTCTATCCCAGCATGTCATTCCTTTTCTAAGAAACCCAAACAATGTTATGGATGTTGATCAGGTCACACTTCTGCACGATAAGGTCCCCTGCTTTAAGGCATTAGCCACTCAACAGTTGTTGCGGAACCATGAGATCGATTTCTTTGGAAATGAAGAATGTCCAGGAAATTCTCCTGACCTGAACGTCTGTGAACACATTGGATCAGTTATAAAGGACAAGGTTGAATGTCTTTTGTTTCAAGAACCTGCAGCAAATCGATTTTCGAAGGATACAATGACGCAACACATTGAAACTGTTTTAGCAAATTTGCGTAACGATCAAGATCTATTCACGTCACTTTTGGCAAGCTACCCAAACCGAATTCAGGCTGTCTTGGAAGCCAATGGCCGGAAAACCAAGTTTTAATTGTTTCTCATTAAATGCAGGATTAAATTCTCTTTTGTAAGGTATGTTTAGTTTTACTGTAGCTCTAATGGTTTAGGCCATGGGCGGAAGGGCTTACATTCCCCTACATTATCCTAGAGTAGTTTGCGTTCCCCAACTTTGTCCGCGTACACCTAATCAAATAAAACGTTAAAATTAACGAAAATATGACGACTTAACCTAATCAATCGTCAATATATATATACACATATATATATATATATATATATATATATATATATATATATATATATAATGAACAGGAACACCAGAGAAAATACAAACATCCTTCAAGGTTTAATAGTACCAACGTTTCGGAATGCACTAATTCCATCTTCAGGGCTAAAACAATAAAATTCCAAATCACATACAAAATTACAAAATACAAATTGCTTAATAACAATTTAAAATAAACTTAAAAAAAAAAAAAAAAAAAAAAATTATAAAAAGTAGCTAAGAAAATGTAAAACATTAAAACTAAAAGGTAAATAAATGTGAAGTTAAAAAGTTAAAATTATAAAAAGTAAAAGCATTAAAACTGAAATGTAAATAAAATAAACTAGTACCTTAACCAAAAACATAGCAGATCTATCGATGATTCGTCAGAATTTAGGTCTGGTTTAGTTTATAAATAAACAGAGACTCCATAATTTTAAGCTTAAGGTCAGAGCTTCCAGCAGCAAGTACGGTGAAATTAGACTGTGAAATTGGGTGGTTATTGTTGTGCGAGTGATTACGTATGAGAGAATTAGGTGGTTTGCCAAGGGGTAAATTTGTACGGACCGATTTACCGAGATGTTCGTAAATACGAGATTTTAAATGTCTTTTAGTTTTACCTATATATGACCCCATACAGTGGTCACACTGTATTGATAAACTATAGATGACTTAGAAGTGTAGGTATAACATCCTTGTATTTAAATAAATGATAAATCGATTTAGACGGGGTGAATATAATTTTTATACACAGTTGTGGGTAGAATTCCTTGAGCAATTTAAAAGTTTATTTCTAATGTTAAACTTGAGGTTCCCATATAGGGCAAAGTGAAATACAGGATATCTTTGGGGACTGTAATTAAGTTTCTAGTTGTAGGGCTTATTAGTCTGTTTAAGGTTCTGCCTATTGTAGTCTCGACCAGTCTAGAAGGGAAATTATTCTTGGCAAGGAGTTTTCGGATGAAATCTAGTTCATCGTGTAGTTTGAAGTAATCTGAACAGATATTGAAAGCTCTATTGGTCAGAGTCGAGATTAAATTTCGTTTGAAACCTAAAGGGATAAAGGAAGAAAAGTTCATAGTAAGATTGGTAAATGTCCCTTTGTTTCGTAATTACCTTAATTCTAAGCACCCTAACATTCAATTTACTTCAGAAGTTGAATCTAATAGCTCTCTGTCCTTTTTGGACATTAAGATAATAAAAACTAATTCCTCTTTTGAAACTTCCGTTACCGAAAGCCGACATTACCAATCTTACTATGAACTTTTCTTCCTTTATCCCTTTAGGTTTCAAACGAAATTTAATCTCGACTCTGACCAATAGAGCTTTCAATATCTGTTCAGATTACTTCAAACTACACGATGAACTAGATTTCATCCGAAAACTCCTTGCCAAGAATAATTTCCCTTCTAGACTGGTCGAGACTACAATAGGCAGAACCTTAAACAGACTAATAAGCCCTACAACTAGAAACTTAATTACAGTCCAAAGATATCCTGTATTTCACTTTGCCCTATATGGGAACCTCAAGTTTTAACATTAGAAATAAACTTTTAAAATTGCTCAAGGAATTCTACCACAACTGTGTATAAAAAATTATATTCACCCCGTCTAAATCGATTTATCATTTATTTAAATACAAGGATGTTATACCTACACTTCTTAAGTCATCTATAGTTTATCAATACAAGTGTGACCACTGTATGGGGTCATATATAGGTAAAACTAAAAGACATTTAAAATCTCGTATTTACGAACATCTCGGTAAATCGGTCCGTACAAATTTACCCCTTGGCAAACCACCTAATTCTCTCATACGTAATCACTCGCACAACAAACCACCCAATTTCACAGTCTAATTTCACCGTACTTGCTGCTGGAAGCTCTGACCTTAAGCTTAAAATTATGGAGTCTCTGTTTATTTATAAACTAAAACCAGACCTAAATTCTGACGAATCATCGATAGATCTGCTATGTTTTGGTTAAGGTACTAGTTTATTTTATTACATTTCAGTTTTAATGCTTTTACTTTTTATAATTTTAACTTTTAACTTCACATTTATTTACCTTTTAGTTTTAATGTTTTACATTTCTTAGCTACTTTTTATAATTTTTTTTTTTTTTTTTTTTTTTTTTTTAAGTTTATTTTAAATTGTTATTAAGCAATTTGTATTTTGTAATTTGTATGTGATTTGGAATTTTATTGTTTTAGCCCTGAAGATGGAATTAGTGCATTCCGAAACGTTGGTACTATTAAACCTTGAAGGATGTTTGTATTTTCTCTGGTGTTCCTATTCATTATTAAACTGCGTTTTCCACGCCACCAATCAATAGCCGATAATATATATATATATTGTTTTTCTGTCCCGTTGTATATATTTTTGGTTATCGTGCCTCCACCCTTCATTCCCTGACGAGGCGTACTTGTGAATACACGAAAGGCCTTGGAATCCTTTTTCTTTTTCCTTGTGGATTTGCATCATATATATATAGATGATTGGTTAGGTTAAGTCGTAATTTTTTCGTCAGTTTTAACGTTTTATTCGATGGAATCATTTAAAAAATGTTTCCTAAAGATCCTAGTGTAGTTTACGTTCCCAAACTTTGACCTAGAGTAGTTTGTGTCCCCTTTCGCGTCAGGGGGACGTAAACTACACTTGCTCCATAATATCTGAATCTATATTGAATAATAAATGTAAATAAATAAATAAATGAATTAATAAATAAATACAGGGAAATTTGCTCAGGGCACAATAATGCTTACCAACGGCTCTGTTTTTATAAATTGAAACTTCAGTTCGTTCAGGCTTGCCAATACCATGAACACTGTCGTCACGTCCAAAGGTTTTTATTTAAGTTTTTACAAGACCATTTTTATTCACGTCATTGACATCCCCCTTGTTAATATACAGGGTGGGCGGAAAGTAGCTCCCTAGTTTGGATTGGTAAAAAAATACGTATATTATCCATTTATTTCAGAAGAAATAATATGAAAAGGTAGGCATACATGGTAGGTTTTCTCTAAAATTCAATGTGGGCTCCAACTCTTTCCACCAGCTTCTGGAGCCGCCCAGGAATGGTGTCCACTGACTTTAGCAGGAACTCCGGCGGGATGGAGGACATGACTTCCCGAATTCAGTCCTCCAGTTCTTCCAATGTCCTCGGTTTGGTTCGGTAGACTTCTTCCTTTACCCACCCCCAAAGAAAGAAGTCGCACGGTGTCAAGTCGGGGCTCCTGGCTGGCCATTGATGTGGACCACGACGACCCATCCAACGCCCAGGGAAGTGGGCATCCAGCCACTCACGGACAACAAGAGCGAAGTGCGGAGGGGCGCCATCTTGCATAAATATCAGATCGTCGATGTTCTCCCATGTGCTGACAAACCGGCCAGACCTCGTTTCGCAACATAGCAAGGTACCACTCAGCACTTCGCTCTTGTTGTCCGTGAGTGGCTGGATGCCCACTTCCATGGACGTTGGATGGGTCGTCGTGGTCCACATCAGTGGCCAGCCAGGAGCCCCGACTTGACACCGTGCGACTTCTTTCTTTGGGGGTGGGTAAAGGAAGAAGTCTACCGCACCAAACCGAGGACATTGGAAGAACTGGAGGACCGAATTCGGGAAGTCATGTCCTCCATCCCGCCGGAGTCCTGCTAAAGTCAGTGGACGCCATTCCTGGGCGGCTCCAGAAGCTGGTGGAAAGAGTTGGAGCCCACATTGAATTTTATAGAAAAACCTACCATGTATGCCTACCTTTTCACATATTTTCTTCTGAAATAAATGGATAATATACGTATTTTTTTACCAATCCAAAATAGGGAGCTAATTTCCGCCCACCCTGTATATCCCCTTCTTGAATTTGTATTTAATTATTCATTTATGTTTCTTCAGTAATATGTAAACCAGAGTGATGAATGGAAATAATTATGTTCTAAAGACATACCGTATGCCAATGAGTCAACCAACCAATCAGCGCTCACTCACCCAGATTCATTCATAAAATGTTACAACCGTTTGTAATACACACATCAAATATATGCCAGGTGTCGCTAGCTGTTCTCAAGAGTGTCCTACGAATAATGAGCGCAACTGTACATAATTTGTGTTCGTCTGAACAAATATTGAATGTACCTAGCGTATTTAAGTAATTATGTAGCCTACGTCCTCCTTGAAAAAATTTATGCATAAGCAGCTTACACAGGCGACTCCGAGGCCCTTGAAGTTGATGCCATTTTTTTTACATTTTGAAAAGATTATGTAGTGTGTAAGATTCATGTGTATGTAGTGAGGAATAGGGAGAGAAGTGCGTGCTTCAGAGCATGCTGACTCCTCACAGGGTAGATGCGACACGGAAGAACATCAGCTGAGGAGGACAGTGACAGGAGAAACGGGAGTTCCAGCACTTCCTATCTTCTGTCTAACGCCCCCCTTGGAGTACTTCCCTGGTCGATATATATATATATATATATATATATATATATTAGAATTAATTACCTACTTATTTTGAAAGACCAACCCACTAAATTGTCAGCATTCAAAACCAACCAGCTGGGTGGAATCATAAAGGAAGCGCTCAGAAAAAATGTAGTAGATGCCCTCCTTTAGTTTCAGAAGAGTTTAGGTCATTTGACATTTTAAAATTTATTCTCGATTCTCTGATTATTGTGATTATTAACTGTAAGTTAATCTTAATCTGTGTTTATACCAACTTTTGAGTACCACTGTTAACTCAACTTCGTCTGAATTAAGTTTTTCTTTGAATATTACCAACAGGACTACCTTAAAAGTTCTAAATATCCAGGGCAATAGGATTGAAGGAATGTAAAACACTTTTACAAACCATGAAATGGTAAATCTCTTAAAATAATGTTATAATTTTGCACGATTCTAATTGTAAAAATAATTTTTTTCAATTTAAGTTGAACATTTGTGTTACCTTTAAGATAAATTGGAAAAAAGTAATATTTCTGAAAAAATACTTATTTATTTATTTATTTATATAAATTAAGTATATTAAGTAAATTAAGTTTAAGATTTATATTCGTAATAATAATAATAATAATAATAATAACACTGCACGACAGAATTACAAATTTTTTCTGTCCTTTAAACAAAATGAAGTGATTTTTATAAATTTGGATGTGCTGAGTTCAAATCTGATGTCAGAATACCTCTATCACCCACCGTTTTGAAGAGACGTGTAATAAAAGTCTTGTATACAGATTAGAATATATACAGGGTGGGCGGAAAGTAGCTCCCTATTTTGGATTGGTAAAAAAAGACGTATATTATCCATTTATTTCAGAAGAAATAATATGAAAAGGTAGGCATACATGGTAGGTTTTCTCTAAAATTCAATGTGGGCTCCAACTCTTTCCACCAGCTTCTGGAGCCGCCCAGGAATGGCGTCCACTGACTTTAGCAGGAACTCCGACGGGATGGAGGACATGACTTCCCGAATTCGGTCCTCCAGTTCTTCCAATGTCCTCGGTTTGGTGCGGTAGATTCTTCCTTTACCCACCCCCAAAGAAAGAAGTCGCACGGTTACCGCTGAAAAACGGCAGAATCGGTTCAGTGTAACGGTGTGGTGTGGTATGACCTCAGATCAGGTTGTGGGCCCGTTCCTTCTGCGCAACACCATGAATGCTGAGCGGTACCTTGCTATGTTGCGAAACGAGGTCTGGCCGGTTGTCAGCACATGGGAGAACATCGACGATCTGATATTTATGCAAGATGGCGCCCCTCCGCACTTCGCTCTTGTTGTCCGTGAGTGGCTGGATGCCCACTTCCCTGGGCGTTGGATGGGTCGTCGTGGTCCACATCAATGGCCAGCCAGGAGCCCCAACTTGACACCGTGCGACTTCTTTCTTTGGGGGTGGGTAAAGGAAGAAGTCTACCGCACCAAACCGAGGACATTGGAAGAACTGGAGGACCGAATTCGGGAAGTCATGTCCTCCATCCCGCCGGAGTTCCTGCTAAAGTCAGTGGACGCCATTCCTGGGCGGCTCCAGAAGCTGGTGGAAAGAGTTGGAGCCCACATTGAATTTTAGAGAAAACCTACCATGTATGCCTACCTTTTTATATTATTTCTTCTGAAATAAATGGATAATATACGTATTTTTTTACCAATCCAAAATAGGGAGCTAATTTCCGCCCACCCTGTAGAATACCTCAACATAATTATTACAAGATCAGAACAACAATTAAAATCTTTTTGCTGGTGTTTTTCGTTTGTACAAGTAGTATGACCGCAAAATGGACGAGTGCGTGTGCAATTGCAATGTTGATCATATGAGTCCCAGTGCCAACCCCCTTCCCCCCTTGTTGCAAGACCCCATCCCCAGTGCCAACCCCCAGGGTGCCAAAACAAGTATGGGAGTGGAACCTCCCCAGCAAGTTAGGGGAGTCCACCTAACCTCTTTGGGGGAGAAGTTGGGACGGGTTAATGCATTATTTTCTCTCATTTTTCAGGTTATGGCTAGAAGTACTCGCTCATCTGCAGAAACGTGGGTTCTAGGAAAGCCGGGCAACGAGTTATCAACTGCAAGGCTACCCACATGTGGTGATGTGCTTCGTTTGGTTCAGTTTCATCACCATGAACAGTCCAAGACCTTGCAAGAGATCTACAACTTGGCCTGCAAAGAGGCCCTGCAAGTATGGCAGAGAGCAAGGATTCCTACACAGCGAGTCGATTCATGCGTTAGGAAGCTGTCAAAGCTGTACGATGAGTTCCTTGCGTTGAAGAAAAACCGCAAGACGCAGCTACAAAGCTGCAGAGTGAAAGAGAGCATGTTCCAAGAGACTCTCTCAGAGCTTTTCGACGTTGCCTCGAAGGACGCCTTGAAGGTGATAGACAATGAAGAAGACCGCCAATTCCTGATGATGCAAAGAGAAGACGTCTTTTCCTGCAGTATGGCAGGCCCTGACAAGATTAATTTTGCCAAGGAATACCGCAAGAGATGTCGACAGGAGAAAGAGGCTGACAAAGCTCTAAGTTACAAAGAAAGAGAGGCTGCATTCCAGGCTGGAGCTGCTACTCTTCCATCATCCAGCATATCCACTTCATCCTCTGAAGAATTCAACGCTGAAGACGATGATTATCGTCCGTCGACTTCGACCGGAAGAGCAGATGTACACTCTCATCCTCCGAAACGAAACAATATCTTCACATCACCAGATGTGGTTGCTACTCTTGATGGCGTCAACCTTCCCGACCGAGGAGCAGTCTTCGTTGCTGGATCAGTCGCTCAAACCCTGAGCTATGATATTTCTACAATGACTCTTTCACGCAGCTCCATCCGTCGTTCAAGAAGGCAAGCAAGGCAGGCAGCAGCCAAAGAGGATCAAGCTTCGTTTTCTGTCGAAGGACCCCTTCTTCTTCACTGGGATGGGAAACTACTTCCCGACATCGGCGGCGCAAAGGAAACAGCCGAACGAACCGCAGTAATCATTACGGGAAATGGGATGGAAAAACTCCTAGCCGTACCAAAAATACAACGAGCTACAGGAGAAGAACAGTCCAATGCTTGCATTTCGACGATTGATGACTGGAATCTTCGCGGAGAGATCCAAGGTTTCGTATTTGATACAACTGCGTCTAATACTGGCCTTCACAGGGGAGCCTGTACCATGATTGAAAAAGCAGTGGGGAGGGAACTTGTCTGGATCGCTTGTCGACATCATATCCTTGAAGTCGTCTTGTCAAACACCTGCAACGCACTTCTTCGACCCACAGGCGGCCCGGAAACGACTCTTTAAACGTTTTCAGAAAAAATGGCCATCACTTCAGAAGGATTCCTTCATGAAGGCTTCAAACAACCTATTCAGAGATCCAAAGATGTTCCAGCTTCGAGAGGAAATGATCGAGTACTTCACAAAGACACTGGAGTCTAAACGAGGAATTGCTACGACTCTGCCTCACCTTCCTCGGGTGCCGTGATGAGAAAGAAGTTAAGGTCTGCACTCCAGGATCAACTCACCCTGCACGCTGGATGGTCAAGGCCATCTACGTCCTCCAAATTTATCTGTTCAAGCATCAACTACAACTGAGAGCACGCGAGACGGAAAATATCACCGAGCTCTCTCTGTTTATCGCCTTGGTCTACGCACGTTTTTAGAACGAGGTCCCCGTCGGAATCAACGCTCCTTTCAACGATATTCTGCTTCTTAAAATCTTGCAAAAGTACCCAAATCAGACCATTTCCAAAACAGCATCCATAGCTCTTCAACGGCACCTGTGGTATCTTGGAGAGCATCTCATCGGCCTTGCATTCTTCGATCTTAGAGTCGATGCCGAGACCAAACGGAAGGTGGTCGTAAACCTCCAACGTAACGAGAATACCAGTTTCTCGTCGATTGAAGCTTGAAGGAAACATTGAAGATTTGAATTTGTATGAAATGGTCACCAAAGGGACCCTGGGAATCTTCAATCTGTTAAAGAAAGAAGGAAGGAAGGCAGCGGAGGATACCTTTCTGAGGACCGGTCCCAATTCCTGGACGGAGGATGATTGCTTTCAAGAGTTTCGACGCATAGCGATCAACCTAAAAGTTGTCAATGATTCGGCGGAGAGAGGTATCGCCCTTATCAAGGCATATAATACATCTTTGACGAAGGATGAAGAACAAAAACAATTCATCCTCCGATTAGTAGCAAAACATCGCCAAGACTACTCATCGTCTTCGAAGGAGTCAGTGATGAAGCGTTAATCTAAGTAATGATGTATATTATAAAAGAATGATAAATGTAATTTTCTATCAAACATAGCATTTTTGTTCTTTAAAAATTAATGTTTTCTTTAAGAGTTATTCTGTTTTTTTTAAATAAGCGGTTTTCTGAGATTTAATCTGTTTTCAAACAAAGAAACTAGTATTTGCCCTTGTTTTTTTATTTTTTAACCCAGAAGATCAATCTACTACAAAATGAATAGTAAAATGAAATTCATTGCGACCAGTAAATATCATTCAATTAGGCTCAAATTTGGCATGGGGATGTTTGATAGATATAGGAACAGGAGCAGCCATGTGGAAGTAAAAAATTAATTTATTTTTTATTTTTTGGACCACCCTAAATATAAATAAATAAAAAAATATATATATATATATATATATATATATATATATATATATATATATATATATATATCGTTTGAGCTGCCAGATTGCGCTACACATATATTCTCGACGGTTTGCTTAGAACCCCATCAGTCGGCTTAGAAGGCGCAACCAGCCATTTGGTATATATTTTCCCATCACCCCAGTTATTTCTTAATATTATATATAACCAAACGAAATAAATAAGACCACATTACATCATTCTGTTTATTTAGACGAGTTAAGGGAAATAATTCATGAAATATATAGGAATTAGATATACATTAAAAAAAAATATACAGCAAAAATACACACATTAAGCGAAAGATATATATACATTCTTAAATAATAATATCACTTCAGAATAAAACTATATAACCATTTAATATATGTACGAGCAAATACGCCCTTATATAATGTACATAAACACCAAAACTTATATAAAAAATAGTAATAGTAATATATATAGTTATAATGTTATAATGTTTCAGACCAACAAAGACCCTAGGATCCACTCATGGCTGGTCTACCTAACTGTGTTCGTAATTGTGTATGTCCTCCGTGGTGGCGGAGGGGACCTACAATTTTACGTGGGTTCCGAACCACAAGAACATAAGAAATTTATGTAACAACTTCCTGTACATTGGCAACGACCAATTTAGCAAAACTAATTAATTATCGACTTAAAACTAAAGATAGAATCTCTGGATCCAGAGGATCAAGTCATAATAGTCTACTATCCACAAATATGTTACACTCTATATCTATTTATAACCGACATGCAAATATATCAGATCCAAAGAATCCAGTCAATTTCATTCCGGTATCCATCAATACTAGTACCTTGTCACGAGAAATAAGTTACGGTCCATATCGATTGTGGACGAAGTCAAAATTTACAACCATATACATTACAATATATACACTTAGGAGGAAAAATGTAGGTGTGGCTGTAAAGACTGTACAGTAATGTAGAAATGTGTGTGCACCCATCTTGGGTCTGCCATTTAAAGGTGTTTGTGGGGCAAGTGAAGATCATGAGTTTTTCAATACCTCACAGTACTATGGGGGGCACCGCTCGGCAGAGGAATCTCTTTAAATGGGGTGTGTAAGGACAGAGAGTATCCCCTAACCCAAGACGCTGCCTCCCTATATCCCACAACACTTGTGTTGAGCTGTGGGATCTATCCCCACACAGCCCTAATTTTACTACCTTAAACGATACCCAATCTATCAACATATGCGTCTAATCGATTTTTAAACATGTTTATAGACGTGCTACTAATTACTTCTACCGGCAAACTATTCCAGCTATTTACTATTCTATGCGTAAAAAAGTTTTTAGCAACTGCTGTCTCGAACCTTCTACTTATCAACTTACACGCGATATTTCTAGTCCTATTATATTGAGATATTTCGAAAAAGCTATCTCTATCTACGTTATCGAACCCATTCATAATTTTGAAAACCTGGATTAGATCACCCCTTAACCTCCTAGTCTCGAGTGTTGTCCTTAAGCCTATTCTCGTACGACTTTGACCTAAGCGACGGAATCATCTTAGTTGCTCGTCTTTGAACTCTTTCGATTTTGTCTATATCTTTGCGCATATGCGGATTCCAAAATTGGACCGCGTACTCCAAATGGGGTCTAACTAATGATTTATAAAGAGGAACTATAACATCGCGCGATTTGTACTCAAAATTTCGAGCTATAAAACCTAACACTTTGTTCGCCTTATTGACCGCTGCTGTACTTTGTTTCGCTACTTTTAAATCGCTAGTGACTATAACTCCTAAATCTTTTTCCCGCTCTACGCTTGTTAAATCTTTCCCTGACATACTATACGCAAAATTACCGTTACGCGAACCTATATGCAAAATTTTGCACTTATCCACGTTAAATCTCATTTGCCATGTGACTGACCAATCAACGATTTTATTCAGATCTTCCTGAATTTTACCTCTATCTTCGTCATTAATCGCCCTACCACCCAGCTTCGTGTCATCCGCAAACTTTGAAACTGTACTGACTAGGCCGACATCTAAATCGTTAATATATATAAGAAAAAGCAAGGGGCCCAATACAGAACCCTGAGGAACGCCACTCGCTACATTAGCCCAACAGACTCCGCTCCATCAACGACCACCCTCTGTTTCCTACCTCGCAACCACTCTTCTAGCCAATTTATTACTACACCCCTGATTCCATGAGCCTTAGTTTTTTCAATGAGTCTTTTGTGCGGCACGGTGTCAAACGCTTTTTGAAAATCTAAATACACTACATCAACCGCCCTGTGTCTATCGTAAACGTCAACCACGCTTTAGAAAAATTCTAAAAGATTAGATTGACGACGATGTCGAATCCGTAGAAGAAGAAGTCGGGTAGGATTGTGAACCTTATTTAATTAACCGCCAAATCCGTTATATGCATATTATATATAGTATTTTATATATATATATAACTTATATATATATATATATATATATATATTATTTATTATACAGGGTGTCCCGTAAGTCTGTAACCATAGGGTAAAATAAGTATTTCATGTTTTTCCGTTTATGCAAGTGCCCATGATGTCTTTGAGTAAGGAAGAACAAATCCAGGTAATTCTGCTCGTAGGAAATCGGAGTCAGAGGGAGGTCGCTGAGGAATTTAACAGATTGCATCCAGACCGCGCGCCGATAACCCACAGCTGTGTTGGCAAACTTATAGCAAAGTTCAGGGAAGCGGGATCCATAGGAGATAAACCACGCAGTAGACCTCCAAGGACATCCAGCGACGATGACAGCCGCTACCATCCTCGCTCTTTTCACATGCAGTCCCCAAAAGTCTCTTCGGCGTTTTTATTGCCGTTTTTATCATTTTGTCCTATGGTTCCAGACTTACGGGACACCCTGTGTATATAAACAGCAAAACTTATATAAAATCAAAATGCATACACCTTATGTTCTACCGCGCTTAACTAAAACACTAAACTCCCACGTGATCGAGTCTACAGTTACATCACTGTTGCTTTGTACTACATAATAAATACGATTTAGCATCATTTCACCACTCAAGGTGTGCGGGCGCCTATGCTCGATGTAAAGGGCCTTCATATCGTTTAATACTATTTTTGTGCCCACCTTACAAGTGGTTGGCAAATTGTCTTTAAACACGGAGAGAATACAGTCAAAAGCACGCACAAAGAGGGCGTCGTTAGCCACAACTTCATTATTAAATTCAAGTTTATAAACAATCCTTTCCAATTGAGGGTTTTTTCTTACCGACCCGAGCTTTTCAATCGTGAACTCTTCTTCAGACTGCATAGCGACAGTTGAACTAATCTTCTAAGTCGTAACGACAGCTGCTCATTATATAGAGGTACAATTCTTCAGGGTGAACAGTGTAGGCGAGCTCTGCCCTGTACCGCTCAAGTCCTTTGTACCAAAGTTCATGATATTTCGAAGAGTCTAAACCTTTTAAATAAGCATCCACCTATAGACCATTCTCGCCTTGTTCATTCCTACATTCGATAAATCCGTCGAGCAGAGCGGTTATGCGTATTCAAGAACCGTGTCAAAATAAGTCATATCTGTAACACGCCCGTCTAATATAGGCTTCAGCTTGTGGAATCCGACGATTTCAAACATTCTGTCGAGGATGAATCGGTTTCGCGTGAGGACAAGAACGTTATTATCAGATGCATTCTTCCACATCAGCCTACTTCTCAACTATCACGAAGACTCTATTCATTTGCTCAACACTTAAATAAATAACATTACGTTTACCAGAGTTTGCTTGTCTACAAGTCGTTTCAAGTACATAGTTAATGACACCGGTTTCATGCCTGAACACGCGCAATGACTTCGTTACGGACACATCGTACACGGCATTGAGAATGCTTCTCAAAAGAAGTTCCATTCGAGGAGCGCACGTTCAGTCGGTTCAAGCTCTGAGATGACTATGAGCCACGGGTGAGCGGATCGGCTCGACAGGGGGGGAGTGAGTCACACCATAAACTGTTGAATCGTGTACGGGTTTGTTTTAGCATGAGTCACGCGAGTACTTGTACCCATTATACCGGGCAATTTTTCCGACACATGGGGTAATTTCAGTTTTAATGTTTTATCGGAATGCGCACTAGACGTTCATTTTCTCCACACATTAACAACCCGGTGCACTACTTGAGAGAAACAAGTGCCCGTATTTTATTTATCCTTTTTGTTTAACAGTCGATACTCGTCTCTAAACTCTATTAAAAACTCACACAGGCCTTTAGCCACAACCTCACTGCGAACCTCGTCATGATATATATATATATATATATATATATATATATATGAATGTAGTGGTAAAAGTACTTTAGCTTGTCCATCATGACAAGGTTTACATTCTCAGCCGCAGGGTACGCGTACTCGGTATGATGCAGCATGACATAATACCGCCTGTCAAACCACTCATCGTCATCAACAAGACTCATTACCGATACCCGTTGCTTCTCTTCTGCACGCGTTGCTTCTTGCACCTCACGGTATATGTACGCTTTTTTACAGTTTAGCCCTTCAACGTAGTCCATTACATCGTTTGTGCCGCTAATTCCGGCAATGCTCTCGCCAGAATATCCATAGAGTATTTGAACATCTTGTTTTTTGAGAGGATCCAACACCATTGAACACTTGATCATGTTTATTTCTTCACGGTACTGCTCATCTGTTTCCATCCGTGCATCGTACTCATGCTCCCACAAGATCTTGTTAGTGCTGGGCACCTATAAGCTGATCGCAGGTGCGGATCCATGCCAGACTGTCGGCAGGAGAACTACCGTGGATATCTCCTACGACTCCACACTAAGGACGTGGGCATCCATGCAACCAGCAATCGTTGAAGGAGTACACGTCTTCTCACCAGTGGTACGGTCTTCGCTTAGACCATGACCATCAACCCCAAAAACACGACCATTAACCTTAATGGGTACTTCTCCCGTCTTGCGTGCGTGTCTTATGAATACTCCAGTCTGCTGTTGTATGTGTACGAGTCAGTAAATAGCCTTGTGCCCATAACTGCAAGGGTTGTTTCTGTGAATGACGGCTAAGGTGTCTTTAGGCATGAAATGTTCATGAACACAGTAAAGCACAGTAAAGCACTTGCAGCGGATCACAGTTGAAACGGTTTATGTACATCCTTCTAAAGGCCTGGAAACATACTCTAAGCAAGCGCACATCATTCACGCAATAACGCTCACATTCATCAGCTATACTGTATGAATTAGTTTCATTAAAACTGTTGTAGTAGCGGTCAAAATCTTGACGCTCACTATCACTCATGTTGGTGTAGTTAAAGTATTGTTTCGGGGGAGGTAGTCCTACTTAATTTAAAGTGTCGCTAGTGAGGAAAGTGGAAGGGAAATACTCTTTTGAAACTTCGGCAGCTACACCCATCACCTTGGGTAACATGGCTAGTTTACAAGGTGTGAATAATAAAGTATCTTTAAACTGAACATTATCTCTTATCTGTATAAAGGAATTTATAAAGGAATTGTGTGTAAAATTTTGCCCCGTTATGGGCAAGAATATACACAGGTATTTTTTTTTAACTTGTACGCTAACTTGACAATATAGAGCACAAAGAGTTTCACAGGGTTGTCGTGTACGATCGTTTTAAAAACGTTTGTCCGTTTACCACATTTGTGACACTCATCACACTCAACCTCCATGCACTCATCGCAGATAGTCTGCCTTACAAGCAGATGTGGGATAACCTCTTTGGTTTCAGGGTTTGTGTAAGTTTCTATTTTGTAGTACACAGTTATACAGGTCTATTTTTAGGCTTAGCGTCTTTCATATAACATACATGCTTCACTCCGTCCGCCTTACATTTCTCATGGCATGAAGGACATTGAATTTCATCACATTTATTTGTGAATTTCCCCCAATTATCCAACATATGAAACATACCACATTCACAGATTCTCATTTTCCTGCAAGTGCCAATTGACTTATGAAACTCAAAGCATTTATTATTGAAAAATGCACGTCTGCATACATTACATTCCCTCTTTTCAGCTTCAACTACACGACTTTCACATTTGGAGCTTTTACACTGCTCACATACCATGTGGCATTCCTTACAGTGTTTCACTATATCATCCGCAAACTCGAGACATCCCTTACACAAATCATGATGCCTTCCATATTTTCGACTTTTATCATAACTAGCGTAGAGAGTCTTCATATTGCAGATGGGGAGATACGTTGTTCCTGACAATCCTAAAATAAGTAGAGGTCTTGTACGATCTCTCACACAGCTTTTTAAAGATACACAGTCCTACGACGATCATCCATTCCAAATACAACTATACGAACTTTCATTTCCTGTTCTACCCTTCTCAGCTCTTCAGGACCCACATTACACTCAAACTCAAGCTTAGAATCTGAAGCCAGTTTACGAGCACGCTGCACAACCGTACGCAACCAAATATTTTTGACCCGGGTATTTAGTACAGTAAACATATGGGCTAAGACTACTGCTATAAAGCCGCAACCACGATCGGCGTTTATATGCTTTCTGTAAATAGCCTGAGAATTGAAGTTAAAAGTATAAGGTGTGGCAGTATGACCCGCAACCCAGAATACTCTGTAATATCTACTGTGAAGTTGTCCATATTGAAGGCTGTACTACTTTGAGAGGTTCACATTATACGGCCCAAGATATATTCTATGTCTACAGCTGCCAAGCGTCTGAACGGTATCACTACCCAAAAATTATCTACATCCTCGTCATCTGACCCGAACCCGAAGGACAACCTCGTCCGGATTTCACGTTCGTCGCGGTTCTGAAGGGCAAACTCCACAATACACTCAACTACGCGCCGCATTCCAACACCGTTGCTACACAGGGTTCCAGGGTCAACCCTGACTACATACCAATTTCTAGTCAGGGCAGGGGTGGGGTTAGCGGTGCGCACCAGTTCGAATGTTATACCTTCCTCCACAGCATGAGAAGCTGCTGGTGTGGAGGATGTACCCAGAATTGAACAGGAATAAGGGGGTATATTTGAGGAGGGAGCTAGTGTGGGGGTTGTGTCGTAAAACGTAGAGGGCTGGGGGTCTAGCAACCGGTGCACACCTGGCACGTTTTATACCTGACATGAAAGGTTCTTCATTATCGTGCCTCCGCTTTGAACTGTCACGTGGTGAAGTGTCGCTGGTGAGGGTTCATCGGCGGGGTTGGAGTCTGTAGCTACACTGTCATCGGGTTCGTGTGTAATATCGATGATGGAGTGCTGTACATCGTCGTCATTTATGGTTCTGTGGAAGAAGAAGAACAAGATTGTAGAATATAAGGAGCAACACTTAAATTTTGTAATATTTTGTAAATGTTCCACTTAGGGGTGTGACGTGTTAGAGATGGAATCTGTAGAAAAATTCAGGTTCACGAGCCCATCCACATGTATTATATCTGGCCCTACAGGATGTGGTAAAACTGTGTTTATGCTTAAAATCATTAAAGATAAGTGGGAGATGTTCTCAAAATTTGTGCATAAAGTAATATGGTGCTATTCGACGTACCAATCAGTGTTTAACGAGTACCAAGATGATATTTTATTACACAAAGGCGTATATGACGTTAATTCGTTAAAGGGAAATGAGCATACAGTCATTGTAATTGACGATCTCATGTTGGAAATGGATAAAACGTTTGCCGAGACATTTACAGTGTTCTCCCACCATCTTAACATAAGCGTATTCTTCATCAATCAGAATCTATTTTTCAAAAATAGATACATGCGCGATGTGTCGTTAAATACAAAATACCTAGTCTTATTCGCGCAACGTAGAGATGTCACAAATTGGGGTATTAGCAAATCAAATGTTCTCGAATCAGCGTAAGGAGTTTTTGCAAGTTTATAAAGAAGCTTACGTGAACAATCGTAAGCCGATAAAAGATAATATAGGCCATCTCGTGGACGCTAATGGCGCTTTGGCTTCCGACGCTCAGGCGATGGCGGGTATTTTTAATAGCTAATTTGCAAAAGTTTTTACCGTAGAAGACGTCAATAATGTCCCCGAAGTGGACGATATCGTTCCATTTAGCAGCGAGACTATTTTGGATGAAATAACTGTTTACGAGGGTGAGATTGCGCCTTATATCGATAGGTTAAAAGTTAGCAAGGCTCCAGGCCCTGACGCGTTTTATCCTAGACATCTGAAAGATTTGAAAGACGTTATCGTAGGCCCCTTAACGAAGATTTTTAATCAGTCATTGGAAACGGGGATTATTCCTGAAGACTTCAAATTAGCTAACGTCCCGCCCATTTTTAAAAAAGGCGACGCACAGTAGCTAGCAATTATAGGCCCATTAGCTTAACGTCAATTGTCGGTAAACTTTTGGAATCCGTAGTTAGGGATCGTATCATCGATCACTTAGAAAGTCGCGATTTGATTAATAGTAGTCAGCATGGGTTTCGACGCCATAGATCTTGTTTAACTAATTTGTTAGAATTTTATAATGAAATAGTGCGCGAATACGATGGGCATAGAGCGGCTGACGTTATTTATTTAGATTTTAAAAAGGCGTTCAATACAGTTCCGCATAGAAGATTAATTGCGAAGGTTAAAGCGCACGGTATAAGCGGTCAGGTAATTAACTGGTTAGAGGAATGGCTTCGTGCTAGAAGACAGAGGGTCGTTGTTAATGGTAGTGAATCGGAGTGGTTGGATGTAGGTAGCGGTGTCCCACAGGGTTCAGTGTTCGGCCCATTTCTATTCGTAATTTACATTAACGATATAGATGTAGGCTTGACCAGTAACGTGTCAAAATTCGCGGACGATACTAAAACAGGCGGTAAGGTTGCTAACGAGGACAATAGAAATAGGCTCCAAGACGATGTAAATAGGATTATGGAGTGGACGGATAAGTGGCAGATGCAATTTAAAGTAGACAAATATAAAGTTTTGCATATAGGTTCTCGTAACAATAATTACCCAGACACGATGGATGATAGTGAATTAGCGAGCGTTGACGAGGAAGTAGATTTAGGCGTACGTGTATCTAAGGTTTTAAAAGTTAGGAGCCAGTGCCTGGAGTCTTGTGCAAAAGCTAATAGGATGTTAGGCTTCGTAGCGCGTAATTTCGAATTTAAATCGAAGAATATTATATTGCCCCTTTACAAGTCCCTAGTCAGGCCTCATTTAGAATATGCCGTTCAGTTTTGGTGCCCGTATTTGCGTGAGGATATTGTTAGGTTAGAAAGGGTTCAGCGTCGTGCCACGAAACTAATTCCGTCATTGTGCAACATGTCTTATGAAGATAGGATTAAAGAGTTAGACTTGCATTCACTCGAAACTAGGAGATTAAGGGGAGCTTATTGAAGTTTTCAAAATCGTTAATAAAATCAATAACGTAAATTTTGACAAACTGTTCACTTTCGATAATAGCAATACTCGTAATAATGGATTTAAGTTGCTTGGCAGACGTTTCATTACTAATATCGCTAAAAACTTCTTTACGTTTAAAGTAATTGATAAATGGAATAATCTTCCCGCGCCCGTCGTGAACTCTAAGAGCGTTAATATGTTTAAGAACCGTCTAGATAGGCATTTTAAAAATATTAACGTTGTTTGAAATAAAAAAAACAATTAGCAACAGGAGCTCTGGGGGTGGTGGTCGAGGATGAGTCTGTTGACAATAATGCCAGCTTGTGACATGCCAACGTGTGATGCCAGCAATGAAATTATTAAAAAAAAAAAATTGGATTAACACGAACTTAGATGTAGCTCGTAGCGTAAACTAACCCACTTTTTTTTTTACCTATTTGTTTTTTTTCTTATCCTCTCCTTACTTGCATGTCTGTAACTCTCTTTACTTGCATGTCTGTAGTTTGCATGGTATGACAGTGCGTTAAGACTGTGCTTGCATGGTTTGTAAGCGTTCTTATTTTACTTCTTTTCATCTTTTACTCCTTTCCTATTCTCTTCGACTATCTTTCCGACTTGTCGGCAGCGGCCGGTGGATGCTGATGGGGAGTCTTTTTTTTCTCTTTTTCTAAATGAATGTTAATCACGAATGATAGGTTTTGCTACTTACTTAACCCCTTATTCTCCTCTTTTATCCCCCTCCTCTTTCCTTTCTCTCGGGCTAACCTTAGAGTGGATCTTAGGATCTTTGTTAGCCTTAGCTTCTGTAGATCCTATTCATAATAGATGCATTCTCTAGATATCTGTGGCTAATTCCTCTGAAAAATAAATCGCCTGAAAGAGTTGCTAAAGTTACCAAAACGCTGATGTTGAAAGAAAACAGGGTTCCAGGCTATTTTTTGTACAGATATGGGGAAAGAATTTATAGGCCGATCTTTTCAGAACATGCTGACAGAGTTTAATATCATTTACTACACTAGCAATTCTATACATAAGGCCTCTTTAGTTGAAAGAGTTCAACGTACCATAAAGGAACGCATGCTTCGCTATTTTACACATAAAAACACATGCAGATATGTAAACATTCTGGGATCATTGGCCTTCTCATGCAACCGTTCACACCATCGCGCGATTGGCATAACACTTAACGAAGTTTTAGAAAGAGGTACGCACCCAGAGCCTGATGTGAGAAGAGATGGAACACCGCCGCCACACTCTACACGTTTCAAAATCAATGATTATGTAAGGCTATCTCGTTCGGGAAATAAATTCGCGAAGGCATTTGAGCAAGGATGGACATTTGAGATTTTTAAAGTTAGTGCTATGAGACCTAAAGGCGAGATAATCATGTATTACGTTGAAGATTTGAATGGGGAAGAAATCGCAGGAGGCTTTTACAGCGAGGAATTGCAGAAAGTGACATTTAATTTAGGAAAAAATGTGTTTAAAATTGAAAAAATTTTACGCATCAATGGTTCAGGAAAGAGAAAAATGTACCTGGTGAAGTGGCTAGGGTACCTAGAAAGCTTCAACACCTATATAAAAGCTGATGCAATAATAAAGCTTAAATAGTATACAACATGGCACCTAACCACTTCTATGTCACACTCCTGTCCTCTTCTTTTCTGTCTGTACATCCTAACAACACACTAACCAACTTTGTAGCAGAACTCCATGGTCCCATTGAATTGGAACGTGATTCGTATGAGGTGGGGTTATGCGAAATTCAACTATCCACCAGCTTCTTAAGTATTGATTATAAAGGACCCGTTTTTACGGTTCTTATAGATCGTGATGAGTGTGAAAAGGAAGGGGTAATTAGGGATGAAACCATGCGTGTCGCCCGGAGTGGGGAGGCCCTGTATTACACTACAGTAGTAACACTAGGCCTGTGTCATTATAGTGCGGTCGAGGATGTTGTGGGAGACTTAAACGGAAGTTTAAAAAGTTCAAATCTTACGGCTGATTTAGTATACGAAATCGTAAACAAAGAAACCCCTGCACATTCCCTGACCCTAAAATCACATGATAATAGAAATATTAAAGACAAAGGATTGTTCAAAAATATAACCGAGGGCCGTTATGGAGCAGCGTTCCAAAGAGATACGTTTCACAAGGGATAACATGACTTGTCCAGCTTAATGTATAAGTTGAAATTAGAGAAATTGGGTGATGGCTATCAATCCCCAGACATGCGTTATATTTACAGCAATATCATGGGGTATCAATTTATTGGGGATACCCATGCGCGTCTGCTCCGCATTGCACACATTCCCAACCGTAGAGGGAAGAGCTTGAGCATTACATATGACAAGCCCCATTATGTGAATGTTGCAACTAATCTATTAAACAATATCTCAATATATATAAGAACGATTGAGGGAAAAATTTCCCATTCGGTGATGGGAGCTTAACAGTGAAGCTACACTTTCGTCGCACTGAATTATAATGATCCGAAGGAGTTTCGCAGTCTATCGAGGGGTGAGATATCAGCGTGGGAGTGAGCTTGGCTCCATTTTTTCAACCATACTACGCACTGCTGTTCCATTGTTAAAGAGAGGCGCCAGATACCTCGGAAGGAAAGCGTTACAATCAGGTTTTAACGCGGTAGAAGACATAATGGGTTGAACTAAACCTAAAGAAGCTCTAAAAAAAACATTTAAAACGGACACGGGACGAAGTCATCAAAGATGCAAAGAGAAAAATGCGTGGTGGCGGAAAGAAGAAGAGGGATGTCCGGAAGAAGAAGGGGTTACCTACACGTGGCGCTAAACGTAAAAGGACATCAAAAAAGAAGTGTTCTAAGCGAATGAAACATATGGTTGATCATTTTTTTAACTGATATAAGCTGAGGACATTGCTCTCACGAATCATATACTGATTACTACTTGTTGAGAGAGGTGGCACTATTTCTGACTCGTCATGGCACGCTTCATCCATCCGTGTAGCTCACAATGTTGTAAATCGGAGCTGTCCCTCTTTGATATGCCCCCAACACACACAAGTTTCTACTGAGCACAGTGACTTAAATTACAGTTAACCTATTAAATACAATTAGTTCCCCGAGTGCCTCTATAGAAGTCGTGATACCCAGCTCAGGCACTTACATTTTTTATCCAAGCTGCATGCACATGTACGCTAAGCTACGTATAGCCCATTCTGATGGAACGGACTGCGATGATAATTATTCTGCATTTCGTGAAACCAACTTTCTACACACCATATTCAGTCAATGTGAGGTGTATTTAAACCAGGTCAACATCTCGGCAGGAACGGGTTATTATCATCTACGAGCCTATCTTGAAAATGTCCTCAACTTTTCAAAAGAAGCGAAGGATACCCTTTTAACTGCCGAGGGCTATTTTCAGAAGAGAGACGAAAGTAGTATAAAGGATAAATTTTAAAATTCTAAAAAGAAGATATACGAGTGTTTTGGACGTCTACATACAGACTTCGCGTTCCAGGAGAAACAGCTTATGAATGGCGTGGATGTGAAATTAAAGCTCACCCGCACGAATCCTGAGATCTGCATAAATCTGGGACCTGAGCAAGAAGAGAGCGCAAAACCCGTTGTGATTCACATTATGGAAACATATCTGTGCGTACGGCGAGTGAAATTAAGCTCTGTTAAGCAACTAAAAATTGAAAAAAAATTAATACACGCAACAGTAAATACCCAATTAACAGAGTATAGATCAAACTATACACGGTGCCCGCAGGGTTGGCCTCAAAGCAGCTAGAAAACGTGGCCCTGGGAGTTCTACCTAAAAGGTTATTAATTGGAATGCAGGATCACGCTTCGACGAATGGAAAATATAAAAAGAACAACTTTAAATTCTAGAATTTCGGCCTTAAAAATATAACTCTATACGTCAATGGCGTTGCTTTGGTTGGGACTATGGATACGGACTACTCATGAGTCGCTGTGATCCCGCTCTGTGCGAGAGGTTATAGTAATCTGGCCCATATTGCAGGCGCTTGTGATGAGCTCGGGATTGGGGTAACGCAGAAAGAATTTGTCGATCAATTTAACCTTTACCCGTTTGATATCACTCCCGACTTCTCTGCTACTGTAAACACACACTTAAGTCCACAACAAAGTGGGAACATCTCAGTCAGATTGGAATTCGCCAACCCGATAGACGCACCTATGTACTAGTATACCTCGAGTCACAAGCCCTAATTGAGATTGACTGCTTCAGGAACGTAGTCACTGACTTTTAAAATGGACGCGAATACACTCCAGAGAGTAATGAAAATTGACCGAATCACACGCTCCAAATTTATCGGTGTATTTGTGAAGAATGAAACATTGAAATTATCAACTACGAGAAAATGCCGGGAATTTTTGTCAATTCGGACGTTGTTGGGGCGAGGGGATTCATTGGTTTGCAATACACTTTAAAAATAGGGAAAGAATGTATTATTTTAATTCACTGGGAAGTCATCCCTGGAGTGACCCTCTTATTGTAAAATTTCTCGAACAGTTGCATGTCCCTGAAATTGTCTTGTAATACTTGCGGGATGTATTGTCTTTCATTTCAACTGCACATGTCACGTGGGAAGGGATTTATAAATTTTTACAAATTATTCAATTTGTGCGACACAGATGAATGACGAATTGGTATGCAGGAAAATAAAAAGCCTTTTTCCGTTTGTGTGCACTCGATGCATTGTGTAAAGTTTTACGCGTATATATAATTGTAACTATATTATGTAAAATGTCTCCATTAATGTTAGTCTTATTTAATGGACGCTAGTTTTGTAAGCTGAATTGTACTAAAACATGCTTTCTACCATTTATTGATGAAAATTGATGAAAATACACTGTTTCTTGTTCTTAACCAAAAAGAAATTTACATTAGTTCCTCGATGACCTGGCATTCGTTGGACCGGATGTGAGCCAATACTTCGACCTCCGTATTCAGGTCACTGGGTTGAATGCGCTGTAAATCGCCATCGACTATTTGCTTTTCTTGAAAGCTGTCACGAAAATTAGCTATAACACGATCGAGTTCCGTATCGGGCCTTTAAGGAGAAATTAACTTAATTAGTTCATACATTTTCGGAATCTTTTTTAACTAAAATCCAATTTTTTCATATATCGAATTGTATTCAGAAAGCCTAGCTCAGTACTAGTGCAAACTAATCTATAATTGAGGATACCTGCTATTTTAATGAAACATTTACAACAAAATGTGATGAGTAGAAAATGTATTATTACATCCACACCATATACAGGGTGTTTCAGGAGGAAAAGTCAATACTTCGGGAGGTGATAGTATCGGTCATTGTGAGAAAAAAAGTCCATATGAACATGACTAATTCTAAATGGTTACGGAGATAGAGCTGTTTGAATCTGATGCGCGCGCAGCTCTTCCTCCTCCTTCCCTCCCCTATAACCTTGAACCATGTAAGCTGTAATGTAAGCATGTAACATAAGCCAATCGACAGCTGACCGTTGTGAGTTACAGTCTTTGGTGTTTGAAACAGTGTTAAGAACGCCACACACCTTCACACATGCCGATTATGCAGATATGGTGTATGTCTACGGTTTTTGCGATGGAAGTGCAACAGCTGCTGTTGCAGAATACCGTCGACGGTTTCCGAACCGCAGAATTCCGGATCGAAGTGTTTACCAGGGTTTTCAACACATTGCGTGAGATTGGTACACTTCCCAGCGCTCATGTTTCATCTGAACGTGAAGGTCAACAAGATGTGGATGAAGTGGAAAACATTCTTCAGTTGGTAGAGCGTAGTCCTACTACTAGCTCACGAAGAATTTCTACACGTCTCGGTGTACCACACACAAGAGTATGGCGAACATTACGTGAGGAAGGCTAGCATCCATATAATGTACAGCGTGTACAACACCTTCAACCAGGAGACGCTGCCATGCGAATGGAATTTGTCATTGGATAAATGCTAATCGCCAATTGCTTCGATTAATACTGTTCACCGATGAAGCTACTTTCACCCGTGACGGTATCAACAACACTCGTAACTCTCATCGATGGTCAGACGAAAATCCAAATGCCACTGTGGAAACAAATTTTCAACATCGCTTCTCTGCCAATGTGTGGTGCGGTATCATCGATGATCAGCTGATTGGCGCTGTTACTTTAGAGAATCGTCTAACAGGACAAAGTTACATAGAATTTCTGCAAAATGAATTGCCAGGACTATTGGAGGATGTTCCTTTGGCTACACGCGCTGGTATGTACTTTCAGCATGACGGAGCTCCTCCACATTCTACCCATCTGGTGATGCAATACCTAAATCAAACTTTCCCTGGTCGATGGATCGGCCGCGGTGGTCCCATTCAATGGCCACCAAGGTCTCCAGACCTCTCTCCGTTAGATTGTAGGGGGGGTTGTAAAGTCAAGTTTACAAAAGAAAGGTGGATACACGAGACGAATTGCTCGCGCGCATTTTGGATGCTGCTGCCCGCATAAAGGAACGTCAAGATCAACTCAGACGAACAACACGCGATCTTCGCATACGAGTTGCAAAGTGCATTGAGGTTGACAGTGGGATTTTCGAAAACGTATTTAAACTGTAACAAATTTGTCATTTCTGTATCTGATACCATTCAAAATGCCAATGTTTAAACATTAAATGTTAGAAACAGTAATTGGTTTCTTTCTTGATCACCATTAACAATGCTTTTGTGTTTGTAGATTCAAACAGCTCTATCTCCGTAACCATTCAGAATTAGACACATGTTCATATGAACTTTTTTTCTCACAATGACTGATACTATCACCTCCCGAAGTATTGACCTTTCCTCCTGAAACACCTTATATATATATATATATATATATATATATATATATATATATATATATATGCTGAAATAACCACAAAGGAGACAGAATGGATAATAATTAAAAACCTATTGTTTTTCGCCAAAATACACACAGAGGAACATATATATATATATATATGAAGAGAGAGAGAGAGAGAGAGAGAGAGAGAGAGAGAGAGAGAGAGAGAGCTGCAAGGCGTTACAGATACACTAATTTGCAGCGCCGGAAGTACTTTTATCCTAACTATGCATACTACGCAATGCCTACCATCAGAGGGTCTCGAGTAGTGAGGAAATAAGCTAGTATAAATTTAAAATCATAACATTAATATCTTCAGGTGCCACAATGACCTTCAATATTGAAAAAAATTGAAAAAAGCAGATTTTAACCAATAATTACAGAAGAGTCCACGATGCACAATAGACAAGAATTTATTCACACTTGTATAAAAATAGCTCAGTCAACCTTTAAAAAAAGTTTCTATTCTCTAAAAACAGTTTTTCTATAGTCAGCTCACTCAGCTGTCACGTGAGTACCTCGGTTCAGTGTAGCTGTCGCTCTCGTAGCAGGTGGGTGTTCTGTTGTTTGCGTTACTCAGATAGTCTAAACTATATTTCTTATATATTTTGCATTTCTGTATTGTGTTGCCCTAAGTTTGCCATGTACTATTAACTGAAATTAACGTATAATTGATATTAGCTCTTTCTTTTTCAGATTTGTATACTTTCAAATGTCTCGAGTTTGTGCAAAATCAACCAGGGCCTCAACTGAGTGCCCCATGTTTGGTATGGGGGAGATTGTGGCACAGGAATCTTCCAACATACGAAGGAGTTTTTAAATATTACTTGTTTGTAAGAAACGATTTGAAACAGAATACTAATAAAGATCCTTCAATATCTCAAATATTAGAACAAGTTGTTGATAAATTGAAAACAATTTGGGAAAGTGCTTCCGTCCCAATTCTGTCAGACAGGCGAATTGAAACAATGTTCAGAAGCTACACGAAAAGTATCGTGTCATTATGAAGCCATACCAAAGCAGAAAAAATTCTGAAGCTTACAAAGCAAAGATTGATATGTTCAAAAAAGAAGCACACACGAAACCTTTTGACATTGCAGCGTGCAAGTGCAAAGTACTAACACAATGTTCTTGTCCCAAAGAAAAAACGGTTCCAAAGGAAGAAGTGACGTTCCTCTTAGATCAAAGGAGTGAAAGAAAACTGTTTATTGATAGAGTAGATATTACACTCTCAAAGAAAAAGCATCTACGTTGCTAAGAAAGCAAAAAGAAGCTGTGAGGCTCACCAAAGAATCTTCACAGGAGAAATTGCAGGATACAAATGTTGAATTATCATCATCGACATCAAATAGTGAAAGTGAATCTGGCGAAATATCAGACGATACATTTCCAGAGCCAGTTAGCTCGAAGAGAAAGCTCGAACAACCTGAAGAACAATTATTCAAGAAAAGGAAAACTACAAATCTACCTTCAGTGGCTACTGCTTGTGACAGGACTGCAGTTTCAGATCGAGCTGCAGCATTCATTGTTAGTGCAGTATTGCAAGATATTGGAGAAGTTTCTATTGGCAATACATCTGAAGTAGTGGATAGGAGTAAAATCAGAAGAGAAAGACAAAAGAAGAGATCAGATTATGAAAGATCAAAATCAGGTCCCAATCAGAGGAATCTATTTTGATGGTCGAAAAGATTCTACACTCTTCCAAGAAAAAAAAGAGTCCAAAGTATATCAGAAGAAGGTAACAGAAGAACATATCACTTTAGTGAGAGAACCTGGTTCAGATTATTTGGGCCATTATTCTGTGAATTCTGGATCAGCTGAAGAAATATGTAAAGGAATGTTTGAGTATATTGGAATAATGACATGAACCTGGAAAACCTTGTTGCCATTGGATGCGATGGTGCAGCAGTCAACACTGGAGAAAAGGGAGGCGTTATAAGGCTTATAGAATTGAAGCTGAAGAAGCCAGTTCAACATTTAGTGTGCCAGCTCCATGCCAATGAATTGCCATTACGCCATTTAGTTGCAAAGCTGGATGGAAAAACATCTGGCCCCCGCGGATTCACCGGTCCAATTGGCAGGGAATTAGAGAACTGTGAGAGTCTTCCTATTGTCGAGTTTGAAAGGATTGATGCTGAGGAACCAACTGTAGACTGTGAAGATCTTAGAACCGACCAAAAATATCTAATTGATATTCATCAGGCCATAACAAAGGGATATTGCTCTCCAGATCTTGCTCATCGTAGTCCAGGCAAAATGGCACATTCACGATGGCTGACTACAGCAAATCGTTTGCTTCGTCTATACGTTTCAACTGTAAGTCCATCTGAGAACCTCATGAACATTGCTTCTTTTATAATGAAGGTCTACATCCCAATGTGGTTTTCTATTAAGCAAAGTACGTCTTTTGTCAATGGCTCAAAACATGTTTTCAAAACTATTGAACTAACAAGAACACTGAATGACGAAGTAAAGGATATTGTAAACCCTGTCATACAAAGAAATGCATTTTTTGCAAATCCAGAAAATATTCTAGCATCAATGATTCATGATGACCGCAGCGCCATAAGAGAATTAGCGTGGAGGCGAATAAAGAAAGCAAGGCAAACAAACAAGGAAAAGTTGTGAGGCGTTTCACAGTACCTGTTATTCAATTTGAAGCTACTGATTATACTGATTTAATTAATTGGCAAAAATGCATTGTCACTGAACCACCTGTGACAAGACACCTGACAGAAAATGAGATTGAAGAATTCATAGAAAACAGAGTACCCCCTCCATTCGAGAAATTCCCTTGTCATACACAAGTAGTAGAAAGAATGGTAAAATTAGTGACTGAAGCATCATCAAAAGTATTTGGATTGAACGCGCGAGATGGCTTCATAAGATCAACACTTCAGTCACGTAAAAAAATGCCATCATTCGAAAGTAAAGCTGAATATAAAGTTTAAATAAAACGTTAATAGAAAAAAACATGCGCAAGGATGGTGGTTGGGAGGGCATGGGTGGAGCTCGACACGCAGCCACCTCTCGTGGTGAGTTCTGGATTATTTAGATCATTAATCAAAACATTGATCTAAATAAACTAAGAGCTGCGTAATTCAGTAACTATTTGGTAATTGGAACACTTAATATATAATAATAACAAGTAAGTTTCAGTTATTGTACTAATGCAGAATATAAGAAAATCATTATATTTCACTTTTTTCGACGGCTTTGTGGCACCTGAAGATATAATTTCGCAGGACTAATATTTATGCACAGTCATTATCTATAGCACCCACATATTTTCCGCACTAGCCATATTTGAATTTCGAAAGAAAGTTTAAAAACCTCATTTTCGATCCGCCCTAATGTATATATGGGAAGAGAGACTTACAATAAGATAAAATGCCGATTAGGGTGACCGGATCAAATAATAAACACAAAGCAACTAGCTTAACTGGGCTCAAAAGGGATATTAGCTGGGTGTACTACGCATCGTGTGTCAACGCCGGGTCTCGAATCCCTGGGCAGATATCGTTTCACTTTGTTTATTATAGCTTTTTATAAATTAACTACCACTTGCAACGGTTAAGCACTGAATGACCCATATGTATATATACCCCGAGAATGAATTACAAATTAAATTATTGCGTAATTACTCACATCTCGAAGGTAGAGTCTTATGCTGTTTCAAACGGAGGATCATTGCAGATACCATTAACGTTTTGTGTGGAGAGAAAATCATTCCGGTCAGTCGCGGCGGAAAGGTGGAGCGTAGCCCCTGCATGGAAATCACTGTCTTCAAACAATTGCGGGGTGTAAAGTTCTTGTGACTGACTCATGACGGAGGGAATGTGTGTGTTTATTCACTGGTGAAAATAACTGCTGTGAGTTCCACTTGAAAATGTTCCCTTTTATATACGTGGCCCCGATTGACATCACCCCCAATATTCGATTCGCGAGTTTCCTGTGTGAGAACGAGTCTTTCCGTCAACCAGAGATCCTGGACTCGTTCTTATGCCCCACCCATTGGGTTGTGATTGGACGAGCTGCGAATTCTGGGGGGGGCCGTGTCAAATATAACTTATCTATTCCATAGATTTTTTCAGAAATGAACCAGGACCGTAAGAAGAGAGAGAGAGAGAGAGAGAGAGAGAGAGAGAGAGAGAGAGAGAGTTTTGTTTGGAAAATAAAATGTTTTTCTGAGGTATCAAGCAAACTGATGCATATCGAAATGTATTTAATACAAAAATAACAGATATCAGGTGGGTTTTGCTAAAAATATCCGCGTTTGACACTCAATTTTGAACCTTATTCCCTTAAACAATAGAGACTGAACAGTGAAATGACTGTATTCTTTTAACTATACGATGAAAAAGGACTTGGTAGATCTTCATGTTAGTATACTCATGTTTTCAACTTGGTTGAGTACTATATATATATATATATATATATATATATATATATATATATATCGAAGCATTTCATAATTGTTTATTGCTGGATAGGAGGCCCCAATCTTCTACGTTTTTAAATGTGTTTGTAACAATACACTGCATTAGAAATCGAATCCTGAAGCCTCAAGGCAAAAATTTACTTTAATCTGTGAATAGTAAGATTTTATATGATCCAAAAGCTGGTTTAAAATTACATTAAATATAATGCAGTAATGTTGAAGAGAGAAATTATTTAGAGTAAATCATATTAAGCCATATTCTAAATTGTAGAAGGTGCAATTAAATGAGTTATACCATAAATTCCATTTTTATAAATACGCGTACGTAGAGAACGATATTTATTGGGCAAGCCTTACTAAAATTTAAAATCTAGTTATATTAATATTTTTTGTACCAAAGTTTAAGATACTTCGAAGAGTCTATACCTTTTAAAATAATTTTGCATCATTATTTCTGGATATCTTCAACAGTAAGATTTAATATGATCGTGAATGCCGGTTTTAAATTACGTTAAAAATAATGCAGCTATGTCGCGGCAGGGCTGTAAGTAAAAGAGGAAAAATGAATGAGTTACCACTAATTTAATTTCTATTCTGTTTTAAAAACCATATTAATGCTTTTTATGTTATAGTTTAAGGATAAAATTGTGTATTATGGCGAAAGTTTTTTTTTGTATTAAACTTAATTTATCTTATTCGATTTTTTGCTTAAAAGATCGCCCACCAAATGTCAAATTGGCCTCGTGGTATTATACCATGAGAAGCTGAATAGAACAACTATTGGTGTTGCCTTTTTTTGAGACCTGGCCGGTCTACACCTTGGCCCCATAAACATATTTGTTTATGATTAATAGCTCTGTCTATTGGGTCGTATTTAGAGACCTTATTGGTTTAACAGGAGCTGGTAAGTAAAGCGGTGGTGGTTGTGGTGGTGGTTGTGTAATACTGCTTCACCACCAATCGTCTAAGAATAGACGCTTGGTTGTAGCCCTCATATCGATTACGTGGTGTTGAAGGGATGAGCTCCTAAAAGTCTATACTTAGACGATTGGTTGTAGCCCTCATCTTACCGTGTGCTGTTGTTGTTGTTGTTGGTTAGCCGATCAACCCACCCTGATCGAGCAAGCCCGCGGCACGCAGGTAACCGATCGCCCTCTCCGGAGTGGACCAGAGGTTCAGCGCACTAGTGATGTTGTGTTCTATGTTGTGCTAGAGCGGTAAAGTTTGTCATAATGTGTTCAATTGCTTGTGATGAGTCCTGGCACAGGTATCAGGTGTCGTCTGTGAAGTTGTCTAGTCTGAGTTTATGTCTGTAAGTTGGGGTGATGTCCACATCGGAATCGTACTAAGTTAACTCGATCCGATCTGCTCAGGCTTGTCTCTGACCTGTCAATGGGTGTCGGCTTCGCACCTAGGACCGCATTCAGACCGAGTCGTGTCAGCGCTTTGTGTGTTAGGTGTGTATGTATGTGTTTTCTGTACTGTGTGATGTCTGTGGGGCGTGGTATGGAATGGAGTATTTGGTTATAATATCTCTCTGGTGTTACCTTAATGGTGCGAGGTGTTGGTGCATGATTGTACATGTAGTGGTAAGGGTGTTGTGGGTTAGTTGTCGCTGCTGCCACGAAATGTGTTCCCCTCATGTCTAAATGTTCTTTAACTTTCAGCATTTTGTTTCTGTTTGCAGGTGTTCTATTGGTGTTTGAGTACATCCTGTAATGATACGAAGTGCGCAGTTTTGTATTGTCTGTAAGGTGTCTATGTGTGTGTTTGAGATAATGAGCGCCCAGTATGGGCTAGCATAGTCCATAACTGAGCGAATATATTGTTTGTATATGAGTGATGTTGTTCAAAGTTTGTGCTTGTTAGTACCCTAAGCGTGTTAAGTCTTGACGTACATTTGTTTTTAATGTCCTGAATGTGGTTTGCAAAAGATAACGATGTGTTGTATGTGACCCCAAGTATTTTTTGTCCTGTAAGTGTGTGGAATGTTGGTGTTGTTTAGTGTAATCTGTGGAGTTATCTGGTGTTCTTTTGTGTTGCTTGTTAGCAAGGTGATGGTTGATTTTGTGGGCGCTACTTTGAATCTATTGTGTGTGAGCCAGTCTTGTATACTGTTTATGCATATTTGTAGGTTATTTGTAGTTGTTGTCGGTGGATGGTGGAGTGATGTCATCTATATATAATGATAAGGTAAGCTTGTTATCTATGGGTGTTGGAATGTCATGCATGTATAGGTTGAACAGTGTTGGTGAGAGAACAGAGCCTTGAGGGACCCCGTTCGGAAAAAGCTTGTTTTGGATGATTTGCCATTAAATGTGACATGTGAGTATCTTCCTGAAAGATAGTTGCTCAGCCACCTTTTGATGTTATTGTACATGTCTGTCTTGAGTATTTGTTTATGAGAGGGAAGTGTGTAATAGAATCAAATGCTTTACTAATGTCTATTGTTGCTAATAGTGTGCGTTGAGCTGGTCGTCTGGAGTTGATGCCATCCATAATGTGCTGAGTGAGGTTAGTGAGTAATGTCGTGGTTGAGTGGTGAGGTCTGAATCCATGTTGAGTAGGCGATAGTGGTATGTGTTGGTTGGTGATTTGTAAGATTAGTCTTTCTGTTACTTTGGAGGGTATGCATAGTAAAGTAATGGCTCTATAGGAAGCTGGTTCTGTTGGATTTTTGTCTGGTTTGAGTAGTGTAATAATTTTACATTGTTTCCACACGTCAGGAATAATACAATGTTGGTATAAATATGTGCTGATGTTTGTGAGAGCTAGTATTTCCTGTGGGCCCAAGTGTTTAAGGTAGGTGTATGATAGATATGTTGTCTGGTCCAGTAGCCTTCAAATTCTTAATGTTTTTGATGATCTTGGTGGTCTGGTCTGTATTGAAGGGTGTAATGGTCGTGTTGAGTCTGTAGGTATTCTTGTGTCTGGCTGTTTATTTGTCTGCGTGTTTCTGGTTGTTGTCTCTGTTTAAGTGACTTATCTTTGCGTAGTGATTAACTAGAATGTTAGCTTGTTGTGTATATGTTGGGATATTATTTTGGCTGCGACAGATAGCCGCGTGTGAGGTGTGAATGCTGCTGTTAGAGTGGGTAATGCTGTTTATAGTCTTGGAGAGCCTGGATGTATCTCTGGAGTGGTTTAGTGTTGTTATGAATTCCCTAAATGTTTCTGTTTGTTTTTCTTTAAGTTCGTTGTTCATTTCTGTGTTGAGCTGTTGTATCTGCTGTTTTATGGCTTTTGTGTGTGGTGTTTTTGTGTTCTGTTTGAGGTTGTTACGTTGCCTTATGAGGTGGACTATTTCTCTTGTTTAATTTGGGTTGTATTTCCTAATGGTGCCCTTAGGTATGTATATTGTTTGCATTATTGATGATCTGATTAAATATCTTGAGTGTTGTATTGATGTTTATGATGGGTGTGCTTTTTAATGTAGTGAATTGTTCCTCAGTCTGTATTTTGAACTGTTCCCAATCAGCTTTTTTGTAATTTCTGTAAGTGTTGTAATGATGATGGGCAGGTGGTCTGATGAGAGTTGTTTTTCTGTTCTCCAGTGTGTATGTGTTGCTAATGAGGGGAACCGAACGTTATGTCTGGGGAGGAGTTTGAGTATCCTGCTTGATGTGGTATGTGTGTATGTTTTTTTGTATTGTTAAGAATGAAGAGGCTGTTTAGTTGTGTGGCTATGTTGACGCTTCTGGTGTTGCTTTGGTTGTGCAGGTACCAACTAGTGTCTTTAGCGTTGAAGTCTCCTCCTAAGATGACATTAGTGAGAGAGGCCAGATTGTGTAACTGTGGATTGTAATTGGCTGGCACCTGAAGTGAACTATCTGGTGGGATGTAAATGTTGATGAGTGTGTTGTTGTGTTTTGCGTTTGTTTTAATGTTAGCTGCCTGTATTTCTATCGTGTTATCTGCTTGGATTGTGTTTGTAATGTTTTGGGTGGCATCAGTGTAGCTAATGCTTTTACGTATGCAAGTGATGAGTCCACCCCCGTGACCCCCAGTACGATCTTGACGGATCGCCGTGAAGTCAGGGATGGTGGGTGTTTTGTGTGTGCTTTTTAGTTTTGTTTCTTGTATAAGTGCTATGTGAATGTTTTGTTTGTGTACGAATTCCCTAAGCTGCATGATTTTGTTTGTGAGGCCATCTACGTTGTACTGTAATATGTTAATATTATGCTTCTATATGTGTCTCATGGTCCTACTGTGTCTGTCTTTGTGTATGGTGACATGTGTAAGTTGTAGTGGGGCTTGGATTAGTCTTAATGTCGCCGGAGAGTAAGAGTAGTCCGGGGAGCAAGAAATTGCTCCACGTAAATGAAAAATAGCACGCTGGTATAGGTCCAGCCCCGGCAGCCGATCGGCACTCTGACCGTGCCACGCAACAGGCCGTCGAGTGCCAGTCTGGCCAACCGTAGACAGCCCGCTGCACGGAGATTTGAGGAAGTTTGGCCACCAGCGCGTTGATGTTTCGGTTTGACGTCGCCTCTTCTTCGCGTTGACGTGTCCCGCGCTGGAGGATACAGCCACTGTCAGAAGTTTCCTTGACAGCTGCTAACTGTCGACATACGTTGAAGTTTTTAGCTCCTTCCTATCAGTTTCTTATTACCTTTGGTCAAAATGTGCTGTTTAATACTCTCATTTCTTTTTGTACCTTATTTTCTTTATTAATTTGTCCAACAATTTGGGATTGGAAGTATACAATGAAATTATTTCTGGGCCTGTCCTTCATATGTTTTGCTAAAAAGTTTTTTTATGATTTTTTTTCAATCAAGAATAAAGAGTGAATTCATTACTAAATTTTGCTTTATTCTTTCTATCTCTTTACGAAAAATATCTCAGATGTATTCGTTTTTGGATGAAACGGTAGACCGTATAGACGATTGGTGATGATGTGGTGTTTTGTTTTGTGGTGGTTGTGCTCGTATATATTTTGCTATTGGGGCTTTGCATGCATCTGTTTATATATATATGTGTGTGTGTGTGTGTGTGTGTGTGTGTGTAATAATAGGGGCTCTATGGACGTATAGTCGGGGAGTGTATGTGCGTTTGTTTGCGCTTTTAATTCGTTCGAAGGTTATTAATATATACAGGCCATTTATGCCTTCTAAGCCAACTGGTGGATTAGGCGAACTGTCAATTGGCTGATTAAGCCAACTGCCGGATTTCGAGTTCTAAGTCAAGTGTTGCTACCTTGAGCTCTCATTAAGCTTCTGCCTCTCGCAGAAGCTGGATGGTCTCTTCCTCTCTTTCCTCTCTCTCTTGGGTTAGGTATGTCCCTTTGAGGGGTGAGGCCATCCCAGCTTCTCCCCCAAAGAGGTTCTTAGGTGGACTCACCCAACTTGCTGGGGGAGTTCCCCTCCCCCTTTTTTTGCACCCTGGGGATTGTCAGTAGGTGAAGGGGGTCTTGCAACAAGAGTGGGAAGGGGGTTAGCACTGGCACTCATATGATCAACATTGCAATTGCATATGCACTAGTCCGTTTTACAGTCATACTACTATACATTAGGGTGGTCCACTTTTCAATTTTTTTTTTAAAGTATAGGTTATCGTAGTTTTTCCCATTATTTGGCACTATACTAGCACATTGGTACCATTTTTACAAAAATTGATCAATATTTAGGGGTCTCGCATCGACCTTGAAATTACGAGTTTTTTTTTTTAAATGCGTACTTTTCAACGTTTTACTGAATCAAGATAAATCATTAAGTAGGGATGTTTTCTGAATCCTCTTGATGAGAGAAGTCGTTTGGTGTGCCTTCCAATGTCATACGACTAACGGTTTAAAAGTTGTGCCTGTATACAGGTAATACCAATGTGCTAGTATAGTGCCAAATAATGGGAAAAACCACGATCACCTATACTTTTCAAAAAAATCAGCAAATAGCAGACAAATAAGGAAGAAAAAAACAATAACTTAAACAATCACTTTTGCATTGTATTGACCACTATCACACGTCACTGGCTGCAATGTTGTCCCTCTGTGCTATGTCATCGTGGCGAGTGATGACTTCTTGAAGTCGCCGAGCTCTTTCCGGTTCTTTTCCACCACTTGCAGAAGATCCTGCAGCTGTGCCTCGTCCTTTGTGACCGTGTTCGCATAGTCTTGTATCAGTTGGACTCCTCTTTCAGCGACGTCATTGGTGACCTGGAGATTAGAGATCACATCCTTCAGACGACAAAAGTCCTCGTTCTCGTCCCACTTATCAGTTGGCAGGGTGAGCCACGAAGACCAATACATCTTCAGACCTGCAAATAAGAACCAGGAGGACTCGTCGATCAGGTCGGGGAGTAGCGTCATCTCGTCGACTGAGACGTTCTCGTATGTGAAGTCTTTGGGTACAGGGAGGTGGGACAGCTTCTCTGCCATCTGTTGCTTCACAGTGCCATCCACCTTGTTGCTGCATAGAGAGAAGATGACGGTCTGAGGCCACAGATACCAGAAGTGCCGCCTCATCACTGCCAGTGACGCTTCTGCCACCTCGCGGTCCACTGCCCTATACCTCAGGAAACGCTGGTATAGTACCAGGTCATTCAACGGGGCATCAGCTGCTACAGGGGCCGCCAACCAAGCTGGTACGTACAGAAGAGCGATGAACACCACGATCCTGTGCAGTTTGTCGACCAGCTCGGCGTCGAGCTCCAGCTGCCTACTGAACATCAGCAGTTTTGTGTAGTAGATGACCTGAAACAGAATAGGCACCATTGTAAGTAAGACAGGTTTATTGTTACCAATTACTTTGTTTGCGTTATAATGAAATGTTTATCTTTGAATAACATTTAAACTTATCTCTAGCTCCTGGGCGCATGAGGTGAATGCCACGGCGTTGTTGTGTCCCGAGTACCAGGAGCGTGATCTCTGCCACTTCCCGGTAATCGTCTCTGACGAAACCAGAAGCTGTGCTCAGGAAGCTGACCGCCGCGTCCCGGAGTTCTATTAGCCACGTACTCTCCGCCAGATTCTCGACCTGCAGCTTGCAGTAGGTTGAGAGATCGAGCTCGTCCCATCTTCAAAAATAATAAACAAGAAAATTGTGTGAGAAAACTCTGAAGTTCCGGTTTGGCTTGCTGTTTTATAAACTGGTGGAATATCATGTGTGTCCTAACTTTACCTTGCACAAAAAATGAACTAACCTTCTCTTCAACTGCTGAAACAAAGGATCAGTTGGTGCCGTAGTCCTTCCGAGCAGGGTGACGGCTACTGCCCCCACGATAAGCTCTAGGACGTGATGACGGCATCCCAGCTGGAGTAGCTGGAGTAAGTGCCACTCTTTCCACAATGCCTCTAGCTTCCGTTCGCAGTTGAGCTTTGTGATTGTTTTAATGCGGGCCATGTTCCAAAACTTTAAGACGTTGTTTACGGTTTCTATGAATGCGTCTTTCCTGTTAGCAGTGTACTGGATAACACTGAAGAAGTATTGCAAAACCTGCCGTGTTGTTGGCAATTTGCTACCACTGATGGAGGACGACGGTTGGCCAATTAAAAAAATTTCCGAGGCCGATCTTAGAGAAGGTAGCAATGTTATTTTCGCCTTTCCTTTTGATGACTCTCTATTTGTAGCTTCAAGAGTTCTTCCAGTTATGGTTGCCATCGATTTGTCCATGACAAAGGATGAGGAACTCAGACAGAATTTCAAAATGTTATGATCTGCAAAAAAAGAAATAGGTTAGGTACCTGGCACAGGCATAGTGCATTTTCTAATTACCTATATACATTATACATTCCGCCCGGGTATGGTGACTCATTTTTTTGAAAAGTATAGGTGATCGTGGTTTTTCCCATTATTTGGCACTATACTAGCACATTGGTATTACTTGTATACAGGCACAACCTTTAAACCGTTAGTCGTATGACATTGGCAGGCACATCAAACGACTTCTCTCATTAAGAGGATTCAGAAAACATCCATACTTAATGATTTATCTTGATTCAGTAAAAAGTTAAAAAGTACGCATTTTAAAAAAAAACTAGTAATTTCAAGGTCGATGCGAGACCCCTAAATATTGATCAATTTTTGTAAAAATAGTACCAATGTGCTAGTATAGTGCCAAATAATGGGAAAAACCACGATCACCTATACTTTAAAAAAAAAAATGAAAAGTGGGCCACCCTACTATACATAGTCTCTGGAGTTTCCCTAACGAGAAACCAGCAATATTCAGCCAACATACTAGAATTCCACCTTCCCTGGAACCGCTTTTCCATAATGGCTATCTCCTGATGGAATATTTCGCCGTGCTCGTCGCTAACGTGCCCAAATTGGTTGGAAATAAATCTAAATGAGAGTCAAAGAAATGCACCTTCAAGGACATATTACAACCCACAGATTGATATCTCATTCACCACAGTCAGTGGCGGATTATTACTAAGGCTATTGAGGCTGAAGCCTCAGGCTCCCATGCTTGAGGGGCCCCCGAATCAACTGAGTTTCGATGATATAATTCGAGATTTCGCAAACTTCTTTGATTAAATATGACAGAGTACACAAACTGACAAATTCCATGTTTTACTTTGTTTTATAGGCCATAAAGTAAAGTTTATTTAATACTGGTTAGTTTTGGCAAACGACAAAATACACTGTGTTAAGGTTCTTTTAAGTTTGTTTCTGAATTACCCTGAGCACCGTACATATAGTTCGTGTAAATGTATGTACTGTACATGTATATGTATTGTTAATAAAAAGCTATAGAAAAAAGCCCCCATATTCTTCATTGCCCCGGGGCCCCAAGGTGTCTTAAATCGCCTCTGACCACAGTAACATAATCGTCAGACTTGACTTTACCAAGGCAGTTTGAACAAACCGATTTGAAAGCCACCCATGCTGGTTTTTCTACCTCATTTAATTTACTGTCAAAATTGGCATCCTTCATAACTTTCCTTGTTTGTCGGCCAACAAAAAATCCTCTGATTTTAGCGTCGCTTAACCTTGGAAATATATTCCTCAAATAAATAAACGCCTCACTGTTCTTCTCCATAGCTTTCACAAAATTTTTCATCAAACCCAGTTTGATGTGAAGTGGTGGCAATAACTCTTTTTTGGATCTACTAAAGGCTCATTGAAAATATTTGTCTCTCCTGGAACAAAACTCATCCTGGCAGGCCAATCTTTACAGACAAAATGGCGGTCTCGAGCGCGACTGTCCCACTCGCATAAAAAGCAGAATATTTTGTGTACCCTTGCTGCATTCCAAGGAGAAGGCATATAACATTTAAATCAACGCAAATATTCCACTTATATCTATTAGTTAATGGATCTAAGTAAAATACATATATTCTCATATGTTTCTTTAATGTGGACCGCATGTGCAATTGGGACAGAAGGATAAGTATTTCCGTTGTGTAGAAGCACTGCCTTCAAACTTAATTTGGAGGAATCAATGAAGAGACGCCATTCCTCCGGGTTGTGTTGATACCCGAAAGACTCCATTAAATTGTCTACATCATTACAAAACATAATACCATCACTTTTAGGAAAAAAGGTAATGAAATCATTCTGACGCTTTCTACATTAACTTTTATGTTGGTCAGTGGCGGCTCGTGACTAAAATTCTAGGGGTGCTGTCTCTAAGAATGGGTTGAAATAATTACTGAAATAAAAGGATGAGCATTGAGCAATGAATAAAAGTTTCAAAAGTTATTGAAAACGTTATTCAGTGAGCTCATCCTTATATTGTTCTTGATTATTTCAATTGTAAATAAAAAAATTAGGGGTACTGCAGTTCCGCAGTGCCTACCGACGAGCCGCCACTGATGTTGGTGCTCTTTCTAAAAGATTCCACCCTTGCAGCCTAGATCCTAGAAGTTCAGCCTGATTTTTCGAAAGATTCAAATCTCTCTCGAGATCATTTAGTTCTGTCTGTGTAATAAGGTGAGGTGACGATGATGTAGATAGTAGAAATTCTGGATCTGCAAGCTCACTGGCTGCTTGTGGCTCAATTTCAATTTCGGAGTTACAATATTCCTCGTCCAAAGTCCAATCTTTTGGTGGCTTAGGAACTGGCAGGGTTTCATCGTGAGGAACTGATCGCATAGCTGATGGCAGGTTTGGCTATCGTATTGCATGTTTGGATTTCGAAGAGAAACCTCGTATATTTGTTAAACAAAAGTAGCATTCACTAACATCATCTTTTGGCTCTCTCCAGACCATAGGGACAGCAAACGGCATTGATGGGCATGAACCTTGTAACCACGCTCTTAAGCTCCTTGCACACGAATTGCAACATATGTGGGGTGCTCAGCTTCTGTCCTGATCACCCAATTTGCATCCAAAATATAATTCATATGCGTTTTTAACCAGAGGGGTAAATGTTTGTTTTGGGATTTCAATGTTAGTTCGCCACACACATTACAAAATAAATTGGCACTGTTTACACATTTTAGAGACATTATTGAAGTTAAAACGCGAAAACAATGAATGTTTTCGACAAACGAAGTTAATAACCACAGTACATCCAGCAGAAAAGTATCTTAACACCAAACATCAACAGAACACCTGAAACAATGAAAGAAAATAACAATTTTCCACTTGGCAGCCACTGTGAAATCACCTAACCACCTTTAGACCAATCGCAGATCAACACAACATTTCGAATAACCAATCAGTGAGCAACACGTGCCACAATAATGACCAATAGCCGTAGGGCTGTTCTTTTGCTCAGCAGGCGTTTGATATAATTTGGATAATTTCTAGAAAAATGGTGGGTGTTAGAGAAAAAATAATCTAATTTTAAACTGTGATTTGAACCCAGCGACGAAATATATTAAATAATATATAATATATATATATATATAAATTAATAATTCTAACATTCATTTGGATCAACTGAAGATCATGGCCCCCCAGCCTTTGTTCGTTTGCCCTATAAGGCTAACTAACAAAATATCACGACTTAACCTAACCAATCTTTAGGGTAACTGTACGCCCTTGACGATTGGTTACGTTAAGTCGTGATATTTTCGTTAGTTAGCCTTATAAGGCTAATTAACGAAGGCTGGGGTCCTGACCTTCAGGTGATCCATACATTTTTGCATATAAAGTCCAAACTCGCGTGACACTCTAACTGTTCACAAAGTGCAAATTTGGAAATTTTTAAATTTTGTTTCTATTTTATTTTTGCTGAGTATTTGATTAATTATTTCTTTTTTAAATCACCTAATCATTTTTTAGATTAAACTTAATCATGTAATCGTGTTAAATTCTACAATGTTATTTTTTTTATACATTCTCTCTTAGTTGTAAAAGATGGTCATAATTTGCCAAAACTCTAAATTGACACTTAATTTTAAATTTTAAGCATTTAATTTTGGCTCGTATGCATGTTTAATTTTAATCCATAATGAAATGCATATTTCAGTTTCCACTTCTAGTTAACTCGGCAAATCATGATAACATCAGATCTGTCAATATGCTGTTTAAAAGAAAAATATAACATCATCTTCAAATATCTTGATTATCTGCCAGTATGCTGTTACAGCCAAAATTTACCTTTATCTTCAAATATTTTGCAAAAGAAATTCAGCCTATTGAGAATAAAAAGAAAACAGGTTAACATTAAATAATAATGATGTCACCAAATTATTAGTATAGATTAGAATAGAATAGAATAGAATAACCTTTATTAATAATAATAAAATAAATACGTTTTTTAAATTTACAATGACATGAATAATTGTGAAGCTCGGCTATTTATTTTATTTAATTTGGCCCTTAAGCTTTAGGCTTTACTGGGCTCTTATTAAAAATAAGCAGCTAGTTGTTATTAATTAATAATAATAAATAAATAAATAAGTAAGTAAGTATTATTAATAGTTAAAACATGTATAACAATATTAAACAATATTAATGAACAATATTAAACAATATTAGTGGACATTAATCCTAGATTTTTGTTAGTATGCCATTATTAATCGGGATTTCAACTTGGTTTTAAACAAATTTACATTCACAATATTTTTTATATCGGCATGCAAGTCATTCCATAGTTTCAGTCCAATGAAAATGGGTAGTTTTTGAGACGAAGACAAACTAAATTGAGGTATAACAAGCTTTGATCTATTTCTGGTCTGATACGAGTGGATTTCTTGACGAGTTACAAAATATCTATTTACCCATTGCAAATTAATGATTTTGTTCTTACACTTGTAGATAAAAATAAAATGTGCCAGTTTGGCATATCGTTGAGCTTTAGTAGGTTTAGCTCCTTAAATAATGCACTAGAGTGTTCAAGAAAATCAGCATCAGATAATAACCTTATTGCTCGTTTTTGGATGACAAAGATCCCATTTAATGCGTTGTTAGCGGAGGTTCCCCAAACAAGGGTGCAGTACGTTATATAAAGAAGAACAAGAGTATGATAAAGAGTCAATAAAACTTGTTTAGGGACTACATTTCTAAGTTTAAACATTATAGCAACGCTCCTTGAAATCTTTTTCGCGATATAATTCACATGATCACTCCATTGCAAATTCTTATCTAGCATTACACCAAGAAATTTTGTTACAGTAACTCCTTTATGGCGATTTCATTAACATTAAGTTCATCAAGATATACATGTCTTTTATTAGTAAAAATCATGAAATTTGTTTTACTGGTATTTAGGAAGAGTTTATTGGTGGTCAACCATTTCATTACACTGATCAATTCTGAATGAAATATATTCTTAGCTGTATTAACAGCTTTGCAAGAAAAAGAGACAATTGTATCATCTGCAAACATTATGAAGCTCAGTATATCAAATGAACGTGGAAGGTCATTTATATATAATAAAAATAACAGTGGACCCAGAACTGAGCCCTGTGGCACACCATGTTTGACAAGCGCTTTAGTTGAGCAAACCTTATTTACTGATACAAAATGATATCTATTGGACAAAAAACTTTTAAACCAATCACTGATTGCTCCTCTAAAGCCGTAACAGTATAATTTATTAAGTAGAATATTATGGTCTATTACATCAAACGCCTTACTCAAATCCATAAATATTGATATCATTATTTTTTTGTTCTCCTTAGCTATATTTACATTTTCCGTAAGATTTAAAATAACCATTTCCGTTGTTTTATTATTAAGGAAGCCATATTGATTTGGAGATGATAAATTGCAGGATTCTAAATATCGCTGCATTCTACTTTTTACAATTTTTTCAAAAACTTTGCTGAACACAGATAATGAACACACCGGCCTGTAATTTGTTGCTAGTGTAGGATCACCCCTTTTAAAAAGAGGTGTTATACAACCAGTTCTTAGCATTGATGGGAATATTCCTTTGGAAATACTTTGATGGATAATTTTAGCCAAAGTTACAGATATCTTATCTTTAACAAGTTTCAATCGTTCTGATTATTCTGCTCTGACCTAGAGGCAGAAGTATTATCTGTAATATTTTAGAAGCAGTAAAATTCAGTCAGAGGATCTCTTTCTTCTCCTTTGAGCCATGATTTCTCCAGAGAACTTAGTTTCAAAACAGAATAAGTAATTTCCCGATACACTACAAGAAAAATCGGGGAACCGTTAGATAATTTAGTAATTTCTCACAAAATCCTCCGATCCACTACAAGAAGAAATCGGAGTGTAGAATAAAAGAAAGTACTGCGATTCCCTACACGGTACCAGCTACCCCACAGTGAGAAAATCCAGTGCTACACCAAACCAGAACTCCGTCAACCTCGAACCACCCAAGGCCGTAGACAGAAGGTTAACATATATATTACAGGATAACTGCGCTGTTCATACTGTCAGGATCATGAGACGGTGGTTTCAGGAACAACGAGATGTCGAGCTGCTGAACTTGCCCAGAAAGGGGTGTGACCTAGGCCCCATTGTAAATGTGTGGGCAGAAGCGGACATCTCGGCACCTGCTGGAACAACACCATGGCACAGTGGGAACTTTTCCACACGAACTCATCTGTTCCAAAAATGCTACGAGAGGTCATTAATAATAATGGAGGATGGACCAAGTGTTGAGTAATTTTAGATAATAATGTTATGGTTGTGATGCAGGAAATATATATTTATTTACTTGAACAATTGCCACTTCCTTATAATTTGAACACTGTTTTGTATGTTCTTAAGAAAATCTTTAAATTTGTTTGATTCATGGTTATTTTTGTAATAAAAAATTGAACTATGTTATCATTATCTCTCCTTGGATAGACCTTTTTCTGGATAATTATTTGTTGATGATGCATGGACTTTAAACAGGAATGTTATTGCCTGGAGGAAAAGTCGATACTACAACTTATCTTACACTTTAACTATAACATAGCCACATCAAAATCCTATGATTCAAAGTTTTTAAAGTATCTCACGTTTGTGAAATAACCTAACTACTCTATTCCCTAAATTTAGGAATAATGCAAGAATAAAATACATAATCGTCCTGGCATTACCACAAAAACTACAGTGAACAATATATTTATTCTGGCATTGGTTTTCAAAAAAATAAAAGTATTTCTATGACAACACTTGAGAGGGGGAATAGGAGAGGGAGGGAGTGAGGGTGGGGGACTGGGGTTTAAGAGGGATTGCGTTGCCCCCACATCTCGCAGAGGGGGGAGCAGAGGACTGTAGGGGACTGTACAGGGGACTGTACGTATACTAAATTATTTCATATATGTATGGAAGTGAATTTAGATATATTTTTAAAATTATGAGTGTGTGTGTAATAGGGTGGATCGATTTTACATTGTTTTTCGATTTCCATATTCTAATAGAGACAAAAACTTGCGCATGAATGTGAAAATAGCCTCTGCAAAATCTTAGCTTAATAGGTAATCATCTTCTGCCCCCGGCAGAGCGACGAAATCATATTTTAGTATTCAAAAACGTATTTTTCTTATAATTTTTAAAATATTTCAATATGCATCAAAATTATTCCTAATAACTATAAAGTCGATGAAAAAGACCTCATATGATCGTTTTTCCAAGCGCGTTGTCCTACGTTAATATCTTTTGCCCCCGGCAACAACGTCAAATGTTGAAAAAATAGGTAATTTATATACATTTTTTCAGATCAGCTCTTTGTCTTAAATAATGCATTTATATATTTCCCATAGCATTTATATCGTTGCTTAGGCATGAAATAACACACACGCAAAATTTTATGACTCTAGGCTAGGGTTTAAAGGTCATCTCTGGTGAGTGCTGCCAGCAGCAGCTGCCACTGACGCGCCAGTCGAAAGGGTTGAGCCATTCGTATGATTGAAATGAAACTACAAAGGCCAGTTCAGTGGATCATATGCCTATTACACGGTAATGAATTATCACTGCGACACCTCATTCAAGACTTGGACGGCAAAACAACTGGGCCAATGGGCTTTACTGGACCAGTTGGAAAACAACTGAACGACTGCGAAAAACTTCCAATTACAGAATTCGATGCCATTCCATCTCCCGACATTGACATAGATGATGCCGAGTTGAGCACTGACCAAAAATATTTGTTAGGCATCTACAGAGCAGTGTCGAGCGGTAGCTGCTCTTCAGCTCTCGCGGCTCGAAATCCAGGTAAGATGGCGCATTCCAGGTGGCTGACAACAGCAAATAGATTTCTGCGCCTCTATGTTTCAACCAGTGAACCCTCCAGCACCTTCAACGAAATTGTGCGATTCATTATGACAGTTTACGCACCAATTTGGTTTAAGATAAAGAAAAACTCCAGTTTCACTGAGGCGCAAAACATTTTTTCGAAATGATGCGTCTCTCTCAGACCATGCCTCAATGATCTAAGACAATCGCCAACAAAGTCCTCCGTAGAAATTCTTTCTTTGCTCACCCAGAAAATATTTTGATCTCCATGCTACATGCCGATGAGCAACACATAAGAGAATTGGGATGGAGAAGAATATTAAAAGCACGATCAAAACAATCACCAGCGTGGGAAATTCGAGCCTTCGCCATGCCTGAGCTGCTCCACGATAGTCAAAACTATTACGAAATGATCAACTGGCAAACGACTGAGGTGACCGAACCCCCCGTTACAAAAACAATACCTGATACCCGAATAAAAGAGTTTGTTGAGACGGGAGACCAGCCTGATGGACTGTCCCACTATTCCCTTGTCATACTCAAGCGGTCGAGAGACTCATCAAATTAGTAACCGAAGCCTCTGCCAGTGCAAGTGGAATAGAAGAGAGGGACGGATTCATCCGCTCCCGTCTTCACTCCCGAACAAAAATTCCACGATTTGATTCTAAGAAAGATTACCGTATGTAAATCGACATGCAGCCAAAGGAAGGGTGGTTGGGGCTGGATAGGGTGGAACTCGACGCACAGCCACCTCCTCGTGGTGAGTTCTGGGTTGCTAATTTTATAAAATTAGCAAGCGAGGAGCTGTACTTAGTACTTATCGTACTTATAACATCGCATTAACGTAATTATAATCCACATTTAGACTTTTCTCGGGGACAGAAGATATTAATCTATTCATAAAATTTTGCGTGTGTGTTATTTCATGCCTAAGCAACGATATAAATGCTATGGGAAATATATAAATGCATTATTTAAGACAAAGAGCCGATCTGAAAATATGTATATAAATTACCTATTTTTTCAACATTTGACGTTGTTGCCGGGGGCAAAAGATATTAACGTAGGACAACACGCTTGGAAAAACGATCATATGAGGTCTTTTTCATCGACTTTATAGTTATTAGGAATAATTTTGATGCATATTGAAATATTTTAAAAATTATAAGAAAAATACGTTTTTGGCTACTAAAATATGATTTTCATCGCTCTGCCGGGGGCAGAAGATGATTACCTATTAAGCTACGATTTTGCAGAGGCTATTTCCTCATGCATGCGCAAGTTTTTGTCTCTATTAGAATATGGAAATCGAAAAAAATGTAAAATCGATCCACCCTAGTGTGTAATAAGAAATAAAATATCATAATTGGTTACAATAATTAGGTTTTAATTAATAAAGAAAATGAAACAATGTTTCCTTGCGTGTTCAATGAAGCAATTAGGTAGATCATACATCCAATGCTCAATTTGAAACGTTATATACAATGGAAATGTTATATACACGGCTAATAGAAAGACGGTTGAGAACTGTGTTTGTAAGTCCAATATCCGTCGTTCGTAAATATTTCTAGATGAGGTGAATTATGTTTAACTTTAATAGTTAAAGTTTTATAGTAGTGTAATAAATTACATTGGCAATAAGACATTAGTGGACATTATTTATTTTGATTTACAAATTGTTTTCGGTAAGACTCAAAAGATTGACCAATAAAGATTTGTTTATATATGATAAATCACATGAAATTGGATAAGATCATATGAAATTGGATAATTAAATAGTAAAAGCAGAGAATGGTTTCAAAAAGAAAAAAGGTCAAACTGGGCAGTTGTATCGAGCGGTGTGCCTCAGGGATTTGTCTCACACTGTAAGCCAGTGGTTCCCAAACTGAGGTTCATGGACCCCCAGGGGTCCACGGCAAGATTTACACTGCGGGCTATGGAAAGTTGGAAATTTTTCGAGAAGATCTGGGAAATCTGAAATAAATTTCTGTAAGTTTGTAAGATGATAATGATAAGTGAAATACATTATGTGAGTGAAATCCATTGATGATGTAATTATGTGATCATTAATTATATGAGTAATTTCTGTAAGTTGTCAACAATAAAAAACGAACGAAGGATGTTCTTTTCATCTGATGAGAATCGTTTATTTTTTATCATTATTTTTATGGGTTTTGGGGAAAAAAATGAAGGGGGTCCACGGGGATTTTGGAGGTTCCCCAAGGGGGAAATGGAGTGAAAAAGATTGGGAACCACTGCCCTATCCCGCCTCTATATCGACCTTTTCATTATCTTCATCCACTGTGTTCTCCCCTCTAGCCCCTCGTTCCCTCAGAACTTCCAATTCCACTGCCTCGATCTGCTCCACCTCCGTAGCACCTAGTGCGTTTATCCACCCTCCCGAAACCAATGCTGAATTTCAGCATATACTGTATATCAAAAACCGCTCCCTCTTCTGGTCCCTCCTCCCTTCCTCGTCCCTCTGTTAAACGACCCATCGCCACCCTCCGGCGTTTGGGGCCCTCTGCCAAGCTTCCTTTCTCAGGTCCCATATTTCCTCGTCCTCTCACTCTTCCACTAGTTCTCTTCCTCCCGCCCCCAGTACCCTTCCCGCCTCGAGTGATCCCTCTTGTTTTGCCAGCTTCTCTGAGTTCCCCTACCTCCCTTCGCGACCGTCCTCTTCCTTCCTTCATTCCTGAAGGTGGTCATGCGGCTTTCAAAGTTCAAGTTCAAGTCGACATCCACCCTCCACCACTTCTCCACCGCCCCGCTCCCTCCTTGACCTCCCGAGGCCCATGGCATCATCTCCACCTCCACCCCGGAAACAGGATTCACCCCACCCTACTTTGTAGCCCCCTTCTCCTCCTCCCGCTCCCTCCTTGACCTCCCGATGCCCCAGGCATTCTCTCCTCCATCCCCACCCCAAAAATTGGATTCACTTCGCCCCGCTTCATACCCCCTATTCTCGCACTCCCCGGCCCTCTCCGAAAACTAAACTCCCTCCATCTCCTTTCAGGAGTTCTTCGACCACCCCTTCCTTAACCCGCCCCCAGTTTCATCTGCTCGCTCTTTAAGACCGGTAAGGACCCGACATCTCCTCTTAACTACCGTTCAATAGCCCTCACTAGCTGCCTCTCGAAACTTCTTGAGAAGATGGTTTCTTGGAGCCTTGGGTGGTTTCTCGAACGCCACAATTTTTTCTCTCCCACACAGACCGATTTTCGCAGCACCAATTGACATATTGGTGCAACTGGAGACTGCAGTCCGTGTGTCCTTTGCAGAGCGACGTTACCTCTAAGCAGTTTTCTTTGATTTGGAGAAGGCATATAACACCACCTGGCGGTGGTGAATCTGCGGAAAACTATATCGCTCGGGTTTCCGAGGCTTCCTCCCGTCCTTTATCTCTAACTTTTTATCTTCTCGCCCCTTTCATGTCCAGGTGGGTACTTCCTTCTCCTCTGTACACTCGCAGGAGGAAGGGGTTCCCCAGGGCAGCGTCCTGAATGCCATCTGTTTCGCTTTGGCGACTGATGACTAGGGCGGGTCGAATTAATGAAGTTTGGAATTTTGATTGGCCTGTTGTAATAAAAGTTGTGTTTAATGAGGGAAATACTCTGTAAAAATCATACTGATCTTAGAGAATATCTTCTACTGCCCCATGCGAGTGAAATATTAGCAATTTCCTTATTTTTGGCTATTTTCGTCAAAAATACAAATTTGGGATTTTTGATTGGCCTGTTGTCAAAAAAGAGGCGTTTTGATGAGGAAAACACTCTGTAAAAATCTTACGGGCATCAGAAAATATCTTCTATTGTCTTAAACGAGTAAAAAATTGAAAGTTCCATATTTTTGGTTATTTTCGTCTAAAAATGAATTTTGGAATTTTGACTGGCTCGTTGCAGTAAAAATTGTATACCATTACTGATGAGGAAAAAACTCTGTAAAAATATTACTGGCCACAGAACAGTCTATTTTATTTATAAAAATATAAATGCAACTCTCAGCTCCTAAGTAATTTGAATTTCTTATCACCCAAAACTCACCACGAGGAGGTGGTTGCATATCGAGTTCCGCCCTGGCCCGCCCATCCACAAAACCATACTAGGCACTTTCCGCGCGTGTTATGTTTTCACTCTGATCATTGTTCACTCAGTTTACACTTCATGATACGGCATTTCGCCGATCTCAAACGTGGAGGGTGTTGCTACGTTCTTGATATAAGACTGGACCTCGTTATCATCTCACAGTTTTGTAAGTGGAGGTTCTGTTATCTCAATTGCCTGCCAATCTATGAGATCAGTATTGTCGATGGCATCATAGTTGATGGGTGGAATCCTGAACTGCCTGATTGGGTAAGTTCCCTTCTTTCTGCTGTAAACGCAGTGCCACCGAGAGGGCGGGGAAGCCGGGTTAAATTCCCGGGGCCCGGAAAGAGGGGGGATAAAATCTAAAAATATTAATAAAGCAATTGATTAAATAACAGAGGGAAAATATAATTAATGAACATACCTTTTATAGAGATTATCATACTGTATATTTTGAATAGTGACTTGGACATATAACCAGTTTGCTTGTTATGTAAACAAAAAACATTCTTAATAAAATATTGAGTCAACAGTGGGGGGTCCATATACCAATCCTTCCCCGGGGCCCGTGGCAGCTCTCGCTGGCCCTGTGTAAACGTGGTACTAGGATTCTTCTCAGCGCAGGTTCTCGAATGCGACTTCGTACATCTGTTAACATAGCAAGCAATATATTTTCAGGATGTGCAAAGTAACAGTTCCGGCCAATGGTATCATGTATAATCTGTTTCTCCTTTACTTGCATGTAGCATGTAGCGAGGGCATAGTTCATCTGAAGTATTACTTGTACTCACATATGATCTAAGAATTCGGTTTGCAGTTGTAAGCCATCTAGAATGTGACAAAGGTCCAGGATTACGTTGTGCCAGATCTATTGGGCACTCTCCTGAGGATACTGCTCGACGCATCTCGAAGAGGTACTTTTGGTCCTTTCTCAAAGCTTTTATATTGTCGATTATTGACAAAGGCTCTTGAATTTCGATAGGCTCAAACTGTAAAATAAGGTTAGGTTCATATTTACCAGTGTTTTGCCAGTGGGGCCAGAAAAAGCGTTAGGACCATGTGTCACACCATCAATTTGTAGTAGGAGATGCCATAATGGGAACTCATTAGTATGCAATAAGCAAATAATCCACTGTAGAGGACAGCCTAAGTGCAGTTCAAGCAAGCGAATCACTCCATCTTTGAAACCGGTATTGACATTAGTACGATCGCATCCTATTGCTACACCAGAATCCATTGGAAAAGCTTTCTCTTGTAGGCACTCTATAATGCCGGCTTCTATTGCACGTGCTGTTCCTAATGAAACAATAATATGAACAAGGTATTCCGATCATAGTTCAAAGATGAGAGATACATATTCTTCGGTGATATTTTTAACATAATACTTGTTGCCTTTTTCAAATTGGCCTTAGTTTTGTCCTTTCTTCTATCAAAGTACAGTCCTCGGATGGCATTTGTGTTGCCGAAACTTGGCGCTTCTCTCTCTTCTTCTTTCTTTCTCGCCTTATCTTATTTTTATTAATAAATATTGTTCTATTAGTCTCAGAAATAATGCCAACATCTTGTAGGACTGCTGAAGCCATTGCTGCAGCACTTCTATCTTGTATGTTGTGCCGATCGGCCTCTCTAGCTAGTGTTGAGAGCTTAACTCTGGGATAGTATCCTAAAGGTGATGGCTGGGGAGTTTCAAGGCTCAATTGTGCTTCATACTATAGGCATGAACGTTTTTGTTGGGTAAAAGCTTTACTTGCACCAGAATCAGTATCTGAAGACGAAGTAATCTGAATATTTGCTGTAGCAACCGTTGTTCGGGTAGCTTTTAACATTCTTTCTTGAAATTCTTCTCTTCGTTTCAAGTTGTTTCTCGTCTGTTGTGTCTTCTTTTGATAAACATTTCCTATGATCATTTTTCTTGCACTTCGCTGATCATTTAGGAATTCGATCTCTTCTTTACGCCCCTCACGCTCTTTTGGAGAATTACAAACTTTACTACATTTGCAAGGGGTAATGTCAAATAGCTTTGAAGCTTCTTTTCTGAAATTGGTTATCCTCAATTTATAAAAATCATTATCTTTTTGCTGCTTGTAGGGTTTCAAAATGTTTCGATATTTAGAATGATGCGCTTTCATTTTTACCACAACTTGTTGGTGTAAAATAATGGGTATGCTTGATGTAGCCCACATTTTTTCCACTTCACTAACAACATTTTCCACATTTTCTGCCGATAATGTAGGAACGTGAGATGCTGAACACATTGTTAACATTAGACAGTGCTTCATGACTGATTCATAAGTCGGTAAACTACTATGAGACATATAACAAGGGTTCCCAAATATAGAACACTTGGATTGTTCTCTAGTTTGAGCCATTTTTGGTCAATTATTCCTTACTTATTACTCATGAATAATAATTTTTCTGCAAACAAAGAATCAATTAGAATGCTATAAAAGACAACCAAAGACAAACAGTAAGCTGTTGCTTACTGCTGCAAGCCACACCATACAGCAGAGAACAACCACCTTCCACGGATCTTCCGGTAATACTGACGAAACGTGAGGGCTAGCTGCAGCTGCAGACTGAGAGAGGCATGCCCTTGTATGACCTTGAAGTGTTACTTTACGGTTAGTCACGTGTCGATATCCACAGCGTGGTCTTCCCCTTAGCAATTAAAAGGACAAATCACCGTCTCAGATAGACATTAGACGATTACGCGTCAATAGGAAAGTGAAGCGCCGGTAAAGTAATTCTATTCATTCATGCATTCTATTGTTCCATCGGATTAATATGAGGTGGTACTAAAGCCTTATGTTCAATTTGGAAATGAGAAGTGGCGACATACAGTTTCGGAAAAAAAGCTTTCATAGAAATATGAAATTTCTCAAAAGCATAAAAAATCAAGAATCAGTAATGAGGTTTTTTCCTTGAAATTTTATTATTGTCACAAAAATGAATAAAACTAAGTACATCCTGTGTAATGTACAGTTTCCGAAACTGTACATTACATAGGGTGCCCTTTTCTGTTAACACAGCCCATTAAAAAAGGCCGTAACGTTCTACAGTGAACTTATGACAATAAAAATTTCAATAAAATTAGCCAAACTATGTACCGCTCGTATATCAACAAAGTTTAGTTTCATTATCGATTTTATAAAAGACCAGAATAATAAGTCCAAGTTGATCGGTAACAATGCCCGCTTACTCAAGTATCTTCATTGAATTCCAAACTGAGTTCTTATTTTTTATTTATTTTTTATTTTTTTTTTTTTGGGGGAGGGGGCAGTTTCCTGCTTCCAAACTGAATGCCTGAGTGTGATTTGGCACGCCTTGTACGACTTACATTGTGACATTTCACTATGAAAATGTGTTCCATGAAAGATAACATGTTCACTGTAGAACATTACGGTATATTTAATAGGTTGCGTTAATAAAAAAAATAACCTGTCTACAAATAAATATAACATCTCAACAAACAACCTGACAAGGACTGACAAGTCTTCTGTCGTCGTTCGGAGATTGAAATCCAATTTTAAAATAATATTTTTTCCAGTTGAGCCTAGTCGGCTTCACCGTTGCTAAGATATATTCCAAGTGAAATCTCGTAGCTTGAAAATGAAGAATATTACGTGTTTGTGGGGGAGGACAGATTGAGGCAATGAATTCTCTATCTCCGAAAAACGAGGAGGTAAAAAGATTTGAAATTTGTTGGTGAATCGACATTCCGACATCAGAATGCTGAAGACGCCGTCGTTTCTAGAGCGTGTGTTGAAACAGCTGTATAAAGAAGAAAAAGATGTATGCACGCATATTCGCACACACATACACACACACACATTCACACACGCATCTGATAAACAAAGATGGAATTTGAAAGCTGACGCGTGCGTGATAATTTAAGAAGGTGCAATATCATTTTAACAGTTCTATTTCCTTCCCATGTTTAAAATTTAGATAGAAATCACTGATATTTCGAAAATTCATTGCTTACATACAACCAAAAACTTGCATATAAAATAGAAGAACTACGTTTGCTCATATATTTTCTGTAAAATACATTTAATTCATGAAGATACTTCTCTTAAGCAATTTATTTTCATTTACACTGAAAAGTCTCGCGTTCGATGAATTTTTGAAGTATGCGCTCATTAATTAACAATTAAATATAAGCCTTAGGCCCCTCACTGCCTTAATCTGGCCATGGTTATATGAATAAATAATATTATTTCCGCACAGAATGTCTAATCACTTTCTGCAACCAAAAGTAAGGGTTATAGTACACTAACTGCAATTATTCCTTTTAACCCATTAGTACCCAGAGGTCTTTCCCGAGACTGAATAAAATCATCTGGCGTTAGCCTGAACAAAATCAGTAAAGTGACACTGGGCATTAATGGGTTAACTAACGAGGAGGAGCGTTTAGACACCAATCGACTAAGGAAGTGCTCTTGGTGGGGGGAGGGCGTTAGGCAGAAGACAAGGAGTGCTGGAACTCCCGTTTCTCCTGTCAGTGCCCTCCTTAGCTGATTTTTTCCGTGTCTCCTCTACCCTGTGAGCAGTCCAGCATCATCTCAAATGCGCACTTCTCCCTCTATTGATCATGCACATACATGCCTCTTACACAATACACAATCTTTTCAAAATTAAAAAAACAAAACAAAATGGATTAAGAATAACATTTGTATTTTTGGTCTCTCCTTCTCTTTCTGCGGGGGAGGGGAGACGTTTATACTGACGTTCATCCTTCAACAACAACAAATTCCTCCTACCTCGGGCCAAATATCCCCTCCCCCCTTTCTCCGGTAAAGGGCTCCATGAGAGAACAAGATGCTCTGTAGAGAGGCATGCCATCTCTCCTCACCTCAGGTGCTGCTTCCCCACATCCAGAGTCCCCTCATCGTTCCGTCAAAGAATTGAGGAATTTAATGTGTTCAAGTGACAGTAGTGTCAGGTGTTTATGGGTGAAAATAAAGAATTAGCTGTCTTTCATTCTAACCTGCATGTCAGGAAAGGATGGCAGAATAAATAAATTAGAAGATGAAAACAAGGAACCAAAACAGCATATAAGTGCGATTAATGAGAGCGTGTCCAGTTTAGGAAACGGACTTCAACATTAGGCGAAAGAAAATGAAAACTAGGAATCGTAGAAAGACCTATACTTCATCGGGGGACCTGGAATCCCACAAGCTTCCCCAAATGAAAACCCTATCGAAATCGTCAGAGGTACCATTAGAAAAAAAGCTTTTTTCGAAATGTCATTATGGTGGTACATCGAGTTGGGAAAAATCATAATGTCGACGACGAGAGACTTATAAAATTCAAATTGAGTGACCGACTTTGGAAATCTGAAATAATAAGTGCAGTGATACAAATCAAACCAAATATATTTTTTAATAATAATGAATCACTCTGTGAATACAAAAATCTTTTGACAAATTATTAAAACTCAGAAACGAAAAATTAGTTTATTCCTGTTATGTAAGAGATGGGATAATATAGGGCCTATGCCCGTAAGTCTCAGGACAAGAAGGACAAAAGAGTGTTAATTAGAACATGAATGTGTGCAATAAGCTCTTACTGAACTTAAAAACATCATATATGATTGTAACTAAAAAAACTTGTAATCGCGCACACTGCATTAAGTTAATTTTCAAAAACACAGACGGTTGACAAATTCGTTTTTTCACGATTTTTTATTTAATAATAAAAGTCAATAAATAACAACAGATTTATCGAATCAATATATTTAGAATCGTGCTGCTTTCCCCTTTGCATTATGTAAAGCTGACACACGTTCTGACATTCCATATATGGGTTTTGCCATTTGTTTTTGAGAACAATCATCGTGGTGTCCGTTTACTTTTGTCATCAGTTTGCTTTGTTCAAAATATCAAATCGAAAATATTTAAATTGCTCTACATAATATTCAAACAAAAAAAAAAAAATCCCCAAAATGCTCTTCTTACACTGTATTACTCATTTATTTATCCACACTTACAGCATGGAATTACAGCATGGGGTAGTACAAAAAATTACATAAGATATCAGTAATGTGGGCGCAAAATGGTAGAGTGCAGGAGTGTTGCAATGTTGCAAATGTTGTTCAATGTTGCAAGGGGGAGGGGAATGTTGCAAAGGGGTGTGCAGCAAAGGGGAGAGGGGGTTATGCAACAAATCAATGCTGCAAAGAGGGAAGGGTTATGCAAGGAGTTAATGCTGCAAAGGGGGGAGGGGGAAGGAGCTTTGGGGGGAGAAGGTAGGATGACCTTCCCCCAAAGAGGTAACCTTAACCTAAGAGAGGGAGAGAAAGGAGAAGGAGGAGGGTCCTTGGGGGAGAAAGTGGGATGTCCTCACCCCCCTAAACCTAAACCTAAGGAGAGGAGAGAGAGAGAGAGAGTTCTTTATTCCACCGGAGTCCGTCGCATAATGAGGGTCCAGGAGCCAAGCAGCTGTTATATAGAGGGTCGTGAGTTGCCAGATAGCACTTATTTATATATGGAAGGGTTACCAGAGAGCACTATATATTTATTTATTTATATAAGGAGAGTTACCAGATACCACCATTTATTTTAATTATGTGAGTTGCCAGATTGCTCCATTTATTTTAATTTTTATTTAGATGAGTTACCACTTATTTATTAAAGGCAAGAGAGACTCTACTTAAATTTGTTCAGCAAGAAAACTAATTATTTAAACGATCACCAATATTAACAATAAAAGAAATACACTAGACAATTAATCCATGGCTTAGCAAAAGAACTCGTTCATCTTAATATTCATTTATTCTTTACAGTATACTAAATTGGCAATAAACATTTTAAGTATTCTATAAGAATAATATTTAATTTACCTATAATTCGAAAGACATGAAACGCTTTCATTTATTCTAAAGCCAAACCGAAAGTGTCTTTACTTTTGACAATCCTTTCTATACACCTATATTTTTTATAAATTTAAGCGAAATCAAAGCAATTGATAAAAGAATTAAATGAGAAGTCTATATATACTTTTATATTAAACAAGAAAATTTTAACAAACTTCTCGTTTCTTTGTGCAGTTTCCCAAATTTTAGCCAACTCCCCATATGAAAGCAAGCAAGCACCCACCACCACGCATTTTTCTTACTGTTTGCAACACGAATAAAAAAAAAATTAGTGATGGAATCCGTACCATGTTACGGATTTCTCGTCTAAACTGTAGGTCTAAGGTGGTTCAAAAACAATGCTACTTGGCATCTTGTACTTTAGAATGGTTGCCTTTAGCATATAAATGCACATGTCAGAACAGTGATTTACTCTAAAGCCAAACCGAAAGTGTCTAGCTACTTTTGTCATTCCCCTCTCTCTCTCTCTCTCTCTCTCTCTCTCTCTCTCTCTCTCTATATATATATATATATATATATATATATATATAAGATGTGTCTTCTCAATTTCGAATTTTTTTCGTTCATCTTAACATTAATTCATTATTTACAGTATACTAAATTGGCAAAAAACTTTTTAAGTATTCTATAAGATTAATATTTAATTTAACTATAATTCGAAAGACATGAAACACTTTCATTTATTCTAAAGCCAAACCGAAATTGTCTATGTACTTTTGCCATTTCTTTCTTTTAAAGCATCTCTGGAAAAAAATATGTATAACGAGGTGAACTCGATACTCATAAAAACACACCTTACTTACCCGAGGCAACTTCAAAACCGCAAAACGGCCACATTGGAATGTGGGTCAAACCACATCTCGTCTCAAAACCGGTCTACGTCTTCCTTCACACTATATATTATTATTGTCATTCTTAATGAAATTAAAAACTGAATTTAAAATCTATTTATACAGAGAGAGAAAATATTTACTTTTGTCATTCCTCTATATATATATATATATATATATATATATATAATATATATATACAAGATGTGTCTTCTCAATTTCGTACATTTTTTCGTTCATCTTAATGTTCATTTATTCTTTACAATATACTAAATTGACAATAAACATTTTAAATATTCTATAATAATAATATTCATCTTATCTATAATTCGAAAGACAAGGAAGGCATTTTAAATATTCTATAAGACTAATATTCATTTTACCTATAATTCGAAAGACAAGGAAAGCATTTTAAATATTCTATAAGACTAATATTCATTTTACCTATAATTCGAAACACAATAGTAGTAATAATAAGCTAAATCGGTTTTTCCTTCTCCGCGAATTGTTCATTTTGACTAAGATCAAGCTAGTCACCCGCCTTAGACCTACAGTTTAACGTTAAATCCGAACTACGCTCCAGCACGGGCGGCAGAAATTACAATGTCATTGCACGGACTCGAACTCTCAACCTACGATCAACACCCAGCGTCTTAACCACTAGGATACCTAGGGTGCCCATTTATCTACCAGCCCAACCAGACATTCAAATCCACGAACTAAACACAATTTAATCACACTCTCACGCGAGAATTGGCAAGAAGAAAGTCAAGCCGAATAGATGAATCAAACTGAAGATCGAATAGCATGACAGGAAATAATAATGTAAAATATTGTCGTGATAGAGATCGCAAGTGGCAAATGTTGATCAATGTTGCAAAGGGGTGAGGGATATTGCATAAAGAGGTGGGTTCCAAAATGGGAAAACGGAGAACAGTTTGGGCGCAAATATTAATGCAAATATTTGAAACCATCGTGGTAGAGATTGCAAGTGGCAATACACCTTGAGATGTGAGCACTAAATCTAAGGAGACGCCGTTAGTCGACCAATCAGGATGTTCAAAGCGTGGACCCGTAATATAGGTGTTACGATTGGTACACAAATTTAACATAACTCCGCCCAGTTAGAGTGACAACCAATCATCAAACTTACGAACTGCCTATTAGTCTACTGGGGTGGTGCTGGTGGTGCTTGGGGATCATGCATATAAAAGGAAATATTTTCAGCTGGAACTTACAACAGTCGTTTTCACCAGTGAATAAGCATTACCTCCGTCATGAATCATGAACTTTACAGTTTACCGGATTTATATCAAGATGGAGACATTGCAGCCGTGTCTACAATTAATCTTTTTAACACAGCCGACCAGGATGGATTATTTCCAACGTTGATGATATTTGCAATGACGCCCCTTACGATCCGAAGCAAGGGACTGCCGTAGAAATGTAAGAAATTGTGCCTGTAATTTTATGTTTTGTAGCCATTTATTCGCGAACTTGTTATTTATTTAGTGTGCCTGTCATTAGGAGAAAGAGCACTGATCTGGATTATTTCATTTTATATATATATACTCTTTATAGCATCATATATTTTATAATTAAAAAAACAACAACAATATATTGTTATAGCAATTGCCAATGAAAGGTAAATTAGTAATCTAAGTGATCAAAATGTTATAGCGAGTTGTTTGCATATAAAATTTAATTAACTACGCCAAGTGCTCAAAATGTTCTCCGGCGGCATGAATGCACTTTTGAATGCGTCGACTAACTGATTCGCAGACATGGACTAATGTGGATGCTGTGATGGTCCCGCACTTTTCCCTAATTGCATCCTTAAAGTGTTCGAGTGTTGCAGGTCTTGTACCATAAACTGCATCCTTCAGGTAGCCCCACAAGTAAAAATCAAGTGGAGTCAAGTCCGGTGAACGTGGAGGATACTCAACGCTTCCTCTTCGTCCTATCCAACGGTTAGGCAACGTTTCATCGAGGTACCTTCTGACATCACAATGATAATGAGTGGGGGCTCCATCTTGTTGAAAGTAAAAGTCGTCGTTTCCAAACAACTTCCGAACTGTAGGTATAATTTCTGTCCGCAGCATGTCGAGATATGCGGCACCGGTAACTGTCCCATTAAAGAAAAATGGTCCAACCAAACCCCTGGATGATAAACCACACCATGCTATTAATCCTGGTAAATTAACATGTTTATCCACATAAACGTGTGGATTATCAAGTGACCAGTACCTGCAGTTGTGTCGATTTACTGTGTCATTCAGCTTGAAGGTAGCTTCATCAGACCACACGATTTTGTTGTATTGAATGTGCATTCATGCCGCCGGAGAACATTTTGTGCACTTGGCGTAGTTAATTAAATTTTATATGCAAACAACTTGCTATAACATTTTGAGCACTTGGCGTAGTTAATTAAATTTTATATGCAAACAACTCGCTATAACATTTTGATCACTTAGAATACTAATTTACCTTTCATTGGCAATTGCTATAACAATATATATATATATATTTTTTTAAATTATAAAATATATGATGCTATAAAGAGTATATAGTTTTTTTTGGGACACGCTGTATATATATATATATATATATATATATATAAATATATATATATATATATATATATATATATGGAGGGTTGTAGTAATTCAACTCATCACATTTAAAATGCTTCATTTAAATAGTAGATATCCGCAATTATAGATTAGTTTGCAATTAATATTATGCTAGATTCCTGTTTTGATTCGTTGAATTTTTTTTATAGCAATCCTATGAAAGTTTTAAATAATTTCATAAATTCCATAGTAAAGATTATTCTGTATTTTCACTTAAAGGGACTTCTCTGAGCGGGTCGAAGATATCTTCACATTGTAATACTCTGCATATGTTTTAAACAATTGGGTTTTTATTAAAAAAGATTCAGTGTGAACTAATTAATTATTCTTTCTCCTTTAAGGTCCGATGAGAATTTGACGCGTGTTGTACAATCTTTTCGTTTTGAAGAAACGCATGTCGTGGACCTGAATTAAGGAGGTAGACGATTAACGAAATAATGTAAGTTTTTTTCGTATGTTTCGAGCTTTTTTTTTCGGGTAAGAAGACAACGTATTTTCATCAATTTATTAAATGAAAGAAATCATGTTTTTAGTACACTAATCATCTTAAATAAGCTACAGAATACACAAACAAACATTATTGGATACAAATATATATATGTGTGTGTATATATATATATATATATATATATATGATACACACAGACCGTGCATGGAACAAGGAACTCTTCTAGGATAATTAAATCCACTATATTCCGAATAAGTAATGGTAAATGACAAATACCATAGTTTTTCCCTTTTCATGATGCTAGCCCGACGTGGGCAACGGGTCACTCGTAAAGAGATCCCAAAAATATAACTTCTCTCACCAGCTATCTGCAAAACAGATAGGATCCAGCTTTGGGATAGGATCTAGGGTTTAAAGCAGCCTAGCCCAGCTACATTTAGAACCTCAATATAAGCAAAAGACTCGTTGCCTTCACGTCAGATTGAATACATCAAAGAAAAGGGGGTAACTATTATATTTTTAGCCAAAATAGCCCCTTTTTCTTTGATGTATTCAATCTGACGTGAAAGCAACGAGTCTTTTGCTTATATTGAGGTTCTAAATGGAGCTGGGCTAGGCTGCTTTAAACCCTAGATCCTATCCCAAAGCTGGATCCTATCTGTTTTGCAGATAGCTGGTGAGGGAAGCTATATTTTTGGGACCTCTTTGCGAGTGACCCGTTGCCCACATCGGGCTAGCATCATGAAAAAGAAAAACTATGGTATTTGTTATTTACTATTACTTATTCGGACTATAGTGGATTTATTTATCTTAGAAGAGTCCTTGTTCCATGCACGGTCTGTGTGTATCATGAAAAACCTCAGAGAACCATTCTCAGTTCATTCCCATATATATATATACGAACAAAACATCATACTATACAACGAGTGCGCACAATCAGAAAACGCCTTTTTACCTGTCTCTGTACCATTTCGTCGTTTCGTTGAGTGTGACACAGGTCGAATAATTTTAACAAATTTATAAATTCCTTACCTCGTGATATATGCATGAGAAATGAATTGCAGTACAGCCCACAAGTATTACTAAAATATCCTTGTTGACGGAAGGGATTCCATACAATTTCGGGGATATGCATCTGCTCGAGAAATTTTACAATAACAGGGCCACTCCAGGGTTGAGTACCGAGTGAATCAAACTAGTACATGCGGTCCCTGTTTTTAAAATAGATTGCAAACCAATGGATCCCTTCACTACCAATAACATCTGTGTTCATAATAAGACTATCGCAATCTCTCGTAGTTGGCAATTTCAGTGTTTCATTCTTCGCAAACACACCGATAAATTTCGAACGTGTGATTCGTTCACTATTCTATACTCTGAAGTGTATTTGCATCCATTTTAAAAGTCAGTGACAACGCCCCTAAATCTGTCAACTTCTATTAGGGCTTGTGACTCGAGGTATACTAGTACACTAATAGGTGCGACTATCGGGTTGGCGAATTCCAATCTGACTGAGATGTTTCCACTCTGTTGTGGACTTAAGTGTGTATTTACACGAGCAGATAAGTCAGGTGCGATGTCAAACGGATAAAGGTTAAATTGATCGATGAATTCTTTCTGCGTTATCTCAAACCCGAGCTTATCACAAGCAGCAATATGGGCCAGATTACTATATGCTCTCGCGCAAAGCGGGAACACAGCGTCTGATGACTAATCCATATCCATAGCCCCGCCCAATGCAACGCCATTGACGTATAGTTATGTTTTTAAGGCTGAAATTTTCGAATTTAAAGGCACTCTTTTTATATTTTCCATTCACCGAAGCATGGTCCTGCATTCCAACTAATATCCTTTTAGGTAGATTTCCAAGCGCGAGTGTAGTAAATTTTTTTCAATTTCTATTTGTTTAGGTGAACTCAGTTTCACTTGCCGTAGGCGGAGGTATGTCTCCATAATGTGGATCACAACGGGTTTTGCCCCCTCTTCTTGATCAGTTCCCAGATTTAAACAGATCTCAGGATTCGTGCGGGTGAGCTGTATTTTCATATCCACCCCATTCACAAGCAACTTCTGGAATGTGTAGTCTGTATGCAGGCGTCCAAAACACTCATATATCTTCTTTTTAGAATTTTTAAATTTATCCTTTATATTACTTTCGTCTTTAGCTTGATAATAGCCCTCGGCACTTAAAAAGGTATCCTTTGCTTCTTTGGAAAAGTTCACCACATTTTCCAGATAGGATCGTAGATGGTAGTACCCTGTTCCTGCCGATATGTTGACCTGTTTTAAATATACGTCACACTAGTTGAATAAGCAGTGCAGAAAGTTTGTTTCAGGATATACAGCATATTTGTCATCGCAGTCCGTTCCATCAGAGTGGGCTATATGTAGTTTAGCGTACATGTGTACAAAGTTTGGGTCAAAAAAGTAAGGGCCTGAGCTGGGTATCACGAATTCTATAGGGGCACTCGAGGAACTAATTGTGTTTAAAGGGCTAATTGTAATAAAGTCGGTGTGTTCAATAGAAACTTGAGTTGGATGCATGTCAAAGAAGGACAGCTCCGATTTACAACATTGTGAACTACATGGATGGATGAAGCGTGCCATGACGAGTTAGAAATAGTGCCTCCTCTCATGACAAGTAGTAAACAAATTATGATTCATGAGACCAATGTCCTTAGCTTGTATCAATCATAAAAATGGTCAACCATAGGTTTCAGTCGCTTGAAACACTTCATTTTTTATATCCTTTTACGTTTAATGCCACGTGGTGGTAACTCCTTCTTCCGGACAGCCTTCTTCTTCTTCCCACCAACACGTATTTTTCTCTTTGCATCATTGACGATTTCATCCCAAGTACACTTTAAGTGTCTTTTTAGAGCTTTTTTAGGTTTAGCCCCAGCCAATATGTCTTCTGCCGTGTTAAGACCTGATTGTAGCGCTTTCCTCCAGAGGTATTTAGCACCCTCTTCAGCAAGGGCACAGCCGTACGTAATATGATTAAAAAAATGGATCCAAGTCCACTCCCACGGTGGTATCTCATACCTCGATAGACTGTGAAAGGTTCTCTGTCCATTATAACTAAGTGCGTCGAAAGTACAGCTTCACTGTTAAGCTCCCATTACCAAATGGGAAATTTTTTTCCCTCAATCGTTCTTATATATCAGGTTGTAACATAAATTCTGCTCGATTAGAAAACGGACGAGAGATAATAGAATAACCTCAAGATAATGTGAAATAGTTTTAGAAATGTTGCAAAATACACGCAGCGACAGGTTCGCACAGGTTTTATCACGATACAGAATGATAAAGAATGACTTAGGCTATTGTAGGATTAGGCTAATGAATATTTTCTCGGGTGTTTTTCATACAGTTACAACGCCACCCATACGATATTACAGTAATTGAGAAAACATGGAGCCCACGAAAGAGCATATTCGACATGTGATGCTGTATGAGTTCCATAAAGGATCTAACGCTAGTGAATCCGCAAGAAACATTCAAAGAATTTATGGAAATGATGTTGTGAGCAAATGGATGTGTAGGAGATGGTTTGAGAAGTTCAGAAATGGAAACTTCAGTCTGAAAGATTATCAACGAACAGGACGACCAAATGAGTTAGACGAAGAGTTGCTGAAAGTAAGAGTGGGGGAAACCCAACGGTAACTGTAAGAGAACTTGACCTGCAACTCGGCGTTAGCCATATGACCATTCATCGTCATTTGAAGCTGTTAGGAAAAGAAGTGAAGGTTGGAAAATGTGTTCCGCATGATTTGTCACAAGCGAATCTTCAACATCCAATCGATATTTGCACATCACTGCATTCTCGGCAATGCAGGCACAGTTTTTGAATCGGATGATCACTGGGGATGAAAAATGGGTCCTCTATAACAATATTAAGCGTCGACAACAGTGGCTTAACCGTGAAACAAAGCCTGAACCTCAGCCAAGGAATGGACCCATCCAAAGAAAATTTTGCTATACGTTTGGTGGGATATACAAGGAATTATTCATTTTGAGCTTCTGCCAGATAACCAAACAATCACAGCTGAAGTCTACTGCCAACAACTCCAACGACTGAAGATGGCATTACAAGAAAAACGTCCTGCACTAATTAATCGCAGAGGTATTCTATTCCACCAGGATAACGGGCGCCCTCACACTGCTCGAATCACCACTGCCCAATTTGAGGCATTTGGTTGGAACATCGCACTTTCAGACTACCATTTATTCAGAAGTCTGCAACACCACCTAGATGGACAAAAGTTGCAATCCAGGGAAGTTATCGAAAATGAAGTGATGCTTTTTTTAACTCGAAACCCCGAGGGATTTCCTCGAACGTGGCATAAAAATCTTTTCTCCAGGTGGGAGGAGGTTATAGAAAAAGAAGGGAATTATATTGATGATTAATTTGTCATTATATAATTTAATTTTTGTTGTGAATAAACAAAAAACTCGAGTAAATTTGTCCTTATACGTCATTTAATTTTTGTACTGAATGAACTAAAAAATCGAGCAGAATATGTTACAACCTTATATATTGAGATAGTGGTTATTAGATTAGCTGCGACATTCACATAATGGGGCCTGTCATATGTAATACTCAAACTCCTTCCTCAATGGTTGGGGATGTACGCTATGCGCAGCAGGCGTGCCTGGGTATCCCCAACAAACTGGTGCTCCACTATATTGCTGTAAATATAGCACATGTCTGGGGGTTTATAGCCATCAACCATTTTCTCCAATTTCAACTGATACATTAGGCTAGACAAGTCGTGTTGTGCCTTGTGAAATGTATCTCTTTGGATGACTGATCGATATCGTCAATCGGTCATAATTTTGAACACGCTTTGGTCTTTAATATTTCGGTTAGTCCGCGATTTTAGGGCCAGAGTACATGCATGGGAATCATAGTTTACGATTTCGTACACTAAATCGCCGTAAGATTTGAGCTTTTTAAACTTACGTTTAAGTTTCTCACAACATCCTCGACCGCACCATAGTGACTCGTCCTAGTGTTACTTCTGTACAGTAATACCGTGCATCACCAGTCAGGGCGGTACGCATGTCTCATCCCAAGTTACCCCGGCTTTTTCACACTCATTACAGTCTCTAAGAATCGTAAAAACGGGTTCTTTATAATCAATACTTACAAAAAGGGTATTCAGCTGAATTTCGCATATACCCACCTCATATGTATCATGACCGAATTCAATGAGTCCGTGAAGTTCTGTTACAAAGTTGGCTAGTGTGTTGTTAGGGTGTACAGACATGGACGAAGAGGACGGGAGTGTGATGTAGAAATGGTTAGGCGCCATGTTGCATACTATTTAAGCTTCATTATTGCATCAGCTTTTATATAGGTGCTGAAGCTTTCTGGGTATCCTAGCCATTTCACCAGGTATATTTTTCTCTTTCCTGAACCTTTGCTTCCTAATTATTTTTAAATTTGAAACACAATTTTTCCCTAAATTACATGTCACTTTCTGCAACTCCTCGCTGTAAAAGGCTCCTGCGATTTCTTCCTCATTCAAATCTTCTACGTAATACAACATTATCTCGTCTTTAGATTTCATAGCCCTAACTTTAAAAATATCACGTGTCAATCCTTGCTCAAATCCCTTCGCGAATTTATTTCCCGAACGCGACAGCCTTACATAATCATTGATTTTGAAACGCGCAGAGCGTGGTGGTGGTGGTTCCATCTTTTCTCACATCAGGCTCTGTGCGCGCACCTCTTTCTAAAATCTCGTTAGGTGTTGTCCCAATCGTGCGATGGTGTGAGCAGTTGTAGGATGAGGCCAATGATTTCAGAATGTCTGGAAATCTATATGTGTTTTTATGTGTAAAATAGCGATGCATACATTCTTTTATGGTACGTTGAACAATTTCAGCTAAAGATGCCTTATATATAGAAATGGTAGTGTAGTAGGTGATATTAAACTCTCTCAACATGTTCTGAAAAGCTCGGCTTATAAATTCTTTCCCCATGTCCGGACAAAAATAGCCAGGAACCCTGTTTTCTTTCAACATCAGCGTTTTGGTGGCTTTAGCAATTGTTTCAGGCAATTTATTTTTCAGAGGAATTAGCCACAGATATCTAGAGAATACATCTATTATGAATAGGATGTAGCAGTAACCATCTTTATACACTGAATATTTTTGCATGTCTGTTAAATCTGCTTGCCAAATAGAGTCAATCGAAGCAGCTGTTGTCTTGGCTGTTTTAAACTTTTTTCTCACAGGCATATGAAGTGTATAAGCGTCCTGCTCCCACTAAAACCTCTTAACATTTTTTTTCACTACTCCATCATTGTAAACACTTCTGTACAGTCTATCTATGCCTCCGTAGGAGGCTGGGCTAGAAATGTTATAATAGCGTCTTCTTAATATGTTAGCCATTTGCGTATTTTAGAGGCACGTGAGTAGGGTTGATCGTTGTTTAACCTCTTCTTTCTCCTCTTCAGAGGTGTTACCGCCGGGGGTGATGGCGTTTTGAATTGTGGCACGTACGGTGCATGTTCCAAGTCTTTTAACCTATTCAGATTTCCTATCATTGTTTTGGGGACATTTATTTGTTGTAGTCTTGCTTTAATATGCTTCCATCCTGATGGAGATGGCCTATCCTACTTTTTGACCAGACTTAAACCTTTATTCCTCAATGTATGTGGGAGGGTCCTTTTTAATACATGCTCGATATGTTGTGCGGCCGACCCGTTAATCTTTTCACTGTAGGAAAATGAGAATCTGTGGTATGTTTCATATGATAGATAATTGGGGGAATTTCAAGCGTAAATGTGATGAAACTCACTATTCTACATGCCATGAGAAATATAGGGCGGTTGGAGTAAAGCATGTATGTATGAAAGACGCTAAACCTAAAAATAGACCTTGTGTAACTGTGTACTACGATTAGAAACATACATGAACGCTGAAACCAAAGAGGTTATTCCACATTTAATTGTAAACCAGACTATCTGTGATGGGTGTATGGAAATCGAGTGTGATGAGTGTCACAAAGTGGTAAACGGACAAACGTTTTTAAAACGATCGCACACGACAGCCCTGTAAAACTCTTTGTATCCTATATTGTCAAGTTAGCGGACAAGTTAAAAAAAATGCCTGTGTATGTTCTTGCCCATAACAGGGCAAAATTTGACACACAGTTCCTTTATAAGGAGCCGCTTGAGTACGAGTCATCTGAGATATTTACAGGTGATCCCTTGAAAAGAGTAAACAAACTTATACAGATGTAAATAGAGGTAATGTACAGTTTAAAGACACTTTATTATTCACACTTTGTAAATTAGCAAAGCTACCCAAGGTGACGGGCTTAGCAGCTGAAGTTTCAAAAGGATATTTCCATTACACATTCCTCACTAGCGAAACTTTAAATTACGTAGGACTTCCTCCACCCAAACATTACTTTAACTATGAATGTGTGAGTACAGATGAACGTGAAGATTTTGACAGCTATTACAACAGTTTCAATGAATCTAATCCTTATAATATAGCTGATGAATGTGAGCGTTGTTGCGTGAATGATGTGCGCGTGCTTAGAGTATGTTTCCAGGCCTTTAGAAGGATGTACATAGACCGTTTCAAATGCGATCCGTTGCAAGTCGCTACCACGATCGCCTCATTATGTTTTACAGTGTTCAAGAATAACTTCATGCCTAAAGACACTTTAGCTGTCATTCACGAAACAACCCTCGCAGTTATGGGCACAAGGCTATTTACTGGCTCATACACATAAAACAGCAGGCCGGAGTATATATGAAACACGCCCGCAAGACGGGAGAAGTACCCATTAAGGTTAATGGTTGTGTTTTTTGGGTTGATGGTCGGAGCGAAAACCCTGCCACTAATGAGAAGACTGTGTACTCCTTTAACGGTTCCTGGTGGCACAGATGCCCCGTCCTGAGTGTGGAATCGTAGGAGATATCCACCGTAGATCTCCTGCTGACAGTCTTGCGTGGACCCATACCCGCGAACAACTTATAGGCTCCCAGTTCACTCACAAAGTCTTGTGGTAGCATGAGTATGATGCACGGATGTTGACAGATGGTCAGTACCGTGAAGAAATAAACACGATCAAGCGTTCAATGGTGCTGGATCCTTTCAAATGCGGTGATACCTTGTTCGAAGGGCGTACAAATCCCTTCAAGCTAAACTTTCCGCCTACGGAGGGCGTGAAACTCCATTACTGCGACTTCTGTTCTTTATATCCCTACGTGATGAAGAACAATCCGTCCCCCTTGGGTGCACCTGAAAAACTGGTGGGACCTGACCTGCCAACCATCGAGGTGTTCTCAACAGATTTGAACGGGTACTATTTCGGCCTTTCTTTCGTAGATGTGCTCCCCCCCCCAGCGATTTATGGATGCCGATCTTACCCGTCGTTATAGACCACAAGCTCATGTTTCCCCTGTGTGTGAAGTGCGCAGAGGAGTACAATGGGGAATGTAATCATACAACCGACCAGCGTAAGGTCAGAGGTGTATATACAAGCATCAAACTTTGGGGCCTATTGCATTGTCTTAGGCGGAGGGTTTTGTACGACGATACAGATAGTGTGATATTCACAGCGAGGGAGGGTGAATACATGCCTTGTATTGGTGAATTCCTCGGAGAGTTGACTGATGAGATCAAGGATGAGTATGGAGACATCGCATATGCCGACTCTTTTCTCTCAACAGGGCCAGAAACATATGGGGTACGGGTGAGGGTGGGGGCGGATATGAAATATATCGTGAAGGCTAAGGGTATCACGCTCAACCAGGCGAATCAGCGATCCGTTAAGTTTGATTTGTTGAAGGATCTAGTGTGCTTGGATGATGATGAGGGCGACCAGCCATCCCAACTAACTGTAGGGACCCACAATTTTCGGGTGCAGAAGCTGGGGAGAGTGAAGGAACTTAGGGGTACAAAGGTGTGCCGTAACACCTATAGGAAACGTTACCATGTGCCTGGTACCTATGATACCGTACGCTTTGGATACCATAATCTTTGATATGTCTATTGTTAACAATATATTTATTTATTATGCGTATATATAAATATATATACCTTGAATATTTCGTTTATTAAATAGATCGTGTTTCAAACAGCGTTTCTCTTTCTCCTTTGTGTGTGTGTGTGTGTGTGTACAAGCGAAAATTCTAAGCTCCGCCCAGCGTATAGAGGAGAAAATTCTAAGCTCCGCCCAGCGTATATACAGGAGAAAATTCTAAGGTCCGCCCAGCGTACATACAGGAGAAAATTCTAAGCTCCGCCCACCTGTATGATCGGTCACGTGACTCCTGCTACTACCTGGGCATATCTCTTCCCTGCGTGCTCAATTGATCGCTGCAAGCCCTGGATCTCAGACGTGTATTTTCCCACGTAGACGAAAAATAGTAATGGCTACCTTTAATATTGCGTGTTCGACGTTTATGAATTGGTATTCGGCAACGTGTAAAGATAAGGTTACTGAATGGCTCCCTATTCCACCCTCTTTTGATACTTTTAAGGCTACATTGAATCGTGCGAAGGAACAAGTGGCACAAATACTCTACGACTATTCTGGTGAGAGCATTGCAGGATTTCGCGGTACAAGTGATGTATTGAACTATGTTGTAGGACTAAACATTATAAAAGCTTACATAAACCGTGAAGTAGAAGAAACAACACGTGCAGAAGAGAAGCAACGGATATGGTTAGTGAGTCTTGTTGGTGAGTGGTGCGAGAAGGTACTAGGGCAATTGCGTCCTGGTCAAGTGAGTCCCGGACAAATGCGTCCCGGTCATTGGCGTCCCTGGACAATTGCGTCCCGGACCAGTTTGAATGTTATACCTTCTTTTACAGCACGAGAAGCTGCTGGTGTGGAGGATGTACCCGGAATTAAACAGGAATAAGGGGCTACAAATTCAATTGACAGGGCGGAGCTGGTATGGAGTTGTGTCGTAGGACGTAGAGGGCTTGGGCTCTATTACCTGGGGTCTAGCAATCGGCACAATCCTGGCACGTTTTATACCTGACGACGTGGAAGGTTTTTCATCATCGTGCCTCCACTTTGAACTGCCACGTGGTGGTGTCGCTGGTGAGGGTTCGTCAGCGGGGGTGGAGTCTGTAACCACAACTACACTGTCATTGGGGGTCGTCTGTAATATCGACGATGGGGGACTGTACCTCATCGTCATTCAAGGTTCTGTGGAAGAAGAGGAAAAACAAGAATATAAGGAGCAACACTTAAATTTTTATTATATTTTGTAAATGTTCCACTTAGGGGTGTGACGTGTTAGAGATGGAAGCTGTAGAAAAATTCAGGTTCACGAGCTCGTCCACGTGTATTATATCTGGCCCTACAGGATGTGGTAAAACTGTTTTTACTTAAAATCATTAAAGATAAGGGGGAGATGTTCTCAAAATTTGTGCATAAAGTAATATGGTGCTATTCGACGTACCAGTCACTGTTCAACGAGTACCAAGATGATATTTTATTACACAAAGGCGTATATGACGTTAATTCGTTAAAGGGAAATGAGCATACAGTCATTGTAATTGACGATCTCATGTTGGAAATGGATAAAACGTTTGCCGAGACATTTACAGTGTTCTCCCACCATCTTAACATAAGCGTATTCTTCATCAATCAGAATCTATTTTTCAAAAATAGATACATACGTGATGTGTCGTTAAATACACAATATCTAGTCTTATTCGTGCAACGTAGAGATGTGTCAGAAATTGGAGTATTAGCCAATCAAATGTTCCCGAATCAGGGTAAGGAGTTTTTGGAAGTTTATAAAGAAGCTAGAAGTCAACGTTACGGATATTTGCTTTGTGACCTTCACCCGCAAAACACGTTTAGGTTGCTTCTAAGAACGAATATGTTCCCAAACGAGCCTGAAACGGTGTATGAAATTGTATATTCCAGAATGACAAATAGGCTGAACAAACATCGTGAATTAATAAAAATCTATCATCGATTGCCCCGGGCATTGCAGCAGATGTTTGTTAAAAATATCGACTCCGACTTTTTAAAATGCATCTGTGAAATCTGCCTTAATGTTATAAAATGTAATGTACCAATGAAATCCCCTCAGAAGGCTCGCCTACGTTGTTACAAGAACATAATATGTGCGCTCGCTCGTAAAAGTCAAACTGTGGGGAAGAAAAAGCGAATTATTGTACAAAGAGGGGGATCATTCCTCCCCATCTTATTTTCAGTTTTGGGACCTTTACTGACTAGATTAATATAATGAAGAAAGTGGTAGTGATTCCGCACGAGGTCTATGCTTCACTGCAAAGTTCAAAGAGTCCAGACACGGTTCTAGAACCCCGTAAAAGCAGGCTTAAAAGAATGAAAAGCGAATTGATAGACCTATTAAACAGTGAAAAGTCACCTGATAAGAAAAGGATCTTATACCAAGAGGCTTTGCAGAGATCCCCGTGGTTATTAGACACAGCGCGAACAACGATGAGGTTGTCGACATAGGACCTGAGGCTAGCGTTAGAGATCACCAACAAAAAAATAACGGAACCCAACACATCGAGCATGTATTAAAAAGCAGTCTCCCACAGACATTGAGGAATAAAGGCTCAAGTCTTTATAATCTATTGAGTGAGGACCCCATCATACAGTGGACCGATACAGGCGAGGTCGTTGTTGAAGGAACAAGGGTACAGGGATCGAACATCGTCGACATTGTCCAATGTCCATGTCTAGTGAGAAAGTGGGACAGGCCCTCACCAGCAGGATGGAAGCATATTAAAGCAAGACTACAACAAATAAATGTCCCCAAAATATTGATAGGAAATCTGAATAGGTTAAAACACTTGGAGCAAGTCTCGCATGTCCCACAACTGAGTACACCATCACCCCCAACGGTAGCTCTCTGAAGAGGAGAAAGAAGAGGCCAAACAACAACGGCCAACCCTATCCACGTGTCTCTAAAATATGCAAATGGCTAACATATTAAGAAAACGCTATTATGACATTTCTAGCCCAGCCTCCTACGGAAGCGTAGATAAACTGTACAGAAGTGTTTACAATGATGGGGTAGGGGAAAAAAATGTTGAGAGGTTTTTGCGGAAGCAGGATGCTTATACACTTCATATGCCTGTGAGAAAAAGGTTTAAAACAGCCAAGACAACAGCTGCTTCGATTGACTCTATTTGGCAAGCAGATTTAACAGACATGCAAAGATATTCAGTGTATAACGATAGTTACCGCTACATCCTACTCATAATAGATGTATTCTCTAGGGTGACCAGAAAACTCGGTCCCGGAAAACTCATAGCGTAAACTAACCCACTTTTTGTTTAACTTTACCTACTTTTTTTTTTTTTTTCCTTATCCTCTCCTTACTTTGCATGTCTCTAACTCTTTTCTTGCATGTTTGTAGTTTGCATGGTATGACAGTGAGTTAAGACTGTTTGCATGGTTTGTAAGCGTTCTTATTTTACTTCTTTTCATCTTTCACCCCTCTCCTATTCTCTCCGACTATTTTTCTGACTTGTCGGCAGTGGCCGGCGGATGATGATGGTGAGACACTTTTCCTCTTTTTATGAATGAATGTTAACCCATGAGTGATAGGTGTTGCTCTTACTTAACCCCTTCTTCTCTTCTCTTAACCCGCTACTCTTTCCTTTCTCTCGGGCTAACCTTAGAGTGGATCTTAGGGTCTTTGTTAGCCTTAGCTTCTGTAGATCTGTAGATCTACAACGCGACTTCTTTTATGTGATGCTGTTCATGAATTAGATGGTGATACACGTGCTAATTTACCAACACTGCCAACATTAGCAAGATCTATTACCAACTGGAGGCATAAAGCATCCGGAATTCCTCCACTACCTGAAAATCGTACAGGATTTTGTATTCCCGATAATTTTTCTTATTTACCAAATGGTGACCTCTTTCTACAATTCGATAGTGGCTCTGAAGATCCCAACAGAATTCTAATTTTCGCAACGAGTAAAGGACTTGATGAACTCGTTAATTCACCTTACATTGGCATGGATGGCACGTTTAAAGTTTCTTCGCGTGGCTGGTATCAGTTGTTCTGTATTCATGTACAAATGAATGAAGGTTCATTTCCCAGTGATTTTGTCGTGTTGTCAAACAAAACTGAAGTAACCTATTCAAAACTTTTGGCATCATTATTAGAGCTAAGAACAAGTTTTAAACCAACTGAAATAATGTTGGATTTTGAAAAGGCTATTCATAACAGTTGCCGCCGTGTTTTTACTGGTTGCAATATAGTTGGTTGTTTATTTCACTTTTGTCAAAGTATTTACCGAAAAATTTGTGAATTAGGACTGAAAGTTAAATACAATACAGACAAGAACTTTTCTTTAAAGATTAGGATGTTTTGTGCACTATCGTTTTTGCCAAAAGATGATGTTGTGGAGGCTTTTGAAGACTTGTGTGAAGATGAGGAAATACCAATAACCTTCATTAACTATTTTGAGGCAACGTATATAGGCACTCGTAGAGGTAGACGCAACCGCAGAGAAAAGCCAATTTTTGAACTTTCTTTGTGGAATATACATAATAGAGTGAATACGGACTTACCTAGGACGAATAATGCACTTGAAGGATTCCATAGTGGTCTTCGAGCTGTGATTCAAAGTAACAACCCAAATATCTGGACACTAATAGATGCTTTGCAAAAAGAAGAATCGCTGGTTCAAACGAAAATACTACACATTAGTCGAGGAGATAGGCCTCATAAAAAAGAAAATATGTAACTAATAACCGCCGCATTAAAAATGTTGTTGAAAACTACAATGCTAATGACAAAATATCTTTTTTAAGAAACATTGCCTTTAATCTTAGTACTTTTTAGTAACAGATAAGTGAAATTTTAAAATCCTTTTTTTAATGGATTTTTATGTATCCATCCATTCTTTTAATGTCGCTTTAATCTTTTTAAAAAAAAAACTTTATCCCTTTAAATCTATTTCATTGTAAACTAAACATGTATATAAAAATTAGTTGGTTGTATATTATGCTATGTGAGAATACTCATTTTACTTTTGGAATAAAGTTTAATTTATTTGTTTTCATTCATGGTACCCAATTTTCTTGGGACCGAGTTTTCCGGGACCGAGTTTTCCGGGACCGAGTTTTCCGGGACCGAGTTTTCTTGGGACCGAGTTTTCCTAGAACCATTCTCTAGATATCTGTGGCTAATTCCTCTGAAAAATAAGTCGCCTGTAACAGTTGCTAAAGCCACCAAAACGTTGATGTTGAAAGAAAACAGGGTTCCTGGCTATTTTTGTACGGATATGGGGAAAGAATTTATAGGCCGAGCTTTTCAGAACATGTTGAGAGAGTTTAATATCAGCTAATACACTACCAATTTATACATAAGGCCTCTTTAGCTGAAAGAGTTCAACGTATCATAAAGGAACGCATGCATCGCTATTTTACACATAAAAACACATATGGATATATGAACATTCTGAATCATTGACCTCGTCATACAACCGTTCACACCATCGTGCGACTGGGACTTAACGAGGTTTAGAGTTACGAACAGAGAGTGTGAGGTGAGAAGAGATATTCGTAGAGCACCGCCACACTCTACACGCTTGAAAATCAATGATTATGTAAGGCTATCCCGTTCGGGAAATAAATTCGCGAAGGGATTTGAGCAAGGATGGACACGTGAGATTTTTAAAGTTAGGGCTATGAGACCTAAAGGCGAGATAATGATGTATTACGTTGAAGATTTGAATGGGGAAGAAATCGCAGGAGGCTTTTACAGCGAGGAATTGCAGAAAGTGACATTTAATTTAGGAAAAAATGTGTTTAAAATTGAAAAAACTTTAGACAGCAGAGGTTCAGGAAAGAGAAAAATGTACCTGGTGGAATGGCTAGGGTACCCAAAAAGCTTCAACACCTATATAAAAGCTGATGCAATAATGAAGCTTAAAAAGTATGCAACATGGCACAACCACTTCTATGTCACACTCCCATCCTCTTCTCTGTCTGTACATCCTAACAACACACTAACCAACTTTGTAACAGAACTCCATGGTCCCATTGAATTGGAACGTGATTCGTATAAGATGGGGCTAAGCGAAATTCAGCTATCCACCAGCTTCTTAAGTATTGATTATAAAGAACCCGTTTTTATGGTTCTTAGAGATCGTGATGAGTATGAAAGGCAGAGGTTATTAGGGATGAAACTATGCGTACCGCCCGGAGTGGGGAGGTCCTGTATTACACTACAGTAATAACACTAGGCCTGGGTCATTATGGCGCGGCCGAGGATGTTGTGAGAGACTTAAACGGAAGTTTAAAATGTTAAAATCTTAAGGCTGATTTAGTATACGAAATCGTAAACAAAGAAACCCCTGCACATGCTCTGACCCTAAAATCTCAGGATAATAGAAATATTAAAGACAAAGGATTGTTCCAAATTATAACCTACGGCCGATATGGAGCAGCGTTCCAAAGAGATGCCTTTCACGAGGCACATGTCTTGTCCTGCTTCATGTATCAGTTGAAATTGTATAAATTGGGTGATGGCTGTCAATCCCCAGACATGTGCTATATTTACAGCAATATCGTGGTGCATCAACTTGTTGGGGATACCCAGGCGCGTCTGCTCTGCATTGCACACATTCCCAACCATAGAGGGAAGAGCTTCAGCATTACATATGACAAGCCCCATTATGTGAATGTTGGACTAATATCCTGAGAAATATCTCAGTATATATAAGAACGACTAAGGGAAAAAATTTTCCATTCGGTGATAGGAGCTTAACAGTGAAGCTACACTTTCGTTGCACTGAATTATAATGACCCGAAGACCTTTCATAATCTATCGAGGGTTGAGATATCAGCGTGGGAGTGGGGGTTGGAACCAATTCTTCAACCATACTGCGCACGGCTGTCCCATTGCTAAAGAGGGGCGCCAGATACCTCGGGAGGAAAGCATTACAATCAGGTTTTAACGCGGTAGAAGACATAATGGCGGGGGCTAAACCTAAAGAAGCTCTTAAAAATCATTTGAAACGTACACGGGACGAAATCATCAAAGATGCAAAGATAAAAATGCGTGGTGGCGGGAAGAAGAAGAGGGCTGTCCAGAAGAAGGGGTTACCAACCTATGGTTGATCACTTTTTTAACTGATATAAGCTGAGGACATTGCTTTCACGAATCATAGGCTGTTTACTACTTGTCCAGAGAGGTAGCACTATTTCTGACTTGTCATGGCACGCTTCATTCATCTGTGTATACACGGTGCCCGCAGGGTTGACCTCGAAACAGGGAGAAAACGTGGCCCTGGGAGTTCTGCCTAAAAGGCTATTAATTGGAATGGAAGATCACGCTTCAGCAAATGGAAAATATAAAAAGAACGCCTTTAAATTCGAGAATTTCAGCCTTAAAAATATAACTCTATACATCAATGGCGTTGCGTTGGGTGGGTCTATGGATACGGACTACTCATCAGACGCTGTGTTTCCGCTTTGCGCGAGAGCTTATAGTAATCTGACCCATATTGCAGGCGCTTGTGATGAGCTCGGGATTGGGGTAACGCAGAAAGAATTCATCGATCAATTTAACCTTTATCCGTTTGATATCACACCCGACTTATCTGTTAGTGTAAATACACACTTAAGTTCACAACAGAGTGGAAACATCTCAGTCAGATTGGAATTCGCCAACCCGATAGACGCCCCTATTAGTGTACTAGTATACCTCGAGTCACAAGCCCTAATTGAGATTGACCGCTTCAGGTACGTAGTCACTGACTTTTACAAGGGATGCGAATACACTTAAGAGAGTAATGAATAGTGACCGAATCACAAGCTTCAAATTTATCGGTGTTTGCGAAGAATGAAAAATTGAAATTTCCAACTACGAGAAAATGCAGAGAATTATTGTCAACACCGACATTGTTGATGCCGAAAGGATTCATTGGTTGGCCATCTATTTTAAAAGTAGAGAAAGAATGTACTTTTTTAACTCACTCGGGACTCATCCCTGGAGTGACCCTGTTATTGTAAAATGTCTAGAACAGTTGCATATCCCCGAAATTGTCTGGAATCCACACCAATTACAAGGATATTTTAATAATACTTGCGGGATGTATTGTCTTTTATTTCTCCGCATATGTCACGTGGAAGAGAATTTATAAATTTTTTAAAATTATTTCGACCCGTGTCACACTGAGCTGAAGGATGAATTGGTGTGCATGCAGATAAAAAAAAGATCCTATTTGTGCGCACTCGATGTATTGTGTAAACTTTTACGCGTGTGTATAATATATATATATATATATATATATATATGAAACACACAGACCGTGCATGGAACAAGGAACTCTTCTAGGAAAATTAAATCCACTATAGTCGGAATAAGTAATGGTAAATGACAAATACTATAGTTTTTTCTTTTTCATGATGCTAGCCTGACGTGGGCAACGGGTCACTCGCAAAGAGGTCCCAAAAATATAGCTTCCCTCACCAGCTATCTGCAAAGCAGATAGGATCCAACTTTGGGAGAGGATCTAGGGTTTAAAGCAGCCTAGCCCAGCTACATTTAGAACCTCAATATAAGCAAAAGACTCGCTGCCTTCACGGCAGATTGAATACATCAAAGAAAAAGGGCTAACTATTATATTTTTAGCCAAAAAACAAAACTTAAACCTCAACTGGCAGAATTGAGCGTCCATTGGCAGAAATGAGTGTCCGTCTTGTTCCTAACCAAAAGAAAAAAGCTTACATTAGTTCCCCGACGACCTGGCAATCGTTGGACCAGATGTGAGCCAATACGTCGAGCTCCGTATTCAGGTCACTGGGTTGGATGCGCTGTAAAACTTCCAAATCACCGTCGGTTATTTGCTTTTCTTGAAAGCTGTCACGAAAAGTAGCTATAACACGATCGAGTTCCGCATCGAACCTATAAAGAGAAAGGATACGGTTGTAGACAGACAATTATTTTGACAGCTCATACATTTTTCTAATAATAATCATATTGGATGACTAAGCACCGTCACAGGGTATGAAGCACCTGTCAGATATTAAACGATTCATCCACATTGAATCTTTTTTAATTAAAATCCATATGCTCCATATATATATATATATATATATATATATATATATATAATATAATTAATTGAGGATACATGCTATTTTAATGAAATTTTTCACAAACTAATTTTCAATAAATGTTAACACGTAATTATTTGATAAACAAAATTCACTCTGTAAATACTTAATAGAATACCGGATCAGATAATAAACACAAAGCAACTAGCCTAACTACGGATCGTCTGTCAACACTGGTTCTCGAACCCCTGGGCAGATATCCTTTCACTTCGTTCATTATGGCGTTTTATAAATTCACTAACACTTGCAAGGGTTAAGCACTGAATGATACGATGTATATAACCCGAGAATGAATCACAAACTAAATTATTACGTAATTACTCACATCTCGAGGGTAGAGTCTTCTGCTGGTTTAAACGGAGGATTATTACAGATATCATTAACGTTTTGTGTGGAGAGAAGATCATTTCGGACGGCCGCTACGAAAAGATGGAGCGTAGCCCCTGCAGAGAGGTCGTTGACTTCGAACACCTGTGGGGAGCAGTAAAGTTGGTGTGTCTGACTGGAAGTGTCCATGATGAGAGAATGTGTAGTTGCTCGTTGATAAATCACTGTTGTGGATCGAGCTGAAAATGTTCCCTCTTATGTACGTGACCCCGATTGGCCTCACCCCCAATATTTGATTCGCGAGTTTCCTGTGTGAGAGCGAGACTTTCCGCCAACCAGAGATCCTGGATTCGTTCTCATGCCCCGCCCATTGTGTTTAATTGGACGAGCCGCGAATTCTGGGGCGTATCTTTACCAAATACGACTTATTCATTCCATTGGTTATTTTGTTTTAAAAATTATATTAACGTTTTTATGTTATAGTTTAAGGATATAATTGTGTCTTAAAGATAAATTTGTGTTAAACCAAATAGTTGCGTAAAAGATGAAAAATTAATGTCACCCCGAAATAGAATCTATTTTTATTATAAAGTTATAGTAATATTTTTTTTTGTAATAAGGTTTAAATATATATTTGTGTCTTAAAGATAAATTTATATTGAAACAAAATAATTGGATAAAAGAGGAAAAATTAATGTTACCCCGAAATAGGATATATTTGGGCGAAAGACGAGAAATGAAATAGTTATCCCGAAATGCAATCTATTTTTAATATAAAGTTATATTAATATTTTTTTTGTAATAAGGTTTAAATATATATTGGTGTCTTAAAGACAAATTTGTATTGAAACACAATAAATGGGTGAAAGACGAGAAATGAAATAGTTACCCCGAAATACAATCTATTTTTAATATAAAGTTATATTAATATGTTTTTGTTATAGTTTAAGGATAAAAATGGGTGCTCTTCCAATATGTGCTCTACCGCGAAATTTACATTCCAATACGTGATCTACCTTAGATTATTCGGATTAGCAGCAGGTACGTTAGTTAGCCTTATAAGGCTAACTAACGAAAATATCACGACTTAACCTAACCAATCGTCAAGGGCGTATAGATGACCTAACGATTGGTTAGGTTAAGTCATGATATTTTCGTTAGTTAGCCTTATAAGGCTAGTTTCACGGTAGAGCTAGGCTGACCATATTTCCTTGAGACAAAAACGGGACATTGGAATGGCAAAAAAGGGACGGGGGTTATGTAATATTCTGTATTCATGAAAAAGTAAGTACATAAACATATTGAGCTTACAATTATTCTTCAGTGACAGAACCCATACAAAAACCCATACAAAACGGTACTGTCCCGTTTAAAACGGTACGTATGGTCAGCCTAGGTAGAGCACGTATTGGAATATGGTAGATCACAGTTTCGCGGTAGAGCACATATTCGAAGAGCACCTAAAAATGTATATTAAAGATAAATTTGTATTGAAACAAAATAATTGCCCAAAAGAGGAAAAATTAATTAGTTACCCCTAATTTAATTTCTATTTTGTTTTAAAAAATCATATTAATGCTTTTGTGTCATAGTTTAAGGATAAAATTGTATATTATGGTGAAAATTTGTTTTGGCATTAAACTTTGTTTATCTTATTCAATTTTTTGTATAAAAGATCGGTTACCAAACATTAAATTCACCTCGTGGTGTTCTACCATGAGAACCTCAATAGTAGCGTTGCACTTTTTTTGAGGCCTTGTGGGTCTATCCCCTGGTTTCATAAACGTATTTGTTCATGCTTAATAGCTCTGTCTATTGGGTCGTATTTAGAGACCTTGTCGGTCTTTCTTTATGACTCCATAAACGTATTTGTTTATGTTTAATAGCTTAGTCTATTAATTGAGTCGTATTTAGAGACCTTGTCGGTCTAACAGGAGCTGCTCAGTAAAAGCCGTGGGTTTAGTTAGGTGACAGTAAGGTATACTTAGACGATTGGTGGTTGTGGTGCTCTGGTGATTTTTTTGTGTGGTGTTTATGCTCGTATATATTTTGCTATTGGGTCTTTACATGTATATGTTTATATACGCTGTGTGTGTGTGTGTGTGTGTGTGTGTGTAATAATAGGGATTCTATGAGCGTATAGTCGGGAAGTTTATGTGCGCTTTTTGGCTGTTCAAACGATATATACACTGTGCCAACTGGCTGATAATGCCTGGAGGCACTGACTGCTTAAGCCAACTGGCGAATTTCGGGTTCTTAGCCAAGTGATGCTACCTAAGCTCTCATTAAGCGTCTGCACCTCGCAGACGATGAATGGTCTCTTCCTCTCTCTCCTCCTCTCTATCTTAGGTTAGGTATACCCCTTTAGGGGGTGAGGCCGTCCCATCTTCTACCCCAAAGAGGTTAGGTGGACACCCTCCATCTTTGGTAAGTAAAAATTCATTAAATATATATGTGTATATATAAATGTTGACTATTCATATTATGAATTATTTTAGAATATTTAGGAACTACAAAGCTGCTACATGCATATATACTGAAATGTATATAAACTATAAATTAATGCATATATTAAATATTGTTTGCATATAATTACATCTGTATAAAATATATGTAGCATATCGATATATAATATAGTCTTATTATGTACATTATACAATAAATATACATATGAATGGACAGAGTGCGTTTAAAATATGCGATTTTAGATGAGGTTCTTTTCTTTTCTTTTACATACCTCATTGTAGGAAAGAGACTGATAAATTATAAGTTATTTATTATACAGTTATAAATGTAAGTTACCAAAATATTGATTTGTTTTCTGTTTGTTACAGTCATTCATCGCCATGGTGGACGCCAAACGGCCGACCCTAAGTTCTGCCAGTACCTGGCTCATTGGAAAACCTACAAAAGATCTTCTAACCTCGCGATTACCTTCAAAGCGTGAAGAGTTAAGCAAGTTCTTATTTCATCACATCGAGGAAAAACGAACAGTCACTGCAAGTTTGAAAGAGACTGTCTCTGCTGTTCTTTATATCTGGGATAAAGCAAGGATTCAAACTCAAAGATCGGACAATGCTGAGAGGAAACAGAAAACTATTCGAATAATATTGCGCTCTAAAGAAAAATAGGAAGTCATCCTCAGAAAGCATACAAATGAATGTGGCAGTATTTAATGCTGATCTTGAAGACATTTTCGATGTCGCCAGAGCAGATGCCTTAAATATAATGACTAACAAAGAGGACAAAGAATTCCTTATCAAGCAGAGAGAAGATCGTTCCTGCGCCAGTTTTGGAGGCATTGATCGAGCCTTGGCTAAAAAGGAGGATCGGAAGAGGCAACGAGAAGAATCTGAATATAATAGGAAAAAGCGAAGCGACGATGAAAAACAAAAGAAATATTAACTTATGGCATCTGACAAAGTGATAACTGATGTGGATTCTTCCTCCTCGTCCACGGATTCTGATGCATCGTGTCGTCCATCTACATCATCATCGAATCCTCCTTCCAAATGCAAGAAAAAAGTCACCTCAGATGAGGTAGCCCAGGCAATCGACCGTGTTAATCTAAGCGATCGCAATGCAGCCTTTGTTATTGCCATTGTTGTGGCTAAGTCTCTTGGCCATGATCTGGGATTAATGTCATTTTCTCGAAGTACAATTCGTCGATCTCGAATTAAAGCTCATGAAAATATCGCAATTGCTGAAAAATCAAGCTTTTCTCCTGACACTCCGATTCTGCTTCACTGGGATGGGAAAATGCTTCCTGATATAACAGGGGGGACATAAAAATGTGGACCGCATCGCAATCGTTATTTCAGGAGAAGATAAACTACTTGGTGTTCCACTCATCCCTCACGGAACGGGACAAGCGTAAGCTGATGTCTGCCTCAGGATGTTGGATGAGTGGGGCTTGAGAAACCAGTTGCAGGGGATTGTATTTGATACAACAGCATCAAATACCGGGCTGATGTCTGGAGCTTGTACCCTGGAAGAGAGAGCTGTAGGTCGCTCTCTGACGTGGCTAGCATGTCGTCATCATGTGTATGAAGTCGTTTTGGCTAATGTATTTTCTAGTATTCTTGAACCTTCGAAAGGACCACAAGTCTCATTGTTTAAGCGATTCATGGCACAATGGCCAGTTATCAATAAAGAAAACTCTATATCAGCATGAATGGAACTTTTGAAGGAAATTTGTGGGAACTTTGTCAAGAGATGATACAGTACCTCTCCGACGCTCTTCAAAACAGCACCTTCTCAAGAGATGACTACAGTGAATTCCTCCAGCTTTCTCTGATTTTCATGGGAGGAAGTTTGCCTAAGAAGTACAACATCAGAGCTCCAGGAGCTCTTCATCAGGCTCGCTGGATGGTAAAAGCTACCTATGCTTTGAAGATCTTTCTCTTCCGGGAGCAAATGAAAGTTACTGCTCAGGAAAAAGAGGGTCTGAAAGATTTTTGTCTCTGTGTGGCACTTGTTTATAGTAAATATTGGCATGAAGCACCCTTGGTAGTGAGGGCCCCTAGAAACGACCTAGTTTTTCTAACAGTTATGGAGACTTATCTAAACAGGGTTTTGGCTGAAATTGCACTCAAGGCATTTAAGAGATATCTCTGGTACTTCTCGGAAGAGCTGATTGGATTGTCACTTTTTGACGATGGGTTGGACAGCAAAGTAAAAGAAAATATGATTAAAAAATTATCCTGCAAAAGCGAAAGGTCTGAAGCGCCTCGATTCAAAGCTGGTCAAAACAGCAAACCCATTGGAAACTTACGTCTGCGAGAAGACGGCTCAACTCTTCGATGTACTGGATAAAAACAGAAAGAAGATTACTCAAGCGTTTCTTTCGAAACCACCAAGTGATTGGCCAAGTAACGACAACTATGAGTTGTTGAAAGAAAAAGCATTGAAGATGAAGGTTGTCAATGACTCTACAAAGAGAGCGATTGCTCTTATTCACCGGTACAATACAACGCTTACCAAAGATGAGCAGCAAAAACAATTCTTTCTCTGCATTGTTGAGACCCATCGACGAACATTTCCTACTCCCTCTAAAGCGTCTTTACAGAATTAGAAGCCATTTGCATGTTCTTTTGTCAAATTTCGTTATTTTTTTCATTTAAGAGAAAATTATTCATTGTGTCGGAATTTAGAGGAATGAGGTCATTTTTTGTAGCAATTATCCTTTTATGATTTCAAACAAAGGCAGCCTTGAGGAAGTACAAAAATAAAAATTTATTTCTTGGACCACCCATATATATATATATACAGTACCGTGCAAAAGTATGAGACTACTGTCAATCTGATAACTATTAGATAATTTGTCGTATGAAAATTGGTTTTGATACTAAAATACACATTAACTAGAACCTCTGGTTCATATTAACGTATAAGTTATTACTTAAGTGTATAAAGTTGTATTAGCTGGATGACCCTCTAGTCTGCATAAATTGGACTTGAGGGTTGATTTATTATATTACTTATATCGCATGTGTTTAAAGATCTAGCGAACTATTGATGATGGATCTGCAGTAAAATGCTCCTAAGCTATTGTTATATCAGTATTTACAATTAAAAGTATTGACATATTCACTTAAATTTTGAAAAACAAATTTATCAAAAACGTTTCTTATTATAATCCTAATTCATGCTGTTTTTTTTCTTTCACAGGCTTAAGAAATAACGAAAAGGACAATTTCTGATGAGATTAGATATAAAATAATACATTTGCATGGTGAGGGACTGACTCAAAGAAAAATAAGTGAGTCTACAGGTGTTTCCAAAACTGGTGTAAAAACAATCTTAGCTCGTCAGAGATCAAATGGGACCCCCAGTTGGTCGTCATAGATTAGAGAGGCCTTCTAAGCTTTCTCCATCTGATCTACAATGTCTAAAGATTACTCTCCTTCAAGACAGCCGCAAATCCAGCACTTCACTTGCAGCAGATCTCGAAAAAACAACAGGTGTCTCAGTTGATCCCTCTACTGTACGAAGGAAGCTTAAATCAGTAGGTCTCAGATGTCCAATACTTGTGTTTCAAAGCATATTTTCTTCTCTTTATTTCCATTCCTTAAAAGTGGCTTTTTTGCTGCAACACATCCTTTAAAACGAATTTGTCAACCGTCTGGACTTTTGAAAATTAATTTGTCATCTAACTTAATGCCAAGAACCTTAACTTCATTTACTTTTGCAACAGAAATATTTCCGATTTTTAATGCAGTATACGCGATTACAAGTTTTTTTAGTTACAATCATATATGATGTTCTTAAGTTCAGTAAGAGCTTATTTGCACACATTCATGTTCTACTTAACACTTTTTTGTCCTTCTTGTCCTGAGACTTACGGGCATAGGCCCTATATTATCCCATCTCTCACATAACAGGAATAAACTAATTTTTCGTTTCTGAGTTTTAATAATTTGTCAAAAGATTTTTGTATTCACAGAGTGATTCATTATTATTAAAAAATATATTTGGTTTGATTTGTATCACTGCACTTATTATTTCAGATTTCCAAAGTCGGTCACTCAATTTGAATTTTATAAGTCTCTCGTCGTCGTCATTATGATTTTTCCCAACTCGATGTGCCATCGTAATGACATTTCGAAATTTTTTTTTTTCTTATGGTACCTCTGACGATTTCGATAGGGTTTTCATTTGGGGAAGCTTGTGGGATTCCAGGTCCCCCGATGAAGTATAGGTCTTTTGTACGATTCCTATTTTTCATTTTCTTTCGCCTAATGTTGAAGTCCGTTTCCTAAACTGGACACGCTGTCATTAAGCGCACTTATACGCTGTTTTGGTTCCTTGTTTTCATCTTCTAATTTATTTATTCTACCATCCTTTCCTGACATGCAGGTTAGAATGAAAGACAGCTAATTCTTTATTTTCACCCATAAACACCTGACACAACTGTCACTTGAACACATTAAATTCCTCAATTCTTTGACGGAACGATGAGGGGACTCTGGATGTGGGGGAAGCAGCACCTGAGGTGAGGAGAGATGGCATGCCTCTCTGCAGAGCATCTTGTTCTCTCATGGAGCCCCTTACCGGAGGAGGGGGATATTTGGGCCGAGGTAGAAGGAATTTGTTGTTGTTTTCTTGTATGTGTCATTTTTTGTAAATTTCTTTACTTGATGTTTGATAAGTGTAGATAGTTTGTCTTTAAATTAAAGTTTATTTGAATATATGAAGGTAATTTAATTATGAGCCGATTTTTTAAAGTTAGTTGGGCATGTGTACTCTCGTTCATTCGCGCGTTCAGGCATGGCACGCTGGACCTTCGGTTCTGTACAGCACTGCTTGCCAAAAGTCACCAGAAAGTTGTACAAAGTGGAATGTGTTAATTAATTCGTGTACAAGTATTTTTAAACGATATTTAAGAAATATTTGCGCTACAATACAAGAAAATCACTTCTAACAACAGTACAAAGCGAAATGCCCAACGCGTGTTTCCTCACAAAATTAAACTCAATTACTTTAATTAAATCATTCATTAATTTGCAAGAAAGAATTGTTTACGTTACCAGTTATTTATGAAGTAAACAACAACGTACAACGATAATGAGGTCCTGCATATTTATGAATGCACAAAGTAATAAAACTGGTAACTAGTAAGCTCACCTCAGAAAGGAAAACGAAGTCTGATAAAAAATAAATACACAAATTCTTCACAAAAGAGGTATAAAATATACAAGGCGGTGTGTGTGTGTGCGTGCGTGCGTGTGTGTGTGTGTGTGTGTAATTTGTGTAGTTCCTCTATATAGGCTATTCACATAATGTCTGTAGGCCCTATATATAACCAATGTTTTATTTAAGTTATGGAAAACTCTATTTATCAAACCATAGAACAAGTTTCTTTGTGACTTCAATTTGCTTAGGGCAATATTGTTCATATTTTCTTTTTACGGAAGAGTAATTGACAATAGATAGTTCTTGTTTTGCCTGTACGTTGTGGTCTGACTATTTTCTCCCTTTTTTAGGGTCGTATTTTGTTTCTTTTCATCATCTGTTTTAACCTACAATAAACGTATACACTAGGTACACTAAAAGAATGTTACGCTTATAATATTAAAATGATGTCTACTGAAACTTGAAAAAAAAATCCAAGATTTTTCCAAGACTCTCCAGACCAACTAAGCATTTTTTTTCAGATCATGTAATAACTATAAAGCATGAATAAAACTCCACTTTACTCTTTGTTTTGTGCAGAAAGGAGGGGTCAAGGATGAAAGTCAGTATAAACGCCTCCCTCCCCCGCAGAAAGAGAAGGAGAGAGCAAAAATACAAATGTTATTCTTAATCCATTTTGTTTTGTTTTTTAATTTTGAAAAGATTGTGTATTGTGTAAGAGGCATGTATGTGCATGAGGAATAGAGGGAGAAGTGTGCATTTGAGATGATGCTGGACTGCTCACAGGGTAGAGGAGACACGGAAAAAATCAGCTAAGGAGGGCACTGACAGGAGAAACGGGAGTTCCAGCACTCCTTGTCTTCTGCCTAACGCCCTCCCCCACCAAGAGCACTTCCTTAGTCGATTGGTGTCTAAACGCTCCTCCTCGTTAGTTAACCCATTAATGCCCAGCGTCACTTTACTGATTTTGTTCTGGCTAACGCCAGACGATTTTATTCAGTCTCGGGAAAGACCTCTGGGCACTAATGGGTTAAAAGGAATAATTGCAGGTAGCCTACTATAAACCTTACTTTTGGTTGCAGAAAGTGATTAGACATTCTGTGCGGAAATAATATTATTTATTCATATAACCATGGCCAGATTAAGGCAGTGAGGGGCCTAAGGCTTATATTTAATTGTTAATATGAAAGCATACTTCAAAAATTCATCGAACGCGAGACTTTTCAGTGTAAATGAAAATAAATTGCTTAAGAGAAGTATCTTCATGAATTAAATGTATTTTACAGAAAATATATTATGAGCAAACGTAGTTCTTCTATTTTATATGCAAGTTTTTGGTTATATGTAAGCAGTGAATTTTCGAAATATCAGTGATTTCTATCTAAATTTTAAACATGGGAAGGAAATAGAACTTCTGTTAAATTGATATTGCTCCTTAAATTATCACGCACGCGTCAGCTTTCAAATTCCATCTTTGTTTATCAGATGCGTGTGTGAATGTGTGTGTATGTATGTGTGTACGAATGTGCGTGCATACATCTTTCTCATCTTTACACAGCTGTTTCAACACACGCTCTAGAAACGACGGCGTCTTCAGCATTCTGATGTCGGAATGTCGATTCACCAACAAATTTCAAATCTTTTTACCTCCTCGTTTTTCGGAGATAGAGAATTCATTGCCTCAATCTGTCCTCCCGCACAAACACGTAATATTCTTCATTTCCAAGCTACGAGATTTCACTTGGAATATATTTCAGCAACGGTGAAGCCGACTAGGCTCAACTAAAAAAATATTCAATTTTAAAATTGGATTTCACAATTGTAAGTATCTAAGAACGACGATAAAAGAGTTGTTAGTCCTTGTCAGGTTGTTTGTTGAGATGTTATATTTATTTGTAGACACGCTATTTTTCTTATTAACGCAACCTATTAATATACCATAAGGTTCTACGCAATGAACTTATCATGGTAAATTTTCACATAAACTGAACGCTAACCATGCATGTTTCATAAAAATTAGAATAACATGATAAGCGGGTTTCCTGCCATCGGCTACAGTGAACATGTTATCTCTCATGGAACGCATTTTCATTGTGAAATGTCACAATGTAAGTCATACAAGGCGTGCCAAATCACATTCAGGAATTCAGTTTGGAAGCAGGAAACTTCCCCCCCCCCTCCCCCGCCAGAAAAAATAAATAAATAAATAAAAAATAAGAGCTTAGTTTGGAATCCAATGAAGATATTTGAGTAACCAGGCATTGTTACCAATCAATTTGGACTTATTATTCTGGTGTTTTATAAAATCGATAATAAAACTAAACTCTGTTAATATACGAGCGGTATATAGTTTGGCTCATTTCATTGAAATTTTTATTGTCATAAGTTCACTGTAGAACGTTACGGCCTTTTCTTAATGGGCTGCGTTAACAGAAAAGGGCATCCTATGTAATGTACAGTTTCGGAAACTGTACATTACACAGGATGTACTTAGTTTTATTCATTTTTGTGACAATAATAAAATTTCAAGGAAAAAACGTCATTACTGATTCGTAATTTTTTATGCTTTTGAGAAACTTCATATTTCTATGAAAGCTTTTTCCTGAAACTGTATGTCGCCACTTCTCATTTTGAAATTGAACGTAAGGCTTTAGTACTGCCTCATATTAACCCGATGGAACAATAGAATGAATGAATGAATAGAAGTGCTTTACCGGCGCTTCAACTGCCGAGGTCATATCGCGCCGATACTAAAATAAAGAGAGAACGCAAGGAAATGGGGAAAAAGAAACACTAGAGAAGCAGCAGCAGAAGAAAGACCGCGATAAAAGAGAGAGAAGGCAGCAGAAACAACAAAGAGAGGAAGATATTATACCCGAGTTACATTAAATAGAGAGTAGGAGAACAGTCTGGCGGAGAATGGAGAAAAGTGTTTTTCGGTGTAGGCGTAGAGTCACCTAACAAACTAGGAAGAGTAAGAATGGAGCCTGAAGGGAAGAAATGGAGAAACTGGAAACGGGCGGCGGCATAAGCAAGGCAAACTAAAAATAAATGTGAGGAGAGAGGAATACCGCAGGGGCAAAAGGGGGCAAGATCCCCGTCATCAGATGACCATGCGTAAGGCGGGTGTGATCGATACATAGTCGTATCAGAGCGGTCTGAAAGCGTCAATCGCGCTGACAGGAGGAAGACCACTGATGGGACGTGGGCTTCAAGACCCTCAGGAAATTTCCTGACACATCCTCCCACTGGCGCTGCCACCGTCGAAGGAGTGCTTCCCGGAAAACCTTCTCACGCCGGGAGAGGTATGTTAGGGTCGAAAGGCCGCAGCGTCCGCGCATTCGTTACCCGGAACACCGACGTGGGAAGGTACCCAACATAAGGTGACCAAGTTGTGACGTGATGAAAGAAGGATAAGCCAGTCCTGGATCTGTCACACCAACGGGTGCGGGGAGAAAAGAGAGGGCAGGGCCTCAAGAGCGCTGCGAGAGTCGGAGTAGATGGTGAAAGACATAAATTAGAGTTGAGAGAGGAATCCAAGAGCCAAGAGGATAGCTGAGAGTTCCGCCGTGAAAATGGAAGCCGCTGGGTGAATGGATAACAATTGGATTACCGACGGAAAGGCTGCCGCACAACCCACTCCAAGTGGCGAGCGAGAGCCGTCGGTGAACAAGGGAATAGAATCAGAATGGGAAGAGGAGTGTGACAGATATAATTGATGGAGGGCAGAGGGGTGGAACTGTGACTTTGGGGCAGTAGAGGGGAAAGAACAGATTCGGAGGGAAGGAAGATCAAGCAAGCGCCATGTTTCGGCAACACAAATGCCATCCGAGGACTGTACTTTGATGGAAGAAAGGACAAAATTAAAGCCAATTTGAAAAAAGGAAATAAGTACTATATGTTGAAAATATCACCGAAGAATATGTATCTCTCATCTTTGAACCATGATCGGAATATCTTGCTCATATTACTGTTTCATCAGGAACAGCACGTGCAATAGAAGCCGGCATCATAGAGTGCCTACAAGAGAAAGATTTTCCAATGGATTCTATTGTAGCAATAGGATGCGATCGTACTAATGTCAATACCGGTTTCAAAGATGGAGTGATTCGCTTGCTTGAACTGCACTTAGGCCGTCCTCTACAGTGGATTATTTGCTTATTGCATACTAATGAGTTACCATTATGGCATCTCCTACTACAAATTGATGGTGTGACACATGGTCCTAACGCTTTTTCTGGCCCCATTGGCAAAGCACTGGCAAATGCGAACTTAACCCTATTTCACAGTTTCAGCCTATCGAAATTCAAGAGCCTTTGCCAATAATCGACAATATAAAAGCTTTGAGAAAGAAACAAAAGTACCTCTTCGAGATGCGTCGAGCAGTATCCTCAGGAGAGTGCCCAATAGATCTGGCACAACGTAATCCTGGACCTTTGTCACATTCTAGATGGCTTACAACTGCAAACCGAATTCTTAGATCATATGTGAGTACAAGTAATCCTTCAGATGAACTATGCTCTCGCTACATGCTACATACGAGTAAAGGAGAAACAGATTATATACAGTATATACCATTGGCCGGAACCGTTACTTTGCACACATCCTCAAAATATATTGCTTGCTATGTTAACAGATGTACGAAGTCGCATTCGAGAACCTGCGCTGAGAAGAATCCTAGTAGCACGTTTACACAGGGTCGGCGAGAGCTGTCACGGGCCCCGGGTAAGGATTGGTATATGGGCCCCCCCTGTTTACTCAGTATTTTATTAAGAATATTTTTTGTGTACATAACAAGCAAACTGATTATATGTCCAAGTCACTATTCAAAATATACAGGATGATAATCTCTATAACAGGTATGTTCATTAATTATATTTCCTCTCTGTTATTTAATCAATTGCTTTATTAATATTTTTAGATTTTATCCCCCCTCTTTCGTGGCCCCCTAGAGGTCCGGGCCCCAGGGATTTAACCCGGCTTCCCAGCCCTTCCCCGCCCTCCCCGCCCTACAATCAGGCAGTTCAAGATTCCACCCATCAACTATGATGCCATCGACAATACTGATCTCATAGATTGGCAGGCAATTGAGATAACAGAACCTCCACTTACAAAAATGTGGGATGATAACGAGGTCCAGTCTTATATCAAGAACGTAGCAACACCCCTCCACGTTTGACATGGGGGAAATGCCGTGTCATGACGTGTAAACTTAGTGAACAATAATCAGAGTGAAAACATAACACGCGCGGAAAGTGCCTAGTATGGTTTTATGGATGGGCGGGCCCGGGCGGAACTCGATATGCAACCACCTCCTCGTGGTGAGTTTTGGGTGATAAGAAATTCAAATTACTTATGAGCTGAGAGTTGCATTTATATTTTTATAAATAAAATAGACTGTTCTGTGGCCAGTAATATTTTTACAGAGTTTTTTCCTCATTAGTAATAGTTTGCAATTTTTACTGCAACGAGCCAGTCAAAATTCCAAAATTCATTTTTAGACGAAAATAACCAAAAATATGGAACTTTCAAATTTTTTACTCGTTTAAGACAGTAGAAGATATTTTGTGATGCTCGTAGGATTTTTACAGAGTGTTTTCCTCATCAAAACGCCTCTATTTTCACAACAGGCCAATCAAAAATCCCAAATTCGTATTTTTGACGAAAACAGCAAAAAATAAGGAAATTGCTAATATTTCACTCGCATGGGGCAGTGGAAGATATTCTCTGAGATTAGTATGGTTTTTACAGAGTATTTCCCTCATTAAACACAACATTTAATAACAACAGGCCAATCAAAATTCCAAACTTCATTAATTCGACCCGCCCTAGTCATCAGTCGCCAAAACGAAACAGATGGCATTCAGGACGCTGCCCTGGGGAACCCCTTCCTCCTGCGAGTGTACAGAGGAGAAGGAAGTACCCACCTGGACATGAAGAGGGTGAGAAGATAAAAAGTTGGAGATAAAGGACGGGAGGAAGCCTCGGAAACCTGAGAGATATAGTTTTTCGCAGATTCACCACCGCCAGGTGGTGTTATATGCCTTCTCCAAATCAAAGAAAACTGCTTAGAGGTAACGTCGCTCTGCAAAGGACACACGGACCGCAGTCTCCAGTTCCAACAATATGTCAATTGTTGCAGCGAAAATCGGTCTGTGTGGGAGAGAAAAAATTGTGGCGTTCGCGATGCCACCCAAGGCGCCAAGAAACCATCTTCTCAAGAAGTTTCGAGAGGCAGCTAGTGAGGGCTATTGAACGGGGAGGTGTCGGGTTCTTACTGGTCTTAAAGAGCGAGCAGATGAAACTGGGGGCGGGTTAAGGAAGGGGTGGTCGAAGAACTCATGAAAGGAGATGGAGGGAGTTTAGTTTTCGGAGAGGGCCGGGGAGTGCGAGAATAGAGGGTATGATGAGGTGGAGGAGAGAATGCCTGGGGCATCGGGAGGTCAAGGAGGGAGCGGGAGGAGGAGAAGGGGGTTACAAAGTAGGTGGGGTGAATCTGGTTTCCGGGGTGGAGGTGGAGATGACGCCAGGGGCCTCGGGAGGTCAAGGAGGAAGCGGGGCGGTGGAGAAGTGGTGGAGGGTGGATGTCGGCTTGAACTTGAATTTTGAAAGCCGCATGACCACCTTCAGGAATGAAGGAAGGAAGAGGACGGTCGCGAAGGGAGGTGGGGGAACTCGGAGAAGCCGGCCAAAGAAGAGGGATCACTCGAGAGGACGAGGAAATATGGGACCTGAGCAAGGAAGCTTGGCAGAGGGCCCCAAACGCCGGAGGGTGGCGATGGTCGTTTAACAGAAGGACGAGGAAGGGAGGAGGGACCAGAAGAGGGAGCGGTTTTTGATATACAGTATATGTTGAAATTTCAGCATTGGTTTCGGGAGGGTGGATAAACGCACTAGGTGCTACGGAGGTGGAGCAGATCGGGGCAGTGGAATTGGAAGTTCTGAGGGAACGAGGTGGTAGAGGGGAGAACACAGGGGATGAAGATAATGAAAAGGTCGATATAGTGGGCAGGATAGGGCAGTGGTTCCCCATGTTTTTCACTCCATTTCCCCCTTGGGGAACCTCCAAAATCCCCGTGGACCCCCTTCATTTTTTTCCCCAAAACCCATAAAAATAATGATGAAAAATAAACGATTTTCATCAGATGAAAAGAACATCCTTCTTTCGTTTTTTATCGTTGACAACTTACAGAAATTACTCATATAATTAATGATCACATAATTACATCATCAATGGATTTCACTCATATAATGTATTTCACTTATCATTATTATCTTACGAACTTACAGAAATTTATTTCAGATTTCCCAGATTTTCTTGAAAGATTTCCAACTTTCCATAGCCCGCAGTGTAAATCTTGCCGTGGACCCCTGGGGGTCCATGAACCCTAGTTTGGTAACCACTGGCTTACAGTGTAAGACAAATCACGGAGGCACACCGCTCGATACAACCGCCCAGTTTGACCTTTTTTCTTTTTGAAACCATTCTCTGCTTTTACTAGTTAATTATCCAATTTCATATTATCTTATCCAATTTCATGTGATTTATCATATATAAACAAGTCTTTATTGGCCAATCTTTTATGAGTCTTATCGAAAACAATTTGTAAATCAAAATAAATAATGTTCACTAATGTCTTATTGCCAATGTGATTTATTACACTACTGTAAAATTTTAACTATTAAAGTTAAACATAATTCACCTCATGTCGAAATATTTACAAACGACGGATATTGGACTTACAAACACAGTTCTCAGCTCAATTATGATTTTTTTTTCTTATTACACACACACACACTCATAATTTCAAAAATATATCTAAATTCACTTCCATACATACATGAAATAATTTAGTATACGTACAGTCCCCTGTACAGTCCCCTACATTCCTCTGCTCCCCCCTCTGCGAGATGTGGGGGCAACGCAATCCCTCTTAAACCCCAGTCCCCCACCCTCACTCCCTCCCTCTCCTATTCCCCCTCTCAGGTGTTGTCATATTAATACTTTTATTTTTTGAAAACCAATGCCAGAATAAATATATTGTTCACTGTAGTTTTTGTGGTAATGCTAGGACGATTATGTATTTTATTCATGCATTATTCCTAAATTTAGGGAATAGAGTAGGTTGGTTATTTCACAAACGTGAGATACTTTAAAAACTTTGAATCATAGGATTTTGATGTGGCTATGTTATAGTTAAAGTGTAAGATAAGTTGTAGTATCGACTTTTCCTCCAGGCAATAACATTTCTGTTTAAAGTCCATGCATCATCAACAAATGATTATCCAGAAAAAGGTCTATCCATGGAGAGATAATGATAACATAGTTCAATTTTTTATTACAAAAATAACCATGAATCAAACAAATTTAAAGATTTTCTTAAGAACATAAAAAACAGTGTTCAAATTATATGGAAGTGGCAATTGTTCAAGTAAATAAATATATATTTCCTGCATCACAACCATAACATTATTACCCAAAATTACTCAACACTTGATCCATCCTGTATTATTATTAATGACCTCTCGTAGCATATTTGGAACAGATGGGTTCGTGTGGAAAAGTTCCCACTGTGCATGGTGTGTTCCGGCAGGTGCCGAGATGTCCGCTTCTGCCCACACATTTACAATGGGGCCTAGGTCACACCCCTTTCTGGGCAAGTTCAGCAGCTCGACATCTCGTTGTTCCTGAAACCACCGTCTCATGATCCTGACAGTATGAACAGCGCAGTTATCCTGTAATATATATGTTAACCTTCTGTCTATGGCCTTGGGTGGTTCGAGGTTGACGGGAGTTCTGGTTTGGTGGTAGCAATGGATTTTCTCACTGTCGGGTAGCTGGTACCGTGTAGGGAATCGCAGTACTTTCTTTTATACTACACTCCGATTTCTTCTTGTAGTGGATCGGAGGATTTTGTGAGAAATTACTAAATTATCTAACGGTTCCCCGATTTTTCTTGTAGCGTATCGGGAAATTACTTATTCTGCTTTGAAACTAAGTTCTCTGGAGAAAGCATGGCTCAAAGGAGAAGGAGATCCTCTGACTGAATTTTACTGCTTCTAAAATATTACAGGTAATACTTCTGCCTCTAGGTCAGAGCAGAATAATCAGAACGATAATTTGAAAAATTAGTAGAGTTTATATAATAATAATTTGGTGCCATCATTATTATTTAATGTGAACCTGTTTTCTTTTTTATTCTCAATAGGCTGAATTTCTTTTGCAAAATATTTGAAGATAAGGTAAATTTTCGCTGTAACAGCATACTGGCAAATAAATCAAGATATTTGAAGATGATGTCATATTTTTCTTTTAAACAGCATATTGACAGATCTGATGTTATCATGATTTGCCGAGTTAACTAGAAGTGGAAACTGAAATATGCATTTCATTATGGATTAAAATTAAACATGCATACGAGCCAAAATTAAATGCTTAAAATTTAAAATTAAGTGTCAATTTAGAGTTTTGGCAAGTTATGACCATCTTTTACTACTAAGAGCGAATGTATAAAAAAATTAACATTGTAGAATTTAACACGATTACATGATTAAGTTTAATCTAAAGAATGAGTAGGTGATTTAAAAAAGAAACCAGGGAACCATTCTGAGTTCATTCCCATATATATATATATATATATATATATATTATCGTAAAGAACGACGCTTGTATAGAAGACATTCCGCGCAAGATGAGGAGGGAGAACGAACAAATGAAAAAATGAGGTAACCACCCGGGATTCGAACCCGGTTACCTCATTTTTTTCATTTGTTCGTTCTCCCTCCTCATCTTGCGCGGAATGTCTTCTATACAAGCGTCGTTCTTTACGTTAATTATACTGCGTGTTCTTTGCAGTTGAAAATGTATATATGTGCGGCATGCGGGAGGTGCCCTCCTCGGGGCATTGGTTTCTGCGCGTATGTAGGAGAATTACGACTTCTGATCGAGTGAGGCCCATGGTGTAATGGTTATCATATCTGACCGGCAATCGGAAGATCGCGGGTTCGATTCCCGGGTGGTTACCTCATTTTTTCATTTGTTCGTTCTCCCTCCTCATCTTGCGTGGAATGTCTTCTATACAAGCGTCGTTCTTTACGTTAATTATACTGCGTGTTCTTTCAGTTGAAAATGTATATATGTGCGGCATGTGGAGGTGCCCCCCTCGGGGCATTGGTTTCTGCGCGTATGTAGGAGAATTACGACTTCTGATCGAGTGAGGCCCATGGTGTAATGGTTATCATATCTGACCGGCAATCGGAAGATCCCGGGTTCGATTCCCGGGTGGTTACCTCATTTTTTTCATTTGTTCGTTCTCCCTCCTCATCTTGCGCGGAATGTCTTCTATACAAGCGTCGTTCTTTACGTTAATTATACTACGTGTTCTTTGCAGTTGAAAATGTATATATATATATATATATATATGGGATGAATTTCACAATAAAACACGTGAAATGAATGAATGCTGCAAACCCACAAGGAAAAAGAAAAACGATTCCAAGGCCTTTCGTGTATTCAAAGCTACACCTCCCTGACGAGGTGTAGCTTTGAATACACGAAAGGCCTTGGAATCGTTTTTCTTTTTCCTTGTGGGTTTGCAGCATATATATATATATATATATATATATAAATATTATATTATTTAATATATTTCGTCGCTGGGTTCAAATCACAGTTTAAAATTAGATTATTTTTTTTCCAACACCCACCATTTTTCCAGAAATTATCCAAATTATATCAAACGCCTGCTGAGCAAAGGAACAGCCCTACGGCTATTGGTCATTATTGTGACACGTGTTGCTCACTGATTGGTTATTCGAAATGTTGTGTTGATCTGCGATTGGTCTAAAGATGGTCAGGTGATTTCACAGTGGCTGCCAAGTGGAATATTGTTATTTTCTTTCATTGTTTCAGGTGTTCTGTTGATGTTTGGTGTTAAGATACTTTTCTGCTGGATGTACTGTGTTTATTAACTTCGTTTGTCGAAAACATTCATTGTTTTCGCGTTTTAACTTCAATAATGTCTCTAAAATGTGTAAACAGTGCCAATTTATTTTGTAATGTGTGTGGCGAACTAACATTGAAATCCCCAAAGCAAACATTTACCCCTCTGGTTAAAAACGCATATGAATTATATTTTGGATGCAAATTGAGTGATCAGGACAGAAGCTTGGCCCCCCCACATATGTTGCAATTCGTGTGCAAGGAGCTTAAGAGCGTGGTTACAAGGTTCACGTCCATCAATGCCGTTTGCTGTCCCTATGGTCTGGAGGGAGCCAAAAGATGATGTTAGTGACTGCTACTTTTGTTTAACAAATATACGAGGTTTCTCTTCGAAATCCAAACATGCAGTACGATAGCCTGCCATCAGCTATGCGACCAGTTCCTCGCGATGAAACCCTGCCAGTACCTAAGCCACCAAAAGGTCGGACTTTGGACGAGGAACATTGCCACTCCGAAATTGGAATTGAGCCACAGGCAGCCAGTGAGCTTGCAGATCCAGAATTTCTACTATCCACATCATCGTCACCTCACCTTCTTACACAGGCAGAATTAAATGATCTCGTGAGAGATTTGAATCTTTCGAAAATCAGGCTCAATTTCTAGGATCTAGGCTACAAGGGTGAATCTTTTAGAAAGGGCACCAACATAACTTCATGTAGAAAGCGTCAGAATGATTTCATTACCTTTTTTTCTACAAGTGATGGTATTGTGTTTTGTAATGATGTAGACAATTTAATGGAGTCTTTCGGGCATCAACACAACCCGGAGGAATGGCGTCTCTTCATTGATTCTTCCAAATTAAGTTTGAAGGCAGTGCTTCTACACAACGGAAATACTTATCCTTCTGTCCCAATTGCACATGCGTCCACATTAAAGAAACATATGAAAATATACATATTTTACTTAGATCCATTAACTATAATAAATATAAGTGGCATATTTGCGTTGATTTAAAAGTTATATGCCTTCTCCTTGGAATGCAGCAAGGGTACACAAAATATTGCCGCTTTTTATGTGAGTGGGACAGTTCCGCTAGAGACCGCCATTTTGTCTGTAAAGATTGGCCTGCCAGGATAAGTTTTGTTCCAGGACAGACAAATATTTCCAATGAGCCTTTAGTAGATCCAAAAAGTGTTATTGCCACCACCACTTCACATCAAACTGGGTTTGATGAAAAATTTTGTGAAAGCTATGGAGAAGAACAGTGAGGCATTTATTTATTTGAGGGATATATTTCCAAGGTTAAGCGACGCTAAAATCAGAGGATTTTTTGTTGGCCCACAAGCAAGGAAAGTTATGAAGGATGCCAATTTTGACAGCAAATTGAATGAGGTAGAAAAAGCAGCATGGGTGGCCTTCAAATGGGTTTGTTCAAACTTCCTTGGTAAAGTCAAGTCTGACGATTATGTTACTGTGGTCAGAGGCGAATTAAGACACCTTGGGGCCCCGGGGCAATGAAGAATATGTGGGCCTTTTTCTATAGCTTTTTATTAACAATACATATACATGTACAGTACATACATTTACACGAATTATATGTACGGTGCTCAGGGTAATTCAGAAACAAACTTAAAAGAACCTTAACACAGTGTATTTTGTCGTTTGCCAAAACCAAACAGTATTAAACAAACTTTACTTTAGGGCCTATAAAACAAAGTAAAACATTGAATTTGTCAGTTTGTGTATTCTGTTATATTTAATCAAAGAAGTTTTCGAAATCTCGAATTATATCATAGAAACTCAGTTGATTCGGGGGCCCCTCAAGCATGGGAGCCTGAGGCTTCAGCCTCAATAGCCTCAGTAATAATCCGCCACTAACTGTGGTGAATGAGATGTTAAGGTGCTATCAATCTATGGTTTGTAATATGTCCTTGAAGGTGCATTTCTTTGACTCTCATTTAGATTTATTTCCAACCAATTTGGGCACCATTAGCGACGAGCACGGCGAAAGATTCCATCAGGAGATAGTCAATATGGAAAAGCGGTTCCAGGGAAGGTGGAATTCCAGTATGTTGGCTGAATATTGTTGGTTTCTCATTAGGGAAACTCCAGAGAGTATGTACAAACGAAAAATATCAGCAAAAAGATTTTAGTTGTTGTTCTGATCTTGTAATAATTATGTTGAGGTATTCAATATATTCTAATCTGTATACAAGACTTTTATTACGTCTCTTCAAAACGGTGGGTGATATAGGTATTCTGACATCAGATTTGAACTCAGCACCTCCAAATTTATAAAAATCACTTCGTTTCGTTTAAAGGACAGAAAAAGTTTGTAATTTTGTCGTGCAGTGTACTTAAGTATTAAGAACATTGCGAATATAAATAAATAAATAAATAAATAAATAAATAAAATAAATATTTTTTCAGAAATATTATTGTTTTCAAATTTATCTTAAAGGCAACACAAATGTTGAACTTGCAATTAAAAAAAAAATATTTATTACAATTGGAATCGTGCAAACTTATAACATATTATTTTAAAGAAGATTTACCATTTCATTGTTTGTAAAGGTTTTTTACATTCCTTCAATCCTATCGTCCTGGATATTTAGAACTTTTAAGGTAGTCCTGTTGGTAATATTCAAAGAAAAACTTAATTCAGACGAAGTTCAGTTAACACTGGTTCTCAAAAGTTGGTATAAACACAGATTGAGATTGAAATAAATAAACACATAAATCCTAAATTACAGTTAACAATCACAATAATCACAGAATTGAGAATCAACTTTACAATGTCAAATGATCTAAACTCTCCTGAAGCTAAACGAGCAAACTTTTTGGTTCCACTCAGCTGGCTGGTTTTGAATGCTGACAATTTAGTGGGTTGGTCTTTTATAATAACTAGGTAATTAATTCTAATATACTCCCAACAGAAAATACCCCAAGATTTCAAAATTTTGGAGTAGAATAGTTTTATTTATCCTCTCCCTGCTAACAGGGAGTAGCACTTTCCCATTAAAATGAGTAAAATCTAAAAGATTATGCTGATTTAAAAGTACTTTTTTTATATTTTCTTGAGCCCTTTCTGCAGCTTTTCTTGATGTTTTCTGATGCTCTGATTTACAGTTAGTTGTCGGTGTCGGAGTAGTCTTGATTTTGATTAGTGGACTCCATGTCGGGGGCCAAATTTTGATTAGGAGAGCTTTTAGACACTGGCGATTTTGTCACCGACCGAGTCTGAACCGCCAATTCAGGAGGCGCAAGATCCGCTCCCGCTGGAGCCGTAGTCTTTCTCAGGAATTTGATAGGTTCTCGGATGGCTCGCACCAATTTCCAAGAAATACAAAAGATTAATAGGAAAAAAATTAGAGTCCAACCCAGTCTTAACTTTGACGATTCTTATTTTCCAATCCTCAGGTTTATCAGGGTGATTTATTAGGACACTGTCATTTAATTCTATTTTCCCAATTAGTTTCATAAAGACCCCTACTGAATTCTCTGAAGCTCAATAAATGATCATTGAACCAAAGGTTTTGAAGTTAACAAAAAGATTATATGGGAAAACGATTGATTAATTTGTTTAGCATTTGGAATATTGATATTTTGAGACCCCGTTTGAAGGGTGTCCTTCAAGATTAAGCTAGAATTGAAATTTGCTTTTAGGAAGGAGTATGGAGTAATGGTGGAAATTTCGCTTTCCGAGTCCAAATAGGCAAGAGGACGACTGTTAATGGCGTTTTGCACGTCAGATAACAGGGTCAATATCTCGTAAGTTACTTTGGCTCTACCTAATGACTTAAAAAGGCAGTTGTTCATTGTGCGTGTGAGGCGTTCCCAGGTAGCGCCCATCCACGTAGCATAGGCAGGAATCCGCATATGTTTGATGCTGTTCGTGCGAAGATGTTCTTTAAAGCCATCCCCCTGCAAGGCCTTCTCAAGATAGCGTCCTCCCGTTAGAAAGGTCTTGGCGTTATCAGTGTAGAGGCAGTCGGGTATCCCATACACGTTTGAGAATCTAAGAAAAGACTGCAAAAAGCCTAACGCGGACATATCTGGTACTAAGTCTAGTGAATAGCTCTTATTTGAAGGCAGGTAAATATGATTATATACTTTTTCGAAGACGTCTTTGTTTTTTGCTCCCAGATCCAAGGCGACTGGTGTAATCTGTTCCAGTACACTGAAAAGGACGAAGTAAGTGAAATTTTGATTTGGGTAAATTAGTGAGACGGGGTAAATGAATTAAATTTCGCACAAGTTATACAACTAGAAAGGACTGATTTTACTGCAGCTCTACCGCTCGGAATCCAATAACCATTAACTCTTAGTTGATAAAGGGTCGTCTGAATTCCCAAAATGTTTAAACGTAGATGAAAATCGTGAATCCTGAGCTTAGTGAGAGAGTGAGATTTAGCAAGTAGAATAGGATTTTGTACGTCATAATAGTAGTAGTTAGTCCTAGCTAATCTCCCCTTACTCCTTATGACTCCATAACCACCTAAAAATAAGTTCAGATCTTTTACTAATTTGGGAATACACAGTAGTTAATTTTACTCTTGACTTGTTTGTTTTGCTTCAAGCAAAAAGGTTTTTTCCTCAAAGAAATTTTGATCCTGCATCGTTCTTAACTAGTAAAATTTTGCTATGCTGTCAGGATCAGGAAATTTACCCGTCAAGAGATTGAGAAATTTAAAAATATAAGATGTTATATGATGCAGCTTATGAACATTCGAAACGTTTTCACTTTTAAAGAGAGACTCTTTTTACGCTACGTGCCTTAGCTAAAGAAGGAGAGGCATAAGTTGAAACTTGCCCCTGAGCCTCTTGAGACATTGTAATTCATAACGAGGCCAGTCAACCTCGGGCAGCGTTAACCACTGAGGACCTGTCTTCCAAGGAGTCAGTTTGTTTGAATTCTTTGATCGACAAGCCTCTCGTTAGTATCTGCTGGGTTTTTAGAGGGAGGGAGTTTTAGGGGGGGAGTTGGACTTACTTTAGTTTTAGCAAATACTAAGAAGGTAGTTGACTGGTTACGCAAGCACAAAACCCGTAGCAAGCTTTACTCGCGTCATAATAAGTGTTTAATGACAAATTGTCATCATTTTCATTAAAAGTTGAGCGAGGAAACTCGATGGACTTGAGTTGAACCAAGTCTATGGCTAGTTTGTTCCACTGACAGAATAGGTCACGGGTGGCGAACCCTTTTATAGTCGCGTGCCATAAGAACCATGTAAACAAAAAAAAAATCGCATGTCCACCAAAGTTTATATATATTACACAAAATTACAAACATTAAATCTATTATTTTATACTCATTATTTGGATAACAATTTCTATTAATGTATAAAACCCGCAAATTTGATCGCGTGCAAAAATGGGCACGCGTGCCATAGGTTTGCCACCACTGGAATAGGTTGTTTTACCTTTAGGTCCCATTCGATTTTTTTAAGCCTAGATTTGATGCATAAGGAGCTTACCTCTTATTGTTAAGGGAGCAAATAAAGACAAGGAGTGAAAAACTTCGTAAACCTGTGATAATATTTGGCGCTTAAATGAAGCAAGTGCCAATGCAACATTCGCCAACCTCAATGTGTCTGAGGAAGAGCTGTAAAGGTACTCAAGCACTTTCTCGTCACTGCTCTTGTGCTCCACATAGGTCTGATCTGAAATAAACAGTTCTTTCAGTTCGGGACAGTTAGTGTTCCATGATCTCATTGTGAAACCACCTTCTGCCAACCATTCTCATGACTTTTGGTAAACCTCCTTTAACACCTGAAGGCTTTGATGGGAAAAAATTAGGTTATCCACGTAAAGTGGTTTTTCATGACTAGTAGTAGTAATGTCGAGTGGATATTTATCTGCGTGATATTTGAGAAGATAAGCTAATATAAAAGGTGAGTTGGCTAATCCGAAAACTATAGTAGTACGAGTATATCTATACTGAACCCGCTTATCACCCTTTCTCCAGAAGAACTACAACTTACTGTATGATCCGATTCCAATTTTAGTTTAATTTGAAGGCAGGCCTGTTTAATATCGGCCAAAATTACGAATGAATTAGATCTAAAGTGGCAAAGCAAGTTAATGAGCAAAGAAATTAAATTCATGCCAGGATAGTCTGTTTCATTAATCGAAGGCGAACCTTTAACAGATAAAGAACAATTAAAAACTGGTCTTATCTTAGTGGTGACTTGTTCCTGGTTCTGTCTCAAAATAGGACGATGAGGCACCCACACGTAATTGTGGTATTCTTCTGGAGGTACCAATATCTCCTACATGATGCCATCTCGCAATTATTGTTCAAATACTTCATATCCTTTTTAGTAAATCTTGATCTTTCATAGTAGTATGAACTTTAAGGGTGGCAAGAGTTACCTTGTGATTTAAAGGAACTTCTTTCAGTCGCTCCTCGTACCACGGAAGGTTAATATGATATTTAAAGTCCCTAAATGCTGTGGAATCGTTAAACTCCTTTATTGTCAAAGATTCAAGTGAGTTCAAGCTCTCGTCATCTGAGGCAATTCCCAAGCTTTCTAATTTAAAAAGATTCTCGAGCCCCAAATCTATTTGAAAAATCGAGGGCCTGGGATCTATCACAGAATTGACGAACGCTGATGTTAAAAGGTCGCTTTTAAGACAACGTTTGAATTAGTTTTTTCGTCAACCACCTCTACTCAGGACGATTCTTCCCACGCCCCCTTTCACAGGCTTTCTTACTAGCTCGATCATCCATGAATTGTGAACGTTTCTGACGGGAATAAACCTGAAAGGAGTGTCCATAACATTTACACCCAAACAATAGTCAGTCTGAAAATGGAAAAGGTTTTGAGGAACATCCTTTCCCAAAGGACGGTTAATATTAATTAAATCTCCGAGTTAAACCTTTGTCGAAGTATTCGTCAACTAATTTTAAATTTTTACCCCTTAAAATTTTAATAGCCTTATTCAATCCCTTTACTTTATAGCTTCAACCTAACGAGTCATCAACAAACAATTCAACCTAATATTCCTTACCATCGACCTTAATGATGGTTTGTATCTGTTCAAAAGCTTTGGTTTGTCGCCCCAGAAAGGTTTTAATCTAAGTTAGCTTAGGCAGCTTCATTGCTCCAACCAGTGCTCTTTTAACCTTCGAATTAATGCAAGACTTCTGAGAGCCTGTATCCATTATGCAACGTGTAACCAGGATTTGCCCTGCCTAAGCAGGGGTAATGTTAAAGAATGATCTGCTGAAGAGGCATAGTTGGGCACAGGGGAATGATTTTGTCCTGCAGTTTTTGAAGGTTGGCTAGAAATTTCTTTGCGTTCGCAAAAGGCCGATATATGCGACCTTTTCTTTCATAAATTACAGGCTGTTAAGTTTTCCAATTCTTCCATAACAGCAGTCTTCTAAATGATTTTTGCTAGCGCATAGAGAACTTTAATTCTTGTGCTCTTTTACTTCGATTTTGACGCATTTTTTACAGCGAGTTAGTTTATGGCCAGTCTCATCACAAAACTTACATAACTCCTTACTATCAGAGGTTATGGTTGACTTGGATGGCTCTAACTGTGTTTGAAAGTTATGAAAGGCAGAATTTGCCGTTTTATTGGTATTGGGTTTTCCTTTATCAGGATCAGTAGTTTTAGGTTTAACTTTTTGTCTGGTTGGCTCAGTGGAGCGGTTTTAAGGTTAATTTTTTAAGGGTCTTTATTATTTCATTAAAGTTAAACAATGAAATTAACGGAAGGGTAATCCGAATTAGTTCGCCTAATTAATTTCATCTTAAAGGTATGGGGCAAATTTAATAAAATGTGGCTAATAAGTAAATTTGCTGGGTGTTTTAGGCACAAAAAAGTCGAAGTTGAAATTCTTCCATTCGAGCAAAAGTGCTCTTGTATATTATATTTCAAACTCAAGGTCTCGAGGAAAGGCCCAGCCAGGCCCAATTACTTGGTTAATTATTTGCTCAACAGTAAAGTTTATATCCAAATATTCCTTTTTAAGGAGATTCAGAGCTAATGAATAATTTTCATTTGTATTGAACAAATTCCTGATTATCAAAAGGCTAGATCTAGTTAAGAAGCTTTTCAAATAAATTAATTTAGCGGCGTCTGTTAATTGTGGTTGATGACCAATTAGGTTTTGAAATTTAGAAAGAAAAGACGTAAATTCAAGCCTATCTTCGCTCGAGCCACTAGAATTCATGCATATTAATTTACGAGGAACAGCTTCTTGCTTTTGACGAGTTAGTAGACTCAAAAGCAAGAAGCTCTCTCTCCTTTCCGTAAAGGTTCCGTTTATGGAAAGGGAGCCAACGTTTTGAGAGGTCATATTTAGGAGTGATTCTGCCTGATCTTCATTAGAACGAATTTCTCCACTCAACTCTACAGTTACTTAATTAACATGATCCTTAATTTTAAAATGGTACTCCATCTGAGAAATTAGTTTCCGTATCATAAAATTCGAGAGCAAGGCTAGAATTTCATTTGAGTTATAAATTTTAGTATTTGCTGATTTAAGGCAGTAATGCTTTCAAGTGAAGTTTTAATAAATTCAGTCCGACTCTCGAAAGTTTGACTCGAAGTTGTCAAGGCTAACTTTTTTAGGGTGCAGGTTATCTGACGTTTGGAACCACCACGTTTAATAATATTAACTGCCTTATGGCTAACTTAATAGTTTTAACTAAATCAGCTTCCTCTTTAGAGAGATTTGAAGTAGATTCCTTAATACGAGTGCTGAGTAGTATGACCGCAAAAGGAGAGTGCAATGCAATTGCTAATGTTGATCAATGTTGCAAAGGGAGGAGGGGGAATGTTGCAAGAAGTTATGCAACAATGGGAGGGGTTATCCCCCAAGCTGCAATGAAGGGGAACTCCCCCAGCAAGCTGGGGAAGTCCACCTAACCTCTTTGGGGGAGAAGCTGGGACGGTCTCACCCACCCCCGAAAGGGGTATACCTAACCTAAGAGAGGGAGAGAAAGGAGGAGGGTCTTTGCGGGAGAAGGAGGGACGGCCTCACCCCCTAAAGGGAAACCTAACCTAAGCCCTAACTTAAGAAGGATAGAGGCGTGTTCGCCTGGCTCCTGCCAGACGCATAATGAGAGTTCATCCGAGCGCCCGCTGTCTTATAAGATCCTAATCAGCCAGCTGGCTTAATCCGCCAGTTAGCTTAAAAGGCTTCTTAGAAGGCATAAATGCTTGTTCAGGGGTACATTATTAGCGTTGAGTTGCCACATTGCGCTATTTATTTAATTAAAGCATATATTCTTCACAGTTGTCTTTCCGTGAGTCGGCATTATCCGCCAGTTGGCATAATCCGCCAGTTGGCTTAACCCGCCAGTTGACGTAGAAGACCTAGAAGGCAGGTATATATATACTAATTAACTTTTCAGCTGCCAGATTACGCTATTCAGATATTCTTGACAGTTGGCTTAGAAATCCATCAATCGGTTTAGAAGGCCTAACCAGCCATTTGGTATACATATAATTAAATAATAATATCGTATATATATATACACAACCAAAATAATTAAATAAAACACCATTACATCATTCTGTTTATTTAGACGAATTATTGGAATCAATTTCACGAAATATATAGAAAATAAATATACAATCCTATACAAATGATGGAATATGATAAAAAAAATAAAATAAAAATTAACAAAAGCATAAGAAATACGAACGAGGAATATATATATATATAAACAAAATAAAAAATAATAGACAAAACGATGGAGTATAATCAGCAATATGTTAGTACCGAAAAAAAAAAATATATATATATATATGTGTGTGTGTGTGTGTACAATTATATTAAATAATTAAATATCTTCAAAATAATCGTTCTATTGCGCTTAACTAAAACACTAAACTTGCACGGAATCGAGTCTACAGTCACATCATTAGTGCTTTGCACTACGCAGTAAATACGATTTAACATTATTTCACCGCTCAAGGTGTTGGGGCTCCTATACTCGATGTAAATGGTCTTCATATCGTTCAATACTATTTTTGTGCCCACTTTACATTCGGTTGGCAAGTTATCGTTAAACACGGATAGAATACAATCAAAAGCACGCACAAAGAGGGTGTCGTTAGCCACCAAGTCATTATTAAATACAAGTTTATAAATACTAATTTCCAATCGAGGTTTTTTCTTACCGACCCGAGCTTTTCAATCGTGAACTTTTCTTCATAACACATTGCGGCAATTGAAATAATCTTCCAAGTCGTAACGACAGCTGCTCATTATATAGAGGTACAATTCTTCAGGGTGAACAGTGTAGGCGAGCTCTGCCCTTTACCGCTCAAGTCCTTTGTACCAAAGTTCATGATATTTAGAAGAGTCTAAACCTTTTAAATAAGCATCCAGCTCTAAACCATTCTCGCCTTGTTCATTCCGATATTCGTATTCCTTATGCGTATTCAAGAACCGTGTCAAAATATGTCATATCCGTAACACGCGCGTCTAATATAGGCTTCAGCTTGCGGAATCCGACGATTTCAAATATTCTGTCGAGAATGAATCGGTTTCGCGTGAGAACAAGAACGTTATTATCAGATGCATTCTTCCACATCATTCGTATATCAATGCATGGCTGATCGTTATTTATACACAACGTAAAAACAACGGCACATGGGGGTATCACTAATCTGTTCTCTTCTTGTACCTACACCTGCAGGTATTTTATAACGGTGCTCACCCCACTTCTCAACTATCACGAAGACTCTATTCTTCTCCTCAACACTTAAATAAATAACATTACGTTTACTAGAGTTTGCTTGTTTGCAAGCCGTTTCAAGTACATAGTTAATGGTGCCGGTTTCACGCCTGAACACGCGCAATGACTTCGTCACGGACACATCGTACGTGGCATTGAGAATGCTTCTCAAAGGAAGTTCCATCGTATTCGAGGAGTGCACGGCCAGTCGGTTCAAGCTCTGAGATGACTATGAGCCACGGGTGGGTGAATCGGCTCGATGGAGGAGCGAGTCACATCATAAGCTGTTGAATCGTGTACGGATTTGTTCTAGCATGAATCATGCGAGTACTTGTGCCCATTATACCAGGCAATTTTCCGACACATGGGCAATTTTAGTTTAATGTTTTATGCGCACTAGACGTTCTCTACACATTAGCAATCCAGTGCACTATTTGAGAGAAACATGTGCCCGTATTTATCCTTTCTGTTTAACAATCGATACTCGTCTCTAAATTCTATCAAAAACTCACACAGGCCTTTAGCCACAACCTCACTGCGAACCTCGTCATGATATATATGACTGTAGTGGTAAAAGTACTTTAGCTTGTCCATGATGACAAGGTTTACATTCTCAGCCGCAGGGTACACGTACTCGGTATGATGCAGCATGACATAATACCGCCTGTCAACCACTCATTAACAAGACTCATTATCCATATCCGTTGCTTCTCTTCTGCACGCGTTGTTTCTTTCACCTCACGGTATGTGTACGATTTTATATAGTTTAGCCCTACAACGTAGTCCATTACATCGTCTGTGCCGCGAAATCCGGCATTACTCTCGCCAGAATATCCATAGAGTATTTGAACATCTTGTTCCTTCGCGCGATTCAATGTAGCCTTAAAAGTCTCAAAGGAAGGGGGGTAGGTCGTCTTTCAGTATTCACCACATCTTCCGACTTTACCGAATACCACTTCATTAACGTCGAACACGCAATATCAAAAGTCGCCATCACTATTTTTCGTCTACTTTGGAAATTACACGTCTGAGCTCCAGGGTTTGCAGAGGTCAAGTGAGCACGCAGGGGTAGAGATATGCCAGGTAGTAGCAGGAGTCACATGACCGAGCTCACAGTGGGCGGAACTTAGGATTGTACACACGCACGCACAAAAGGAGAAAATGAAACCCTAATTGAATAAAATATACCTAATAAACAAACATATCGTTAACAATACATATATATATATATATAAACAATCAAGGACTAAGGTATGCAAAGGGTACGGTATCATAGGTACCAGACACCTGGTAACGTTTCCTATAGGTGTTACGGCACACCTTCGTGTCCCTAAGTTCCATCACATACCCGTTTCTGCGCCCGAAAATTGTGGGTCCCCATAGTCAGTTGGGGTGGCTGGTCGCCCTCATCTTCCAAGCACACTAGATCCTTCAACGAGTCAAAGTTAACGACTCGTCGGTTCGCATGGTTAAGCGTGATACCCTTAGCCTTCACGATATATTTCATATCCTCCCCACCCTCATCCGTACCCCATAAGTTTTTGGCCCTGTTGATACAAATGAGTCAGCGTATGCAAAATCACCATACTCATCCTTGATCTCGTCAGTTAAATCTCCGAGGAATTCCCCAATAGGAGGCATATATTCACCCTCCCTCTCAGTGAATATTATGCTATCTGTGTGAGCGTACAGCACCCTCCACCCAAGAGAGTGCAGTAGTCCCCAAAGCTTGATGCGGGCGTAGGCTGTTGTGAAGCTGGCTACAGGTATGTTTGTAACTCGTGAGGTATCTGTGGCCAGTTCGGTGATGTTTTACTTTATTATGTAAGTATTACCTACATTCACGATCTAACACAACCTCTTTATCGGGAGAGTTGGCATAATCCCAGACTTCACTATAACTTTGTGCCAAATGAACGCTCCCTTTGGCAGTGTTCTGTGCAAATTTTCCTCAAAGACTGTTTAGACACAACTTTGCACTAAAGCGCTTGCCAGGATTCTTAACAATTTGGGAACGGTCAAGCTGTATACCTTCACGGGCACGGTAACGCTGAATATAAGCCGTTTTTTCATCTTCGGTATCAACTCCTCGCGGATACCCCGATGCTTCTACCTTATCCTTAAAAAAGCATTTATATATGCCGTGAAAAGGTTGGGTAGCTTCTGAAACCTCCACACCTCATGTATCTTCAATATTCTGTAGCTATGGCGAACGGCTAGGTCCAGCTCAGGACTATATACATCTCTGATCTTACGCTGATTGGTTGTATGATTACAATCACCGTTGTTCTCCTCTGCGCACTTCACGCACAGAGGAAACATGAGCTTGTGATCTATAACGACGGGTAAGATCAGCATCCATAAATCGCTAGGGAGGAGCACGTCTACGAAAGAGAGTCCAAAGTAACGCTCACTCAAGTTAGCTGAGAACTTCTGGATGGTTGATATGGCTGGACCCACCAGTTTTTCAGGCGCACCTACGGGGTATGGATTGTTCTTCATCACGCAGGGATATAAAGAACAGAAGTCGTAGTAGTGGAGTTTCACGCCCTCCATAGGTGGAAAGCATAGCTTGAATGGATTTGTACGCCCGTCGAACAAACTATCGCCGCATTTGAGAGGATCCAACACCATTGAACGCTTGGTGGCCCTTATTTCTTCACGGTTCTGGTCATCTGTTTCCAACCGTGCATCATACTCATGATCCCACACGATCTTGTGAGTGAACTGTGAGTCTATAAGTTGATCGCGGTTACGGTCCATGCGAGGCTGTCGGCGGGTGATCTTCCATGGCTGTCCCTGTGACGGCACACTCAGGGCGTGGGCAACCATGCCACCAGCAGCCGTTGAAGGAGTACACAGTCTTCTCACCAGTGGTTGGATCCTCACTTAGACCATCAACCCAAAAAACACGACCATTGACCTTAATGGGTACTTCCCCCGTGTTGCTGGCGTGCTTTATGTATACCCCGGTCTGTTGTTGTATGTGTTTGAGCCAGTAAATAACCTTGTGCCCATAACTGCGGGGATTGTTTCTGTGAATGACGGCTAAGGTGTCTTTAGGCATGAAGTTATTCTTGAACATCGTAAAATATAATGAAGCGATCGTGGTTACGACCTGCAGTGGATCGCATTTGAAACGGGCTATGTACATAACGTTCATATTCATCAGCTATACTGTATGGACTAGCTTCATTAAAACTGTTGTAGTAGCGGTCAAAATCTTCAAGCTCACTACCACTCATGTTGGTGTAGTTAAAGTATTGTTTGGGAGGAGGTAGTCCTACGTTATTTAAAGTTTTGCTAGTGAGGAAAGTGTAAGGGAAATGCCCTTTTGAAACTTCAACGGGTACGCCCATCACCTTGGGTAGCTTTGCTAATTTACAAGGTGTGAACAGCAGGGTGTCTTTAAATTGTACATTACCTCTTATCTGCATCTGTATTAGTTTGTTGCCTCTTTTCAAGGGATCACCCGTAAATATCTTAGATGACTCGTGTTCAAGCAACTCCTTATAAAGGAACTGTGTGTCAAATTTTGCTCCGTTATGGGCAAGAATATACAGAGTAATTTTTTTGAACTTGTCGGCTAACTTCACAACATAGGATACAAAGAGTTTCACAGGGCTGAGGTGTGCAAACGTTACAAAAACGTTTGTCCGTTTACCACATTTGTGACACTCATCACACTCGATCTCCAAACACTCATCACAGATAGTCTGGCTTACAAGTAAATGTGGTATAACCTCTTTGGTTTCAGCGTTCGTGTATATTTCTATATCGAAGTACACGGTTATATAAGGCTATTTTTAGGTTTAGCGTCTTTCATGTAACATACATGCTTCACTCCATCCGCCTTATATTTTTCATGACATGTAGAACAGTGAATTTCATTGCATTTATTCACAAACTTACCCCAATCATCCATCATATGAAACATGTCGCATTCACAGATTCTCATTTTCCTGCAAATGCCAACTGATTTACGGAGCTCAAAGCATTTATTATTGAAAAATGTACGTCTACACACATTACATTCCCTCTTCTCGGTTTCAACTACACGACTTTCACATTTGGGGCTTTTACACTGCTCACATACCATGTAGCACTCCTTACAATGCTTCACTATATCATCCGCAAACTCGAGACACCCCTCACACAGATCATGCTGCCTTCCATATTTTCAACTTTTATCATAACTAGCGTAGAGAGTCCTTATATTACGGATGGGGAGATACGATGTTCCTGACAATCCTGAAATAAGTAGAGGTCTTGTATGATCTCTCACACAGCTTTTGAAAACATACACAGTCCTACGGTAATCATCCATTCCAAATACAGCTATACGAACATTCATTTCTTGTTCTACCCTTCTCAGCTCTTCAGGACCCATATTACACTCAAACTCAAGCTTGCAATCTGAAGCCAATTTAAGGGCATGCTGCACAACCGTAGGCAACCAATTTGTTGCCTCCATCTATTTAGCACAGTAAACATATGGGCTAAGACTATTGCTATAAAGCCGCAACCACGATCGACGTTTAAATGCTTTCTGTAAATAACCGGAGAATTGAAGTTAAGAGTATAAGGTGTGGCACTATGACCCGCAACCCGGAACACTGTCAATATCTATCGTGAAATTGTCCATGTTGAAGGCTGTAATACTTTGAGAGACCGGCATTATACGACCCAAGATATATTCTATGTCTACAGTTGCCAAGCGTCTGAATGGTATTACGACCTAAAAATCATCTACATCATCGTCATCTGAACCGAACTAGAAGGAAAACCTCGTCGCGGTTCTGAAGGGCGAACTCCACAATACGTTCAACTACGCGTCACAGTCCAACACCGTTGCTATACATGGATCCAGGGTCAACCCTGACCACGTACCGATTTCTAGTCAGGACAGGGGTGGGGGTAGCGGTGCGCACCAACTCGAATGTTATACCTTCCTCCACAGCACGAGAAGCTGCTGCTACTGGTGTGGAGGAAGTACCCGGAGTTGAACAGGAATAAGGGAGTATATTTGAGGAAGGCACTATTGTGGGGGCTGTGTCGTAAGACGTAGAGGGTTGGGGCTCTATTACTGGGGCTCTAACAACCGGCGCAGCGGGGATGGATTCTGTAGCTACGCGGTCATCGGGGCCATCTGTAATATCGATGATGGGGAGTTGTACATCGCTGTCATTCACGGTTCTGTGGAAGAAGAAAAACAAGAATATAAGGAGCAGTACTTAAATTCTGTTATATTTTGTAAATGACCCACTTAGGGGTGTGACGTATTAGAGATAGAATCTGTAGAAAAATTCAGGTTCACAAGCCCATCCACATGTATTATATCTGGCCCTACAGGATGTGGTAAAAGTGTGTTTATGCTTAAAATCATTAAAGATAAGTGGGAGATGTTCTCAAAATGTGTGCATAAAGTAATATGGTTCTATTCAGCGAGTACCAAGATGATATTTTGTTCCACCCGCGAAAACACCCGCGAAAAACGTTTAGGGTGCTTCAGAGAACGAATATATTCCCAAACGAGCCTGAAACGGTATATATTGCAGAATGACAAATAGGTTGAAGAAATATCGTGAATTAATAAAAATCTATCAACGATTGCGCCGGGCACTGCAACAGATGTTTGTTAAAATTATCGACTCAGACTTTTAAAAATGCATCTTGAAATCTGTCTTAATGTTATAAAATGTAATGTGATTTGCCAATGAAACCCCCTCAGAAGGCTCGCTTACGTCGTTAGAAGAACATAATACGAGCGCTCGCTCGTAAAAGTCAAACTGTGGGGAAGAAAGAGCGAATTATTGTACAAAGAGAGGATCATTCCTCCCCATCTTATTTTCAGTTCTAGGACCTTTACTGACAAGATTAATATAATGAAGAAAGTGGTAGTGATTCCACACGAGGTGTATGCTTCACTGCAAAGCTCAAAGAGTCCAGATACGGTTTTAGAACCCCATAAAACCAGGCTTAAAAGAATGGAAGGCGAATTGTTAGACCTCTAAAAGAGTGAAAAGTCACCTGACGAGAAAAGAATCTTATACCAAGAAGCTCTGCAGAAATTTCTTCATGAGTACGAAGATCATAAGAATCCGACAGGACTCCCCGTGTTTATTAGACACAGCGCGAGCAACGCTGAGCATGGCGACATAGGACCTGGGCCCGACGTTAGAGATGACCAACCAAAGAATAACGGAACGCAACACATCGAACATGTATTAAAAAGCAGTCTCCCACATACATTGAGGAATAAAGGATTAAGTCTTTATAATCTATTGAGTGAGGACCCCATCATACAGTGGACCGATACAGGCTAGGTCATTATTGAAGGAACAATAGTACAGGGATCCAATATCGTCGACATTGTCCATGATCTGGTGAGAAAGTGGGACAGGCCCTCACCAACAGGATGGAAGCAGATAAAAGCAAGACTACAAAAAATAAATGTCCCCAAAACATTGAGAGGAAATCTGAATAGGTTAAAAGACTCGTATATGTCACAACTGAGTAAGCCATCACCCCCAAGAGTAGCATCTCTGAAGAGGAAAAAGAAGAGAACAAGCGGGCCAACCTTATCCACGTGTCTCTAAACTACGCAAATGGCTAACATAGTAAGAAAACGCTATTATGACATTTCTAACCCAGCCTCCAATGGCGGCGTTAATAGACTGTACAGAGGTGTTTACAATGATGGAGTAGGGATAAAAGATGTTGAGAGGTTTTTGCGGAAGCAGGATGCTTATATACTTCATAAACAAGGTGAGAAAAAGGTTTAAAACAGCCAAGACAACAGCGGCTTCGATTGACTCTATTTGGCAAGTGGATTTAACAGACATGCAAAGATATTCAGTGTATAATGACGGGTACCGCTACATCTATTCATAATGGATATATTCTCTAGATATCTGTGGCTAATTCCTCTGAAAAATAAATCGCCTGAAACAGTCGATAAATCAACCAAAACGTTGATGTTGAAAGAAGACAGGGTTCGTGGCTATTTTTGTACGGATATAAGGAAAGAATTTATAGGCCACGCTTTTCAGAACATGCTGACAGAATTTAATATCAGTTACTGCACTAGCAGTCCTGTACGTAAGGCCTCTTTAGCTGAAAGTGTTCAACGTACCATAAAGGAACGCATGCATCGCTATTTTACACATAAAAACACATAGAGATATAAGCACACCGGACAAAAAATTAGTCACCCCTCTCAGAATGTACCTAATAACGTGTGACGGCGCCTCTGGCCTTGATAACCGCACGAATCCGGCGAGGCAGAGACTCTACGAGGTTGTGCATGTACTGAACATCGATTTGCTGCCACTCGTTTATCAGCCGGTCCCGAAGTTCCGCCAGAGTCCGTGGGTGTCTATTCCTGCGCTTCACTTTCTGTTTCCAGCCTGAACAACACCTTCGACGCATTCAGGATTAAAGGCTTCATTGGACCTGCGATGTATTCGTCGCCTCCCATCATTGGAGAACAAACAAAAACGGGACTCATCGGACCAAATTACACGTTTCCAATCTGCCGCAGTCCAGTTTTTGTGCCTCTGAGCCCATTTATAACGTGCCAATTTGTGACTTGCTGTTAACAGCGGCCTCTTCCGTGGTACCCTGCTCCAGATGTCCATCGCATGCATGTCCATCGCGTCGCAATGTCCGTTCGGAAATTGGTCGCTGGAGAACCTCATTAGTTTCTTGGAGCAATTGTTCTCTGGTTTGAAAACGATTTGCAGTTACTAGACGAGAAACATGGCGGCGGCCCCTATTGTCGAGAATTGTTTTCCGGCCAGAGTTACGCCGTCGATTTTCAGTTGATTGCGAACTAACCACTCTTTGTAAACTCGCTGGACAGTACGCGTTGACACACCAACAAATTGGGCTACTTCAGACATTTTGTGTCCGTGGGCTCTGCCAAACACGATGGCTCCTTTTTGCCACTGAGTAACGTCTGCCTCACGACCCATTTTGCAGACTATATCCAACACACACTTTGTTCTTCACCACCTCACGAAACAGATCTGATCCTGTGTGCTACGTCACCTCTACTTGTCACTTACCAATGCTACATCAGCGCCCTCTGTGTGACCTTGAACTTCCTACTATCGGTGCTATTAGGGGTGACTAATTTTTTGTCCGGTGTGCTTATAAACGTTCGTGGGTCATTGGCATCGTCATACAACCGTTCAGACCACCGTACGATTGGTACAACACCTATCGAAGTTTTAGAAAGAGGTACGCGCACAGAGGTGAGAAGAGGTACAGCACCGCCACCACACTCTACACGTTTCAAAATCAATGATAATGTAAGGCTATCACGTCCGGGAAATAAATTTCCGAAGGGATTTGAGCAAGGATGGACACGTGAGATTTTTAAAGTTAGTGCTATGAGACCTAAAGGCGAAATAATGATGTATTACTTTGAAGATTTGAATGGGGAAGAAATCGCAGGAAACTTTTACCGCCAGGAGATGCCGAAAGTGACATTTAATTTAGGAAAAAGTGTGTTTAAAATTGAAAAAATTTTAGGCAGCAAAGGTTCAGGAAAGAGAAAAATGTACCTGGTGAAATGGCTAGGGTACCCAGAAAGCTTCAACACCTATATAAAAACTGCTGCAATAATGAAGCTTAAATAATATGCAACATGGCGCCTAATCACTTCTATGTCACTCCCGTCCTCTTCTTCTCTCTATGTACATCCTAACAACACCCTGGCCAACTTTGTAACAGAACTCCATGTGCCCATTGAGTTGGAACGTGATTCGTAAGAAGTAGGTGTATGTGATTTCTAGCTAGCCACCAAATTTTTTACTCTTGAAAATGAGCAGATCATATTTCTGATCCTTAAAAGAGTCGATGAGTGTGAAAAATTAGGCATAACCTTAGACAACATGATGCGATCAGTCCTGTTCGGTGACGTACAGTACTTTAGTACAAATGTAACACTAAAAATCGGTCATTATGACACAGTCACGGACATTGTGACGGGGTTAAACAAGAGTCTTGAAAAGTCGTACCAGACAAGCGATTTACTTTTTGAAGTCGTAAACATAGACACGCCTGCACGCACGTTGAAGTTAAAATCAACGCTTAGTAGAAATATTAAAGACAAAGCGCGGTTCACAATTGTTGCCGAGGGTCGATATGGTGAAGCCCTCCAAAGAGATACCTTTCACGAGGCACAACATGACTTGTCCAGCTTAATGTATTAGTTGAAATTGGAGAAACTGGGTGAAAGCTACCCATCCCCAGGCATGTGCTATATTTACAGCAATATCGTGAAGCATCAATTTTTTGGGGACACCCAGGCGCGCCCTACTGCGCATTGTACACATTCCCAACCATAGAGGGAAGAGTTTGAGCATTACATATGATAAGCCCCATTATGTGAATGTTGCGACTGATCTGTTAACCAATATCTCAATATATATAATAACGATTGAGGGAAAAAATTTCCCATTCGGTGATGGGAGCTTAACAGTGAAGCTACACTTTCGTCGCATTCAGTTATAATGACCCGAAGTCCTTTCACAGTCTATGGAGAGGTGAGATTTCAGCGTGGAGTGGGCTCGGCTCCATTTTCTGAACCATGCTACGCACGGCTGTCCTATTGTTGAAGAGGGGTGCTAGATATCTCGGGAGGAAGGTGTTACAATCAGGTTTTAAAGCGGTAGAAGACATAGTGGGTGGAACTAAACCTAAAGAATCTCTAGAAAAACATTTAAAACAGACACGGGACGAAATCATCAACGATGCAAAGAGAAAAATGCGTGGTGGTGGAAAGAAGAAGAGGGCTGCCCGGAAGAAGGGGTTACCAACAAGTGGCTCTAAACGTAAACTGACATAAAAAAGAAGTGTTCTAAGCATATGAAGCCTATGGCTGATCATTTTTTTAACTGATATAAGCTGAGGACAATACTCTCACGAATCACAGGCTGATTACTACTTGTCGAGAGATGTGGCACTATTTCTGACTCGCCATGGCGCGTTTCATCCATTCATGTAGCTCACAATTTTATAAATCGGAACTGTCCCTCTTTGATATGCAGGTTTCTATTAAGCATAGCGACTTTGTTACAATTAACCCATTAAACACAATTAGTTCACGCGTGCCTCTATAGAATTCGTGATACCCAGCTCAGGCCCATACTTTTTTAATCCAAGCTGCATGCACATGTACGCTAAACTGGGTATAGCCCATTCAGATGGAACGGACTGCGATGATAGTTACTCTGAAACCAACTTTCTACACTCCATATTCAGCTAGTGTGATGTGTATTTAAATCAGGTTAACATCTCGGCAGGAACAGGATATTATATTCTACGAGCCTATTTGGAAGATGTCCTCAACTTTTCAAAAGAAGCGAAGGATACCTTTTTAACTGCCGAGGGCTATTAGACTAAAGACGAAAGTAGTATAAAGGATAAATTTAAAAACTCTAAAAAAGATATACGAATGTTTTGGACGTCTTCATACAGACTTCACGTTCCAGGAGAAACTGCTTATGAACGGCATCGACATGAAGCTAAAACTCAACCGCATGAATCCTGAGATCTGCATAAATCTGGGACCTCATCAAGAAGAGGGCGCAAAACCCGTTATGATTCACATCATGGAAACATATCTGCGCGTACGGCAAGTGAAATTAAGTTCCCCGAAATATGTAGAAATTGAAAAAAATTTAATACACGCAACAGTAAAATACCCAATTAACAGAGTACAGAGTACAACACGGTGCCCGCCGGGTTGGCCTCGAAGCAGCTAGAAAACGTGGCCCTGGGAGTTCTACCTAAAAGGTTATTAATTGGAATGCAGGATCACGCTTCGACGAATGGAAAATATAAAAAGAGCGCCTTTAAATTCGAGAATTTCGGCCTAAAAATACAGGGTGTTCGGAAAGTCACAGTGCACTTATATAATCGGAAAGTGCACAGTGACTTTCCGAACACCCTGTATAACTCTATATGTAAATGGCGTTGCATTGGGCGGGACCATGTTTCCGGACTACTCATCAGACGCTGTGTTTCCGCTCTGCGCGAGAGTTTATAGCAATCTGGCCCATATTGCTGGTGGCTGTGACGAGCTTGGGATTGGCGTAATAACGCAGAAGGAATTTGTTGATCAGTTTAACCTTTACCCTTTTGATATCACCCCCGACCTATCTGCTAGTGTAAATACACACTTAAGTCCACAACAAAGTGGGAACATCTCAGTCAGATTGGAATTCGCCGACCCTATAGACGCGCCTACTAGTGTACTGGTGTACCTCGAATCACAAGCTCTAATAGAAATTGACCGTTTCAGGAACGTTGTCACAGACTTTTAAAATGAACGCGAGTACATTCCAGAGAGTAATGAAAAGTGACCGAATCACACGCTCCAAATTTATCGGTGTGTTTGCGAAGAATGAGACTTTGAAATTACCCACTACGAGAGATTGGTGTAGTCTTATTGTCAACACCGACATTGTTGGTAGTGAAGGGATTCATTGGTTTGCAATCTAATTTAAAAATAGGCAAAGAATGTACTATTTTGATTCAGTCGGTACGCAGCCCTGGAGTGACCCTGTGGTTGTACAATTTATCGAACAGCTACATGTCCCTAAAATTGTCTGGATTCCTTACCGTTTCCAAGGATATTTTAGTAATACTTGTGGCATGTATTGTCTTTCATTTCTCCTGCACATGTCACGTTGGAAGGGATTGATAAATTTTTTAAAATTATTCGATTTGTGCGAAACTGAGATGAATGATGAGTTGGTGTGCAGACAGATAAAAAAAGGTTCCCATTTGTAAGCACTCGTTGTATTGTGTAAAGTTTTAAGTGTATATATATATATATAATTATAACTGTAAAATGTCTCCATTAGTGTTAGTCTTATTTAATGGACGCTGGTTCTGTAAGCCGTATTGTAGTAAAACATGCCTTCTACCATTTAATAAATTGAATGAAAAACAATGTGTTTTGTTCTTAACCACAAAAAACTTACATTAGTTCCTCGATGACCTTGCATTCGTTGGACCGGATGTGAGCCAATACCTCGACATCGGTATTCAGATCACTGGGCTGGCTGCGCGGTAAAGGTTCCAAATCGTCGTCAATGATTTGCCTTTCACCAAAGCTGTCGAAAAGTAGCTATAACACGATCAAGTTTCGCATCAGTCATTTAAGGAGAAATTAACATGATTAGTACATACTGAATCTTTTTTAATTAAAGTTAAATTAAATTAAAGTTTAATTAAAGTTACAATAAAAGAAAATGCCGATTTGGGTGCCTGGCAAATTATAATCACAAAGCAGATATCCTGACAGGTTTCAAAAGTAAGATTAGCTGGATGTGCTACACATCATCTGCCGGCACCGGATAACGAGCCCGGTTGTTAACACATGCATCCATATATATATATATATATATATATATATATATATTATATAATATTTCACAAATTAAATTAATTACTTACATTTCAATGCCGTCATTAACGGTAAATTCTTTCTCCTCGTCACAAATTTCTGCAGTGTTTTGTGTTTTGTGTGGAGAGATCACCCCAATCTGCCGCTGCCAAAAGATGAAGTCTAGACAGAGCTGCAGCATCTCCATCTTCAAACACTTGCGGGGAGATGTAAAGCTGCTGTGATTGGCTCATGGCGATATATTTCTGTAGTACTCGGTGATAAATACAGTTGTTGTGGATTCCATATAAAAATGCTCCCTTTTTATATATGGGGGCCTAATTGTAAACACCCATAATACCCGAATCGCGAGTTTCCTATTGGCCGTCGGTGAAATTTGGGTGGAGCATGACGTGTAAGCACGACCACCCGCCAACCAGAGGTCCTGGGCCGATCTGGTGCGCTGCCCACTGTACTGTAATTGGCCGATCCGTGAATTCTGGGGCGTGTCAAATATATCTTACCCACTCCATTAGATTTCTTCCAGAATTGTAGAGAGATGGAGAGATAGAGAGAGATGGAGAGAGGGATAGAGATAAAGAAAAGTTCTGTTTGGAAAATAAACAATATTATTTTATCAATTGTTTTATTATATATATATATATATATATATATATTTAGCGATTTTTAGAGTCGTTCAAAACTGAAAATAATTTAGAGAGAGATAGAGAGATAGAGAGAGGGATAGAGACGCCCTAAAACGAAAATAATTTTGAAAAATTTACAGAGATGGGGAGCCCCACATAAGGTTTATGGTGTAGCGAGAACGTGTTTTATAGCCTTACCTGTGATATATATATATATATATATATATATATATATATATATAGTAAATTTGAAATTAGTACACTGGAATAATTAACACTAATACAATGGAATAATTAACACTACGAACCTTTCAATGCTGGTTCCGAGGCACGAGTAATTTAAAACAAAACAAAACAGGAAACAAGCTATGGGTTGGGCGGTTGGAGAGTTATAAGTTGGGGAGGGGGATTATAAAAAATTGGGGAGGGGGAGGGGGGAGGGGAGTTGGGGAGGGGGATTATAAAAAATTTAGAGGGACAGCTGAGGAATCCACGTTTAGAGAAGGGGTCAATGTTTTAAAATAAGGAGATTCCAAAATTCTAAGTGAGTTAGGACAAGAATTACAACCGAGAATTTTAAAATTATCTAAAGTGACATCAGTTTTGCATTTAATACTATGTTCCCGAATACTAGAGGCTTCTTTTTTATTTAAAATTTTACCTGTTCGGCAACTTATTCCCATATGCGAATAAAATCTAGCCCTGAGGGAGCGCACGGTGCTGCCAATATAAGTACCAAGGAGACACCTTGGGCAGGTAAATAAATATACAACACCGCTACGCAACGAATCAGGAGTTCGATCCTTCGCTGAGAAAAAGCTACCTAAAGACATTTTGTTAATAAATATAATGCGAAAATCAGTATGATAAAAAAAATTTCTTAACAACTTTGTAAATTTAAGTTTAAATTCTTTATTCATGGGACCCATTTCAGGTACCAAGAAATATTTTATATCTTTAGGCACTGAAATACAGGGAAGTTGAGGGCTATAAACATTATTTAAGAAAGATCTTATTAGTTTATCTACATATTGAACAGGAAAACTATTATTGGTAAAATATGATCTTAAATTATTAAATTCATCGTTAAGTAAGGTAAAACTAGAGGTCAAATTATATCCTCTGATGTCTACATTTTCGTTATTTTTTAGGATATATTCGAGATTTGTTGTGTTTAACGTATATAATAAGTTATTATATAGAGAGAGCTGTAGCTATAATGTAGTATAATTGATTAATTGTACAATAATTGCTGTACTTTTCTCTGAACATATAAAATAATATCAAGCATCTTTTTATATTTATTTGTTAATAAATATAATGCGAAAATCAGTATGATAAAAAAAATTTCTTAACAACTTTGTAAATTTAAGTTTAAATTCTTTATTCATGGGACCCATTTCAGGTACCAAGAAATATTTTATATCTTTAGGCACTGAAATACAGGGAAGTTGAGGGCTATAAACATTATTTAAGAAAGATCTTATTAGTTTATCTACATATTGAACAGGAAAACTATTATTGGTAAAATATGATCTTAAATTATTAAATTCATCGTTAAGTAAGGTAAAACTAGAGGTCAAATTATATCCTCTGATGTCTACATTTTCGTTATTTTTTAGGATATATTCGAGATTTGTTGTGTTTAACGTATATAATAAGTTATTATATAGAGAGAGCTGTAGCTATAATGTAGTATAATTGATTAATTGTACAATAATTGCTGTACTTTTCTCTGAACATATAAAATAATATCAAGCATCTAACTAATATAGAAATCAATTAGTGAATTCGTCTGCAAATAAATTCGTTATATTTTGTTGAGTTTCAGCCACAATTAGAAACCATAATTGTGTTACCAGGATGCGGGACGTGAACCCAACTCAAATGCACCCCACCGACCTCTTTCCCCAACCTCCACCCTTATAGAAAGAGATCTTTAATTAGCTTGATAACTATTTATATTAAGTTTAAAGTTTTATTAGGCATATTTATAAATGAGTAATTAAAATAAAGTAAACTAAGATGTTCATTGTTTAATGTTCAAACTTAATTATAGGAAGGTTATGCTTAAGGAACATTAATTTTTCTGCCTTTTCTGCTGCCAGTCTGTTTCTCTTTTCATCATATATTAATCCAGCACTGCTAAATAATCTCTCGCTTGGTACGTTTGTTGGAGGACAGGCTAAATGTTTCCTTGCAAGTTTACTCAAGTATGGATAGATATTCTGCGTATTTTTCCACCAACTAATAGGATTGTCACATGCAGCCAGGCGTTTTTCTTGGTGATAGCTCTCGATCATTTTTACTACATCTTTTGACATCGCGTAGGTCTCGTCATTGCTGCTTGACTCAAGAAACTGAGAGACAGATTCTGTGATAGATTTGCTTGTTGAAGGTGTTGGTTCTGTCACTGAAACTTTTATTCTTTTGGTGGGTGGCGAAGCGACAGATTCAAGAGATTGAAGCTCTTCAACTGCTTTGCCAAGTGATGATTTAACTCGTTCTAATGTACTAGGTGAAAATAACTTAGCTTTGTAACGTGGATCTAAGTAGGTTGCAAGAGAGTAACTTCATACAAGAACAGCCTCTCGTCTTGTCGCTTGCATCACTTTTGCGCACAATGAACTAGTTCTATTAATATAGTAGAATTTGATAATTTCCGCTTATTAATGACGTTTTATCTCAACGGTCCACATCCGCACGACATCCGCAGTCCAAAGTGCGGATGCGGACGCGGATGCGGATGCGAGAAAATGTGCGGATGTTCCGCGGATGCGGATGCGGATGTGACCTACATCACTATTGCTGTCCCACGTTACAGCTGGAGTCCTTATCCAATCTCCCGTTGAACCAAGGATTTTGAATACAAACCATGAGTTTGGACCAACTAGTTGCTGAATTTTAATTCGTTCTTTTAGGATAGGAAATATCGGCTTACCCTGTTTGAATTCTGGTGGTTGATTGAAAGAGGAAAGTTTTTTGGCCACCTTGTCCTTTTCACTATGAGGTAAATCTCCAAAGAGAAAAAGGGTTACAAGTTCTTCAGATAGGTACCAGTAATGACCTTTTAGAGTGTTGAGGGCAGCTTCCGCTACTTCCATGTCAATCTTTTTGTACTGAACTAATTGGTTGTATAGGAGGAGGTCATTTTCAGGAGCCTCAAGTGGGTTGGTGACTGATAGCCAGTACTTGGAGTAGATCAGCATGTAAACAAGCATACTCTTTCCAGTTTTTTTATTGTAGCATTATCAAATCCGGCTTGGTCTGCAAATGCTTAACATCTTATTCGTATACAGTATGACAGCCATCCATCTGGCGTGATGGAGAGCTCCTGGCTTGATCCAGTGTATTCCTCTGGCAGGAATTTCTCCTAAAACGAGCATAGTTGTTTCAGCTACCTCTTTGTAATCATCCCTGAGAAGGCTCTGGTTATCTTTGAGCAAATCTGTCATAAAATCTATGACGCATTTTTTCAGGTCCTTGAGATATCTGTCATTGATAGATAGCTGTTTGAAGGGTTTCTTAGTATGTAGCTTCTCCCATATAACATCTCTGAAGGACAAAACTCGTTCTGCCATATGGTGGCGACAAGCGAGCCATAATAATTTTTTACAAGCCCCTTTTATCCACCCAGTATTGGATGAAGTAGTATCGAATACCATTCCGTAAACCTTATCCTGTAATTTCCATTCTTGGATTGTACTAAAAACAGTACAAGCTTGTGTCGATCCAGTTGAGACTCCGATATCGAATATCGAGAGAAATTTCTCAACATTCTCTCCCGATATAAGCATTGCCAATCGATCCTGCTTTCCTCCTGAAACATTCAGTATCATTTTGCTGTCCCAGTGGACTACACAATATTGAGGTGGGTTGAACGACTCTTTAACAGTGTCAGCAGTATCTTTCCTCGACTTCTTCGCAGCTCGCGCAGAAGTACTTTTCGATAATGACATCTCTTTTAAATCTAGCCCACATTCAGCTGCTACCACAGACGCAAATGTCGAGCGTTGTCCGAATGATAGTCCTAAACGATCAGCTGTATTAGATATTAATGTTGATTGTAGTAACTTAGGACGGTTTGATGGGCCTGGGCTCGGAGTAAAATCATCTTCACCATTACTTGAGTCCACTAACTCGCCTTCAGATGATTCAAGTTTATGTGTCTCTTCTTCTAATGCCTTTCGCTCTTTTTCTTTCAATTTTCTTGGTTCTTCACCTTCTATTCTAGCAGTCTTTTTGATCAGTTTGGCTACATAAGCTTTATCGATCGGACCCAGAGAATATATTCTTGCACTTCGCTGATCTTCCAAAAAGCGAAGATCCTCATTCTTCTGTTGTATAGTTCTCAATGTATCATTTTGGATCTCATTGCATACATTTTCAGTTGATATATCAAATAAGTTATCTAAACGAGACAGAAAAAATGTTTTTTTGGGTTTCATAACATTTCTTCTTTATATTTTTACCCAACTTCTCATGCTCTTTTATCAAATCCCACAACATTTTTTTGGATCCTTTCTGCTTTCTAATGGATTTTGATGGTATGCCAGCCATAATCCACACCTTTTCTACCTTATCTAATACTCTCAAAATATTTTCTTCCTTTGACACATTGTTGCTTTTCATTTGATCCCTTCTCAAGAAGAAAAAGTGACTGAGAACTTCACTATTCGTTGGAAGCATGCTTCCTTCTCTTGCGCATATGCCTTCCACTAACTTTCCCAATAAAGAATCATATTTCTTAGGTCTGTTCTTAATATTGGCTTACTGTTAGCCATGACTATTGACTAATTTTAATAAACTATGAAATTAAGCAAATCTATAATAGAATTCTGAAAGAAAAGCAAATTTATCATACATTTGGTTATATTTGCATATTTTTTGTAGATAAAACCTGGAAATACTGTAAATAAATGTTATAGAAATGAAAACAGATGGAAAAATTTCACAAGGTCCACTCAAATATCAGCACCGTATACAACTAAAATAGTTTTAAAACGTTCACAATAAGAGGATACTGTTATTCTCTACATTTCGGTAACAAAATTTTTGAAATACGATGATTAGTAAGGAAACTATGACCAAAAATACCTCCAAAAATCACCATTTTTTGTGTGAATAGGGGGCTTATTTTTCAAATGGGGGCGGGGACCCTAAATATTACCCGATTGTCTTTTTTTTGGTTTATTCATGGTGTTTGGTCAATTTGTCACAATATAAGAGGTAAGCACCATAACGTTTCAAAAAATTCCAAAAGTGACACACCCTATTGTACAGTAGGGTGGAGTGAAAATATTAAAAAGTCTTGCCTCACTCATGATTTGGTGTATTGCCCCTCTAGAAGTTCTAAAAAGATAATATTTTCTTTTTAGGACCCTCCACCCACCGCATTTTTTCCAAAAACAAAATGGAGGAAAGTCATATTTTGAAAGACCCTTAGTATAATATCTATCAGTTTTTGAGAGAAGATATCGCGTTATATTGTCAATAGTCAATAGTCATTATTTGGTTATAAATATGATAACGAGTAAATATATTCACACAATACAAGCGATACTTACTAATCACCAACTACTTAAGAACACACAGACGCTTATCTAAACATCAGTCTCACTCGAAGTCAATGACATCTTGCATATGGCTGATAAGGGATGGGGGTAGGAGCCGCATGCTGCATATTGTAGCATGGGTAGCTACAAAGACTATTGAGTAAAATATGTTTACATTTTAGTTATAGAGCTTATATATAATTTGTTTTAACTAATTCCGTGTTTTGTATTTTTTCAGATTTTCATAATGTGATATTTCTGTAGAAATTTAACCTCAGATCTAAATATGGCAAAATCCCTACTAACTAGACAGTCGGTGAAGCAACATTTTCTGTTCAGAATTCCAAGTGAATTGCCAAATAATGTCTTACCCTCTAATATACAGCTTGGGAGGTATTTTCTTCCACTGAAGGAAGGCTCATCTGCAAAATTGACAAATAATGATATTCTCGAAACGATAGCAGAAGCATTGGTCGAAGTGTGGAAACGTTCATCAGTACCCTCAATGAGTAAAAAATCAATAATACAATGAGTAAAAAATCAACAATACATGTTCAGAATAATTGGGGCCATAAGAGAAGGATATGTTGACGGAAGCCTAGAGAAACTCAAGCTGGTCCCCTTAACAACTCTTGATGGTTTACTCTAGCGAACAGACGATGTCGTTATTATGTCTCCCAAAAGAATCCCTCCAGAGAGTTACGTAGCCTTGTTCTGTTCATCCTAACAAACTATGGTCCTAACTGGTTCAATATAAAATTTAAACCGTATCTGCCTGATGGACCCAAACATATCTTTGATGCGATAAAAAGGTTCAACCTGTTACCCCAAGATATACAAAAAGTTGTCCAACCTTATATATATCACGGAATGCCTATTTTGCTCACTCAGAAAATATTCTTCTATCAATGCTGTCAGATAGTGGCAAAAGCTGCGCAAAGTTGCAATCGATCGAGTAATACAGACAAGAAAGTGTAATGAAGCCAATACAAGGAAAATCAGAGAATTTAGAGTACCAGAATTGAACTTCAAAGCATCACATTGGACAGACATCATCTTCTGGGATAGGATTGATATCAGTGAACCACCTCTCACTTCTAAATTGTGTGATGAAGAATTGCTTGAGTACGAAACAAAATGTTTCAAAGTTGAGCAATACCCCATTCACACTCGAAAGAGCCGTGAAGTTGGTTACAGATGCATCAGCATCGGTAATATCACAGGAATCAAGAGACGGATTTATTAGATCAAGAATAAAAAGTCGCTCTCTGCTTCCCTCACTTGAAATCAAAAAGGATCTGATGACTTTCCTGAAAAAAATAATATTTGAGATGAGCGGGTTTTTATATCGCATTCAAATGTAATTGATTTACGGCATCCAACCAAATGAGACCAGATACAATTTTATTTCAATACAATGTATGCACAATGGTGTTTTTTAAGTATAGTTTTGCATTATAAAGCGTTTTTCTTCAGTTATTTTTTTTTATAGAACATTTACTTTTTATGTTATGAGCATATTTTTATTTATGGACAACCGACTGATGGCCATTTTGCTTTTATGTAAAATTGCGAGAGATGGTTTGAGTTACAAACATTAAATGACTGAATACATCATTTTTATGTTCTAATACACCAAGAAACAAGTGAGGCAAATAAATTTGAAATAAAAAGTTGTGCTTCACTCCGCCCTATTGTACAGCACCGTACTTGTATCCACGATCGCCTTGGAAATAGGCCAAACATTTGGATTTATTTCTTACCTCTCATCCTTCTTCTTACTCTGTGAAACTTTTCTATCCGTTGGGCTTCTCCGATCACAATCTTATATCTGTCTCCTGTCCTATCGCTCCAATTCGGACTTTGGATCCTCCCAAGAGGAGGCGCCTTTGGCACTTCGGCGCCACTGATTGGGAGGTCCTAACTCAGTACTTCCGTGATTTCTTATGGAATGATTACTGCTTCCGTGGTCGGGCCCTTCTGGGTGTGCTGAGTGCAGCACAGAGGTGATTCTCTCGGGCATGGAGGCGCACATTCCATATTCTATTCCTACTACTAATGCAAAAAAACCTTGGTTTAACTTTACTTGTTCTAATGCTATCCGCAACAGAGAGAAGGCTTTCAGAAGGTACCGTCACCATCCAACTCCTGACTCTCACTCAGCTTATATTTCGTGCAAAATCTGTTCTTCGACTCCCCAAAAATTCCTTCATCCAACAAAAATGTGAAAATCTATCCAATTCTAATTCTTCTCGCTCTTTCTGGCATCTAGCTAAGAACCTCTTTAACAACTTTACTTCCTCTTCTTTCCCTCCTCTTTTCCATTCCGACGGCACAGTTGCCGTTTCTTCTAACAAAGTTGAACTCTTCGCTCAAACTTTCGCTTACAATTCAACCCTGGACGATTCCAGTGCTGTTCCTTCATCTCCTCCCCTCTCTGACTTTATTATGTCTGAAATTAGAATTTCTTCTAAAGATGTTTTTTCTGCCCTATCTGGGCTCAACTCTAGGAAGGCGTATGGTCCTGATGGTGTTCCTCCTGTTGTTCTTAAGAACTGTGCTTCTGTACTAACACCCTGCCTAGGCAAACTCTTTCGTCTTTTTTTCTCATCTGGTACTTTTCCTTCCTGCTGGAAGTGCGATTTCATTCAGTCTGCCCCAAAGAAGGGTGACCGCTCTTAACTCTCCAACTATCGTCCAATTGCTTTGATTTCTTGCCTTTCCAAAATTTTTTAATCTCTCGTCAAATCTCTCTTCTTCTTGCATATCTCTCTGGCTCTTGGTCATCCTCCTTTCGGAATTTCGGTGAAACTTTTGCTATTGCGCTAGACATATCAAAAGCTTTTGAGAGAGTCTGGCACAAATCTTTAATTTCCAAACTGCCCTCTTTCGATTTCTATCCTATCTGCGCCTTCATCTTTAATTTCCATTCTGGCCGATCTATACAGGGCCGTTTCTAGCCATTAGGGGGCCCTAAGCAGTATACCCATTTGAGGCCCCAGCCCTCCATCCACCAACTCACGCCTTAATACATCACCTCAGCACACACATAAAAAAAATGGCTGTGTTAATAAAAAACAATTATGAAACAATTTTAATGAAACATTTATGTCCAAAACAACAAATATGTACTTTCAGAAGACGAACAGAAAAAATACTCTTCATGAAATTCCTGAAAATTAGCTTACACATTATTTAGAATAAATGACACAGAACTATGTATAAAAAAATAATGCAATTATCAACTATCAAACAATTACTAACTCTACGATACAATCGTGTAATAGCTAACAGTTATACAGAACAGTTTGTATCTTCAAAATTTTTTCCTCTTAGTTTTTTTCTGGGCGAAATCATCAATAGCATCATCATATGAAATCTCCCTGCCAACTTCCTGGTTGATGCTTATGATGCCAAGGCCACTGAGGCGATCCTGCCCCATTGATGATCTGAGGTAGTTCTTGATTAGCTTCATCTTAGAGAAGCTCATCTCGGCTGACGCTACTGTCACAGGTAGAGTGCAGGCAATTCTTAGTGCAACCCAGAGATTAGGGTATAGTTCCTCCAGTTGCTTCTGATGAATGAAGGAGAGAAGCTCCAATGCAGTCATGTTGTGTGAAGGTGAAGTCGGCAAGTTCTTAGGTTCTTAATAATAGTAACAATAATATTAATAATAACTTCAGCTATATTCCTATTCTTGCCCACTGAGCTATGACCTTGGAGCCTGTCTAGGGGCCCCCTAGTAGCAGCGGGGTCCTAAGCGGCCGCTTAGTCTGCTTATGCCAGGAAACGGCCCTGGATCTATAGCTGCAGTTGTAGATTGCTGCTGTTCTTCTCTTAAAACTATTAACAGTGGTGTTCCTCAGGGTTCTGTCCTGTCACCCACTCTTTTTCTTTTATTTATTAATGATCCTTTAATTCGCACGTCCTGTCCTATTCACTCCTATGCCGATGATTCAACTCTTCACTTCTCCACCCCCTTCGCAAAGCGTCCCTCTCAACAGTCACCTCATGATTCGCGTAGTACGGCTATGGAGCACCTGACCTCTGATCTTTCTGCTATCTCTGATTGGGGCAGAGAAAACATTGTGGCTTTCAATGCCTCAAAAACTCAGTTCCTCCATCTGTCTACTCATCACAATCTTCCACATGACTATCCCCTTACCTTCAACAACACACATCTGAATCCTTCTTCTTCTCTTAACATTCTTAGCATTTCCTCTTCTCGTGATATTTCCTGAAAAGATCACACATATACTCTCTTTCTAAAACAGCTTCTAAGAGGTTAGGTGTGCTGTACCGCCTCCGCGGTTTCTTCACCTCCACTCAGTTGCTGTCTCTGTACAGGAGTCTCGTTCGCCCCTGTATGGAGATGCTTCTCATGTGTTGGGTGGCTTAACCCACACAGCCGTACTTGACTGGATGAAATCAAAGGCTTTTCGTCTCATCAATTCTCCGCCTCTTACTGAGTGTCTTCAATCTCTCTCTCTTCTCCGCACTGTTGCCTCACTCTCTCTTTACTATCGCTATCATAACGGGCGTTGCTCTTCTGAACTCTTTCACTGCATGTATCCTCCTTTTAGGAGAGCACGCAGTGCCAGACTTTCTACACTTTCTCATTCCTTTTCTGTTCATCTATATAATGCAGGGGTTAATCGGTATTTTCAGTCTTTCATCTACTCAACCGGTGAACTCTGGAACAATCTTCCTCAGTCCATCTTTCCTCCTGTCTATGACCTCTCATCTTTCAAACGCAGCGTGCCTAGGCATCTCGAAACCGGGACCTTGATTTTGGCTCTTTTCTTCTTCTATGGGAGCAGTGGCGGATTATCATTGAGGTTATTGAGGCTGAAGCCTCAGGCTCCCATGCTTGAGGGGGGCCCCCCCAATCAATTGAGTTTCGATGATACAATTCGAGATTTCGCAAACTTCTTTGATTAAATATGACAGAGTACTCAAACTGACAAATTCCATGTTTTATTTTATGTTTTATAGGCCCTAAAGTAAAATTTGTTTAATACTGTTTGGTTTTGGCCAACGGCAAAATACACTGTGTTAAGGTTCTTTTAAGTTTGTTTCTGAATTACCCTGAGCACCGTACATATAATTCGTGCAAATGTACTATGTACTGTACATATATTGTTAATAAAAAACTATAGAAAAGGGCCCCCATATTAGCAAAAAGGGTAAAATTCAATAACAATATAATAGAAGGCATTCATTTAATGAATACTTAAGCCTATCATTCTACATGAGCACCATCAGTATCTCTACAGAGTTCGAATCTGTCAGCAGCATCGCGGAACACATTTTGGATCATGACAGGGTTTTTTTGTAACTGCTGTTGCGATACGAGCACATAAATCTTGCAGATCTGTAACCCTCGTTTGATAGACGTTTGATTTGATAAAGCCCCATGCAAAGAAATCCAAGGGCGTTAGGTCAGGAGATCGAGCCGCCCAAGGCCTGTTGCCTCCACGTCCGATCCACCGATTTGGAAATCGTTCATTTAGGTACTCCCGAACAATATTTGCGTAATGACAAGGTGCCCCATCTTGTTGAAAAACGACGGTGTTTAAAATGCCATCTGAATGAAGCTGGGACACTTACGTGCTCGTATCGTAACAGTAGTTACAAAAATAATGCTTGTCATGCTCCAAAATGTGTTCCGCAATGCTGCTGACAGATTCGAACTCTGTAGAGATGCTGATGGTGCTCATGTAGAATCATATACTTAAATATTCATTAAATGTATGCCTTCCATTACAGTGTTATTGAATTTTACCCTTTTTGCTACGTTTTCACTTAAATAAATAGGGACTTATAAACTCTGTGTATATAACATTCCAAATGAATTCAATGAGAATGCATTTGTTACAATTCAGACAGTCAAAGTTTGACAATTATTACCTTAAAATTTTATATATTTTTTCTTTCTTTTTTTTCAGTTTGGAGAAAATTTTCTTTTCGAGTTTTGAAAGACAAAGTTTTTTCTTTCTCTTTTATCTGTTTTAAATTGCAATTTGAAATGTTTGGATTTTAATTGCAGAATTTTATTTTAGATTTATTACATGGTATAAATGATAAAATCTTTTTACTTTCAAGGATAAAAAATATCTTCAAAGGAAAAGTTAGATCGGTCTTGTATTTAGCGCTGAGCTGAAGTAAAATTTAAAAAAAATTAAAGAATATATATATTAGTTGAGTCGTATTTAATCTTTCTCAAACAATCTATGCTCAATATCAGCCTTTTGGATTTTAGTTGCCTTATTTGAAGTGTGTGTGTGTGTGTGTGTGTGTATGTGTGTGTGTGTGTGTGTGGAACTGCGCATAAGTGTGGTCGAGTTTGCGATAATTTACAGGTGTAAGTGGGGTAATTTTTTGTGAGGTAACATTTTTGGTACTTCTGAACACTAAAAAAGTTATATAAAAAATCTAGAAACATTTTTATTGTCGCCAAAAATATTTGTTGGTCTTGATTAGGTTAGGTTAGGTTAGGCTAGATTAACGAACACTTCACTATTTATTGACTTAAGAGAAACCACCTTTGAGCCCTCAGTTGCGTCCCTAACACTTATCACACCTTTCTTGGTTCGATGGCACTAAGGTTAAGTTAAGTTAAATTAGGTTTGGTTAATTAGTTTTAGATATATTGATTTAAAAATGTTGGTACCTCACTTATGCAGAAATGCACACTTTTGTGTGTGTGTGTGTGTGTGTGTGGTGTGTGTGTGTGCAAAATAGCGTTAAACTAAAAATTGCATTTTCGAGGCAATGCTAATATTAACCTTAATAGCTAGAAGTTATAGAGTCAAATAGGATTCGCGCGATTGCGAGCGAGGCTCTGTACTGAAACTTTTTTTCAAAGCAGAAACCATTCAGAATAAAGAATGTAAATTACATAAAGTTTTAGAGTAATTTTCAATATTTTTCTGTACAATTTTTAGATATTTGATACGACATTAATATATTTGCGGTATTCTAATCTGAATATGTTTATAAGTAAGAGTCGCGTTTTAAATTAATTCTCTGTGGAATGCGTACATATTTATTTATTATTATTTATCGATTTATAAGAACAAAACCCTTAAAAAGTTACTTCAAATACATAATGCAAAAGGTGATGTAAAGTTCTTGTTTTTTTAAGGAATGCGTAACTTTTTCCCTCCTTTCTAATCAGGGAACGCCTCGCTCGTTGCATTTCAATAACTTTTCGCCACTTTGATTTTGAAACTCGTTTACAATTAACTCTATTCTTTGTAATTCTGGAAACGAATAAATAATTGTTTCGACTTACTTTCAGCTTAAAACTTCGAAAAATAAATTTTTTAAATGTTGAAGGTTTAAAGAGCCCAAAATAAAAAATCAAACAAAATCAAAATAGCGCTGAACAATTCTCTCCTCCCTATATATATATATATATATATATATATATATATATATATATATATATATACATTTAACTGCAAACAACACACAGTATAATTAACGTAAAGAACGACGCTTGTATAGAAGAACGTTCCGCACAAGATGAGGAGGAAGAACGAACAAATGAAAAATGAGGTAACCACCAGGGAATCGAACCCGGGATCTTCCGATTGCCTGTCAGATATGCTAACCACTACACCATATGTATGAGACGTCGCCTTCCGGAGGCGCCTTATCGCCGCGACAATGTATTTTTCTTTTATGGCCGAAAAATTTAGCCAAATGTGTCCTGAATACGATGATATATTAAATAAGACCGTTAAAGAATTGTAATATTTTCAATTTCTTATGGGAAAAAAACCCGGACAAATTTCATCATGCGATAACGCACCATAATGCCCCGTTCCTAAGGCGTCTTATTATTATTTATTTTCAATATTATTCATTAGTATTTATATTCAATAGGAGTAACCCTATATACCATACATTATATAGCCTTACATTGTATAAAAAGTAATAAGTGAAGCAACTGACCAAACGATTTGCCAAATCAGCTCGGGTCCTTATGCATCTTACCTTGCGCTATCTTCACATCGCGTTTTCTTTGAACTTCCTCGGTGCCTCATATATAATTTTATATAGAATAGTAATAACCGCATATGTCTTCTACTGTATATATGTAATATTTCAGTAAATAATAAATAAATAAATATCTTAGTAAGTAAATAAATAACTAAATAAATACCTTAGTAAATAAATAAATACCTCGGTAAATACCTTAGTATTTATTTTTTATTTTTTCATTTCAGTAAATATCAGTATTCCAGTTTAATTCTTTGAAAACTAACTTCAATCCATATTTGCAGTTAAGCCTGTAAAATTAAAGTTTGTTTATAAATAGAATATTTTATTACGTTTAATTTTAATTTTTTAAAATTCTCTCTAAACCTCTCTTCTGCTTTTTTCTTTTAGTAACCTTATACCTGATATATAATCACCAGATTCCCCAGACAGCTCTTTCATAAAGTTAGTTTTTATTCCCCAGGATCAACTTTTCTAAGCCTAATCCATGTCAGACATGTAGCATGATTTGCTGTCGGGAAAAAACACTTTATTAAAACGCTCAGGATTTACACAGTTTTCAAAGCATTTTCTTACCCAGTTTTACACGACTCCTTTTTTTTTTAACTAAATGTTGAAACTCAAAATTAACTTGTAAATAACTGTACGCCGATAGGTGGTGCTAACTTAGCGTACAGGCACAAAAATGGAGTTCGTCGACGCTGTTATACTCATCTTTGCAAAAATAAAAAAATTAAAAAAATAAGCAAATAAAAAAAACAAAGGACAAATGAACAGTTTGAGGTAACTTCCATTAATAACTTTTATATCTCTTTTAATAAGTAGGAAATTCAGCTAAATTTCATTTCGGCAATTATTGTGACTGAGTGCTCCATTGTTTTATAGGCTTGACTCACATAGTCAAAAATCAATATATTAGTAAAATTAGATGCCTTGCAACCAAACAACTTTAAATGCTGAATAGCCAGGAAAGGATCTGCGTAAAGAATATTGATAATCAGCTTAAAAGCCTCCTAAATATCTATAACTGGCTTTTGCTACCGACTCTCTGTATAATTCACTACAAAACCGACTGAAAACAAGAGTATTTATTACATACACGCAAAGAATAATTTTTTTATAGTAAAATTTTTTTGGAAAGTTTAAACCAAAAATCCTGTTTGAATAATTGACTAATAATTTTTTTTTTTAATGAAATAAAACATTTTTCCCATTATTTTTTTTGTTTGAAAAAAACTAGTTTTTAAATTAAAATTTGTAGTTTGCTTATTAAAAATAATTTATTTAACATAGATTACATAAAGTTTTAATACAAAAATTTTATAGGCAATGAAAGAAGTATTCATTCATTTTAAACAAAAATTTGATAAAATTACTCTAAGTCTAAAGCATGCTTACTTTGGAATTGGTCATGCCACTTAATTTGGAATTAGTCATGTCATTTACTTTGAATTGATCATATTCATAATTACCACATGAAATTTAATCGAATTTCTCGAGATTTTATTTTTATAATAGAATCCCTTATTTTACGCTTTAATTTAACTACAGTATTCAATTGTGCATACTATAATAATTAGTCAGGATAGTCAGAAACTAACACAGGGCTCAGGCCAACTAATGCTGCCCATTGCTCTAATAATAATCAGTTAGGAGAGCCAGAAACTGGCACAATGCTCGGGCTAATTTATGCGGCCCATTGCCCTAACTCCTGTATTACTATTACCAGCATCACCGGGATTCGAACTCCCGATCTTATTGTCTTCATTTCGTTTCTAGAGGAATGGTGTTACCTACTGAATTACAGATACTGGCATGTGCATTAGGGTGGAGTGAAAATGGCCCAAAAATTTTTTGTGAATTTTAACTTACTTGAGGTTTTAAAAGTTGCCAATGGACTAATAGAACAATATGCAAAAAAGTTTATTAAAATCAGACAATCTTTTGATCGACCACCAGACGTTATAAGTTTACAATAATATACGATTTTACACAAAAATACCTAAAATACGAGTAAACATCAGACTATATATTTTTAGTTATTTTGGCACACTATTATGCTAACGATAGAGTCTGAGTTATGCATGCATGGTTAATTCAGAATTGATAGTCACGTTTAGACTCAAGTTTCGGCATAAGCTGCCGAGAAGCGACGCGAGCCCGAATAAATCCATGGCGGGACGTCTCGCCACACACAGCGGCTGAAGCTTCGGTAACTAGGTTCACGCATCTTTCCACCGCCTGTGTGTGACAAGGGAAGCGAGGGAAGAGGACACTTGGTGAAATTTGAGCAGAGATCATGTCGTTCAATTCGTTGTCCGTCATATCCATCGTAACAGGAGGCTCCGTCACGGTCAAAGTCTGCCAATCGACCATGTCCTGGTATTCGGTCGCGTCGAGGTTGAGCGGTGGCACTCGAAACCTGCGGATTTTGTTTGCAGACACATGTGATCTTGCCTTCATGATTCTTCTGAGTCCGAGTTCCTTATATGTGGTCGCTCATCTGTGATCATGGCTAATAGCACGTTCTCGGGGTGTCCGCAGAAGCCGTTTCGCCGAATCACCGGGTCGACGACTTTCTTTAGAGAGGAGCTGAGGTATCGTGTTCTCACCATCATCCCGTGCAGATGTTTGGCTCCATCTTTGCATGATGGCTGCGTCTTGATGGCGAGCCATGTTGGAGCGTAGACCCGGATGATGAATGTGACAAGAGTTTTGATGTTGTTGGATGGTGCATCGAGGCCAACATAGAGGCGGAGGATTCTGTTGGCAGTTGTCAACCATCGCGAGTGGTTCAATGGTCCCGGTTTTCGCAATGCTAGATCACAGGGACAGTGTCCTTCACTGACAGCTTGACACATCTGCCACAGGTACTGCTGGTCAGTGCTCAGGTCCTTCACGTCAACATGCGGCAGTGGCTGTAATGGAGATATAGGTTCATACGATGTTATATGGAGTTCCGTGCATGCTGTGAGAGATTTCCCTATCGGTCCTGAGAAGACTTAGGTCCTGTAGTTGCTCCATCTAAATGCTGAAACAGGTGTCGCAGGGGGAGCTCGTTAGCATGTAATAAGCACACGAGCCATTGCAGCGGTTTTTGTAGTAATTCCTCAAGCTGCCGAATAACTCCGCCATTATGTCCAGTGTTGACAGCGGTTCCGTCGCATCCGACGACTTTCACACTGTCGAGATCCACACTTCGCGCAGCCAAGCATTCAAAGATTACTTTGGAAATCGCCTTGCTTGATCCACTTGACGGCGTCACGTGGCCAAAGTACGATGAACCTGGTTCACAAATAATGCTGACGTGCTCTTCTGTATCTCTGTCCCGGTGGCCATGTCCTGCGGCGTCTCGTACATTTTTCATCGTTCTATCCTTTCGACCGTCGAAGTACAATCCAGGCAAGTCTGTCATACTGCTGTCTAGTTTTGTCAGTTCTTGACGAGTTCTACTTCTTTCTCGGCGAATTTTACTACGATCAATGACTTTGGAAGTGTCATTTGTAGACACAATTCCAATGTCTTGTAGCACGGATGAGGCAATAACGGCTGCTGCTCGATCTGAGACGCCCGTTCTATCGCACGCTTTAGCCAAACATGGTAATCGTACAGTCATCGTCATTCTTTGACGTTTACTCTCCAGTGTCGATAGATCAGGTTTACAGTGTGACTTAGATAGGGTGTATTCTTCGTCGCTGTTGTCGGTGTCGTCGTCCTTGTCTTCCTCGTTGTAGCTTCCAGAATTGCATTGCTGCTTCGATTGTTCTTGGTGAATGCTGTGTCTTCTCGATTCGCAGACTTTCCTGGATATTTTCTTCTGTAGCTTTGTTGTTTCCACCAAATCGATGCCTCCTATAATCATCTTTCTGGCTCCTCTCTGTCCTCTAGAAACTTTCTTTCTTTGAGTGGTACTTTGTCCGCTCTTTCGCACTTACAGCTCATGACGAAATCTACACATTTGCATTTGCTAATGTCGAAGAGTTTATCTGCGTCTTCTCTGAACTGTTCAAGTTGTTGCTTGTAGTTGTCGTTGTCCTTCCGAGCCTTGTATGGTTTCAAGATTTTCTTGTATTTCTCGTTGTACGGTCTGAGCGTTTCAATCACTCGTCCGTGCGTCACGGTCGGAAGAGACGCTTTCTCCCAAACAAGTTCAACATCAACGCAAACTTTTTTTGATACTTCGGCGAACGGTGGATATTTGTTATTCTTCGTTGTCAGCTGTTGTCTTGTATGGATGTAAGCCTTCATAACATCAGCGTAGGTGGGAAGAACATTTGTGGGTATCTCGCGTGGCGCGCCAAAAATCACACATGCCGCCTTCTCCCTCGTAATAATTTCCATTCTGAAAAAAAAACACAATTATTATAAATTGTAAGCAATGTAAGACTATTAAAGAATTTCTGCAAGAAAAAGAAATATCAAATTAATACTGTCACACTCACTTGTCAAACACCTATAAACAGATATCAATATGTAATTAACTTACTTTTAATATCAAGTTTCACGAAAAAATGATGATAACAGCACAAATAACCTTCAATTCTCACTGCCACATGTGCACTGAGCTTGGCGGAGCAGCCGCGCTTTGCATATTACTCACTCTCCCCCCACTCCCAATCTCTCATCCCCTCTGACTCACGGACTGCATATGTTATCGCACCAAATCACTACCATCACTGAAACTAGCATTAAATCAATGTATGGTTAACTAAACTCTTTCTTATCTCACTTACTCACATCAGCTCTAATAATTTGACCACCCTCTGTAATTGCCATTAATTTACATTCCACACATGTTGTAATCTTAAATGTCAACCTCAAGTATGCAATAACACAGTCTACAGCAAACTAAGCTGTTAATTATTTGCATAAACATGGATGAAAGACCAGCATCTTGGATGACTCCTGATGGGCAAAGCGATCGTTAAAACATGAAATATGCCATATATTAAAATCGCTGGTGGTCAATCAAGCAATGCTTCAATTGTATTATAATTTCACATGCTTGTTTCTAAAGCCCATTGGCAACTTTTCCACACTCAAGTAAATTAAAAATCCAAAAATGATATTTTAACTCCACCTTAAATTGTGCATATTAGGGTGTTATTTTTCACCAACTTTTAAAAAGTTGGTGTCTCATACTGTGACAAATAATGATTTATTCACAGATCCAAAAACATTTCTCGATTGGTCAATTTTAGACCTCCCCCCATCCCCTAAAACTGAATGGGGCCCATTTTTTCAAGATTTTTTTAACTTCTTTTAGCATAATATCGTATTTCTTGACAGATTTTGATAATTTTGACTTCTCTTGAATAAAAAAATTAAGAAGCATCTTTCAAAAAGTCTCAAACATCGTTTAGACTCAATTCCTCCCCCCAAAAACATAATGGGGCCTCATTTTTCAAGATTTTTCAAGTCTTTATCATAAATCCGTTGCTCCTTCACACATTTTGATAATTTTAACATAATTTTATCTAAAATCAAAAGTGATTTCTCTTTATGGACATTACAATCATGTACCTTAATAAATAATAATAAAAATTCAGCAAGTAAGTGAGTGTTACCGCCACCATGAAGCATCGTCCCAATTAAGTTGTAGTAGCAATTTCTTCATTCAAAGTGGGAACGACCTTGCAGTTGCAAATGAAAATGATGATTAAGAAATTAAATATGTATAAATTATCTTTTATTGCAATTGCAAAGCCACATCGTTGTTTGTTTTTTACTTTTTTCATACACAAAAACAGAACCCTTTATCGAACTTAATTAAGCAGACAAACCCACAAAAAGTGCATTTGAAATAAAAACTTTTTTGAATTTACTTTCTACACAATTTTGCTAGGGGATGGGGTCAGCACATCGCAGAATGTCCTCTTATGACATTCTGGTAAAAGAGATCTATTGTTTCCCAAGTACTTGGAGTAGGTACTGACGTTGATCTTCATTGTTATTTATTGTCCGAGCAAAATCTTCGATGAGCTTCACTGCCCTCTCTGCTGTATCGTTCACTTCTGTGGTGTTTTCCATGAGATTAAATATGCTTAGATAATTTTGGTCTTCCTTTCAAGATGTCACTGGCTTTTTAAGCCATTCACCCCTAGATTCCAAACGATTGAAGAGGAACCATGATTTAGTGCTGATGAGCGAGGGTAGTCTTGTAGTGTCAGTAATGATTGAAAATACTGGCCGTCCCTGCAAAAATGTGACCCCTGGAACTGCTACTTTTAACAAAGCATTGACAACTTTACTTTTCTCTTGTCAGTAAGGTGAGAAGAAAACAGGACGAAATGCACAACTTCCTCAGTGAGATACCAGTAGTGACCATTTAGTGTACTGAGGGTGGCTTTTGAGACTTCACTATCGGTTTTCCTGTACTTCATGAGGTTACAATGCAACTGAAGATCATTTATAGGTGCGTCAGGTGCCACAGAAGTCGATAGCCAATATTTCATATAGATAAGAGAGCTAAATAAACAGAACCGTTCGGGTTTTCCAACAGTTTCTACATCATACCCAGCTTGGTCACTGAATGCACACATTTTTATTGTATAAAGTATGGCAGCCATCCACCGAGTATGGTGAAATGCTCTTGGCTTTATCCAGTGGATTTCCCTAGGAGAAATAGTACCAAGAACAAGGAGGACCAGCTCTGTAGAGTCTTTGTAGTCCTCTCTAGGGAACGTGTTTTCTGAACATTTTTAGAAATTTTCGTTCAGAAATAGAACGACATCGTCACGAAATGATTTAAAAGCCCGATGTCTTATGGTTAATGTTTTGTATGGCTGCTTAGTGTCAATATTTTTCCAGATTTTATCTCGAAAAGATTTGAAAAAATCATTTTCGGGTGAAGTAGTCTTCCCAAATATTCCTCTGTATACGGCACTCAATATTCTTTCTGCTATATGATGACGACAGGCAAGCCACAATTTCTTTTGTTCGAAAAGCTTTTTTAGCTTTTTACAAGCACCTTTCATTCATCCAGAATTGTAAAAGTCACGATTTCTGAAAATAAATTGTCAAAAACTATCAAAATGTGAAGAATCAAGAAAGTTACGATCACAAATGATAAACAAAAGGAGACCCTATTTCGATTTCGGGGTGAAAATGGGTTTAAATGATTCCTGAGGCTCAACAAAAGTTACTTTTTTGATGTTTTATTCTAATGAAGTCAAAATCATCAAAATCGGTCAAGAAATACAGGATTTACGAACATAGAAAGAAATTAACAAAATCATGAAAAATGGGGTTCATTCGGTTTGGGAGGAGGTTCTAAAATTTACCAATCGAGAAACGTTTTTTGGTTATGTGAATAATTTATTATTTGTCACAATATAAGAGCGCTGGACTTTGATTTTCTAAAAGCTGGTGAAAAATGAAAAATTATATATACAGAAATAAATATACGGTAACATACTTCAGGCATTTCTTCAGACAGTTCGTCAGCACTTCCTGCAGCGACTCTTTCTGCCTTCACAAGAAGACCATTGTTCCATCGATGCCGCCTTCGTCACTTCACATAAGGCTTTCTTTGTATATCGACACATAGCCAAGATTACGTCAAATCGCTCCTTGAGCCGAGATACCCTGGAAGCATCCAGCTCCATCCCACATTTGAACTGGCGCTCGCCTTGTAACAACATCGAAAAGGCTCTTCGCCGGGCCCATATTCATTTCTAAACTTAAACAACTCCAAATCCATTTCATTCACGCAAGTATAACTCATTCATATATACACACCTTGGTTAAACCTTGGTTTTGCTTCCGCCCAAATTGTTCATTCTGACGAAGGTCAAGCTTGTCACTTCACCTTAGACTTACACTTTAGCGTGGAATCCGAACCGCGCTCCACCACCAGCCCAGCGTCTTAACCACTAGGTTTCCAAGGGTACCGATTTATCTGCCAACCAATTTTTTTTTTTGTGTGTGGAAGGATGAACAGCTAGCGACGCTAACCACTACACCACCGAGGCGCATATTGTGTATTTTTTCTTTTATCAACGTTAATCAGTAACTAATGCACTTTTCTTAGTGCACAATTTATGAAGCACTATAACGTTATTCACTCCACATTAACTGTAACCTTTTGTGAATTTTTTCATTTACTTGTTTTATTTAATTAAAGGAAAATCCAACAAAGCTTATTAATCATCATCCCTTATTAATGACATTGCTTATTTGTTTAATCGAAAGATTTGGTGACCTCAAGTCTCAAGCAGTCATTCATTTATTTAATCTAATTACATTTATTATAGAACCTATCTTCAGTAGGTCACTATAATATATAATTTTGTTTACCCTTATCAGATTCGAACCACTCTCCTTGAGATTTCTAATATATATCAGTGTCACGCAACGCCCAACGTCTTCTCGCTAAGTCACTCAGATGTGTTAATAGTCTTGACAAGTTGGGTATTTATGGTATTTCTCTACATTAGTTTTAAATAAACTTATTTATGTGAAAATTTTATACTTACATTGGAAACTTTGTATTCAGAAGAAAAGGCAATTTTCCTTAAACTAAAATAACTAATATGAAATTTTAAAAAATTAATATTTTGTATGAAAACTATTAATCCAAGAAACTTTTCCAATTAAAATATTGAGCGATTTTTATTTTAGAATTAATATTTATTTTCAGAATACAGAAATTTATAATTACATTAAAAAAACATTGTTAATAAAATTTAATTTTGTTTCAATCTGCATTTAGTTAGTATAACTAAAATATTACAGTATTTGTTTTTGAGCAAATACAGGAATAATATTTACTCGAAACTAAACCTCTATAAGTCTATACATTCAGAATATTCCCTTTACACACGATATTACTAATGGCTTAAAATTTACAAATTTTTTATATAAAATAACGAAATATTTGGTCATTTATTAATTACCTAAATGAATATTAACTGGAGACTGATACTTTATTAATCTTATGCATTTATGCAGTCATATAGACAACAGATGGCTGTCGGGGCACCGTATATCCTGGAGAGTACAGTTGTCTCATGCATCATAAAAAATTAATTCAGCGGGAGTGAGCGAGTGCTTCATTGAATCCTGTGTTTATAACTCGGACTTTATTGTAAAGGAAATCTGTCTTTTTCTTATATGTAGCTGGATATTATTATTATTATTATTTATAATTATAGAAAGAAGGTGAATAGTACAAAAATTATATCGTTTACTTCAGGAAATTATACGTATCGTATTATTAGTTTTGCTGATATGTAAAAATCAACGTCTTTTCTTTTTCGGAATATCAATTTTGAAAAACTGTTCATAAATCACTTTATTATTTTACGGAGTTATAATAATTTGGTATGAGAAAGAGTTGTCGCTTTCGCTGACTCTGAACGCCCTCGAAAGAAGTATTATTTTGCTGTTTGTCAGTGTTGTTCAGAAAATCCTATAGAATTCTCAGGAATATAATGTTTATAAAGGAAACACGACTATAATGTCGGGTCCTTTCCTTAAATTATGAAACTCTTCTCTTTAAAACTAAAAAAAATACCCACTTGAAGTAAACATTATAGTGAAACCTGGACCCAGTCACACACTTCTATTATAAAACTCAAAACATTGTCTTGACGGTTCTCTCATGGATGTAAGCGGGAGAAACATTCGTACGTTCTGCTCGACATACGAAGAAAAAGCAAATCTCAGCAACTAAATCTTTGAATTCCTATAAATAAGGAGTTTATATAATTTTAAATGCAGAAAGAAGGTAAAAATGACGACGCTGCCACTGAATAACACGATTATTCAAGCTAGAGAGAAAATTACAGACTTTTTGATATCATTAGATGCATATTTAGAAAGCATTTGTATTTTTAAATTTTATTCATTGTTCTATTTATAAATGAACAGTCGTGAAAGAGATTTCCATGACACCTTTTAAAAATATTAGTGAAAAAGCATTAAATGGCAACTCATACAGTAATAGTAAATTTTTATGAATGAAAGTAGTACAAACAAACATACATTGTTTATATACTGATTTTCCTATGCTATATAAATTTAATAATCTGAAATCAATATAAAACATTCATTTAATTTTTTATTAACATGATATACACATTATATACACATGATATACACAAAATTATTAACATGATATACACAAAATTACTTCCCACTAGTATTTGAATCCAGGACCCCTTGGATGTTGAAATATGCACCATGTTGTATTAGCTTTTACTTATCGTAGCGTTGTGGTGGAGCCCGCAGCTTCTACTATTCGTGCGTGATCATGCATAAAATTCCCCACCCGCATATATACACACACACACACACACACACATATATATATATATATATATATATATATATATATATATATATATATAGGGTATCCATTAGGGTTTCTCCTTATATGCAGCTTTCTTCATCCCGGGAAATCCCGGGAATTCCTGGAAAAATGAAGCCAATTCCCGGGATCCCGGGAAATTCAGGAAATGGTTGTATATTTAAGAGAACGGTAATTTTTTTTATTGTTCAGTGATAAAATACCCTTTTAGAATTGGGATAACCAATTACTTATGTCTAGATGACCACTTTTGCATTGTAATACTTGAATTGAGTTTACCAATCAGTGGTAGCTATTTATTATTTATTAGACATAATATTTATCATGCTATTCATCTGCAGGGGACAAATAAAAAGCTAAAATATTATATTCCCTTAATTATAATTAAGTGCATTTGCAAATAAAAAAAGAAAAAGTAAAAGAAACTTCATTCAAAAAAAATAATTTATAACTTTTATCTCAACATATTTTATCTTAAAATATTTGGCCAATACAAAAAATAAAAATAAAGTAAACATTAGAAAAAATAATTTCATCCTTTTATCTTAAAATATTTTATCTTAAAATATTTATCTTAAAATATTTAAAGAGTCAATCAACATTTTTAAAATAGCTTCTTAAAAACATAAACAATTGATACTTCTATCACTAAGACGAGTTCTCAACTTGGTGATAAATAAACCTGCTGCAGAAAAGGCTCTTTCTGATTCAACAGAGGTTGGTTGAATGGTTTTCAGTGCATCAAATAAATTCATGATGTTTGAAGTTCTGTTCCCTATTGTCTCGAATAACTGCAGTTCTTGCTTCAAATGCTTGCTTAAACTCTGAGCCTGACATGAAAAAGTTGAACGATGCATAGTTTTTGTCTTTGATTGTATTGCTGCTTCTAATTTGTCTGCCAGTGTCATGGATTGTGCAATTTCCTGACTTTCCTCTTCTTCTGAATGTGAAGAGCTAGATTGTGATTCGTCTTCATTGAAAAGCCTTGACAATATCATCTTTGCAGATTCAAGTAAGGATCCCTTCTTTGGTAAAGTAGGCAAGCCAGGAGTAGCTGCACAATTTTCATATTTTTTCCCAGCGTTTAAATACTGAATCACCCCAACCAAAGTAGTATTTCTCCTCTCACTAATCCTCTGTATTAAAGAGTTTTTCATTTTCTTGGCAAATCCTGATCTTTGTTGACTTAGCTCATCAATTATGAAAGCATATACTCCCTCAGCAGTTAGTAAAGTTGCAACACGGCTGCACAATTTTTCTGCGCCAATTTTTACTGGATGCAGGCCTGACACAATATCATGAAGGGCATCAAATTCTTCATTAGTTAGAGGTTGCTTTTCTTTAATAACAATCAAGGCTTTGGCAACTGCTGATCTTATTTCTAAAAATCGCTCAAGCATTGCCAATAAACTGTTCTAGCGAGTTTTGGAATCTAAAATTAACATCTTTTCATGACCATGCTCTGCTTTCACGTAATTTTGTAAAATTTCATTCTTGAGAGGTGACTTTCTGAATAATCTTACAATTCTTCTAACCTTATTGATAGTTTCATTAATATCTGTAACTATTTTAATGCCTTCTTCTTCATATACATTGTAGATGTCTTCATTCTTGGCAATTTGATTAATTTCCTCAGTTGCAGTTAACTCCTCAATTTCAATTGCTGTGCTCAACTCTTCGCTTAAATCATCCTCATCTGACTCGTTTTCTGTGCTAATATTTCTACCAGAATCACCTGTTTTCTTATAAAGAACGTCAAATACAGCAAGATGTATGCCATGCGCATAACATAAATAATGTTCGCAACTCACTAATTTTCCAAATTTAATCATCATACTGGCACCATCTGTAACGCATGCAACAATGTGCTTCTGAATACTGAGATAAAATTCTTCTAGTTTAGCCTCTACTGCTCTTACAGCACTTTCTGCAGAAAAAGATCCAATAATTCGTACCATTCCTAAATTCCAAAATTTGCCTTCATCCACATGAACGTTTACATTTAAGTATCGTCTATTTTTCAATGACGAATATTCGTCAAGAGATATGCTAAACCTTGATCCTGCTTTTAGCTTTTGCAGAAATTTCATTTTTAACTTTGGCCTTAATGATATCATATTGTTTATATACAACATTCATTACATCACTACGGTTTGCGGGAAGCGAATACCCTTTGTCTCGTATTGCCTGTCTTATAAAATTACTCCTTGTAATTGCATTTACAGAGAATCCATCAACAGCAACAAGTTTGCTAACAATTTCTTCTAGGGTATCTTTTTCCTTCTTGGCAAAATACGTTAATAATGTTTGCTTTCGCTTACCAGTAGAAGTGCTTTCTTCACTGTCCTCAACTGCTTTGCGCTTACAGATTCCACTGCCTGTTGACTCAGTCAATTTCTCTATTGAGTGCCTCTTTTGTAAATGCCAAATTAACCCACTTGTGGACCAGCCTCGGCACAGTAATGTGGAGTTACACTTTTTACATTTTGCACTCTCTTCATTGAAGTTCTTAATAAAATATTACCAAACAAATGATTTTGGATCAGACATTGAGGGGTTTAAAATCTGAAGAAAAATAAGGCAGTAAATATTAATATACCTCACGCTATGGATGATAGGTGGCAACTGAGAACTGAGTCTGTGGCAGCGTTGCCAGATTGCCGAAGCTTAAATATCGTACCACGAGAGTAAAAATTATCGTTTTTAATCCAAAAATATCGTACTCAGGAAATAAGAATGGTTTCATGTATTATGATGATTTAGTGAGTGACATTAGTATGCCTTTTTATTTTTGATGTAGAAAGGATACTGAAAATTATATCTTTCTCCACAATTTTTTAAACCCATTTTTTTCTTTTTTGATTCAGAGTTTATTATAAAAGTAGCTAAACTGACTAAAATAAAGAAAATGAGGATTTTTATGTATTTTCTTCCCTAAAAATAGCCCATAAAGTGAAAATAATTTTTAGCATATTTTTAGCATAAAATGGAAACAGGTTTAGCATAATTTTAGGTGATTTAGCATAATTTAGCAGCAGGTTTAACATAATTTGGCTAAAAATTTCTGGAAACACTGCAAGAAAGTTGCCAGAACTATTTGACAAAAAGTAGCCCAGCCTTGTAAAAAAAAAGTAGTAAAATTGAAATTCAATATCACAATTCAAAACAAATAATATTCAATTGAAAACATCGTACGAAAGTCAAAATTATCGTATTTATGCGATAATTATCGTACGTCTGGCAACGCTGTCTGTGGGTCAGTAAGAAGTGGCATGCAAGATGAGTTGCCTGCGATCGCTAGATAATATACTGAGACTCGGTTCCTTGTATTACGCAGCGCTAGCGACATTCCCTCGGCCAGTTTTTGGCATACGGGCCCACTTTTAGATTGCTCTAAGTTGCTAATGCTAGTAGGTGTTCATTTAAGAAAGCAGAAAAGTAGAATAAAATGTGGCAAATATTATGCAGTTTTCTTTAATTCTACCCAAGAGCCTTCTAATAACAAAAGAAAAAACAAATAAATCAATAAAAAATAAATTAAGTCATTTTAAAATTCCGGGATTTCCCGGGATATTTGTCCAATTCCAGGGATTTTCAAATCCAATAAAAACAGCCAGGATCCCGGTTTCCCTGGAAAGAAACCCGAGTGTCCATAAATTATATTTACACACTGAATTCGCATTGAACTGAATTTGTAAAGATAATTTATGTACACCATGTATATATACCTACATACCTGGTAAACCTGGTAAAAGTTCTGTCCGTCAGTCTTTCCTCATACGAAGGTCAAGCTAGTGGCCCCACCTCTACGCCTGACCTGATGGAAGAGCGAGTTGCTATCTGGTCTTCTTCTGAAGATTTCAACTTTGATCCCTGTGACATTCCTAAGGTTCTTTGGAGGCTCGTTAAAAAAGTCTTGGCCTCCTGACAACGAAGCTATTTTCCTGAAGTGTTGAAGACGTTCCTTGTCGGGCCTTTAGTTTGGGAACACTACACATTGTACCCTTCTTATTTTCCAGTATTGCTTAGGTGTTATTTGGGCTTAGTTTGAGGTTAGGCGCCAGTTTTTCGATCATTTTTCATATGTTAATTATGGTGTATCTCTCCTTTTCTTCTTTTTTCCATCGAATACAGATTTAATTTACGAAGTCCTTCCCAGTAGTTGAGTTTTTTGCAGCCATCAGCTTTCGTTGTGAAATTTCTTTGGACTTCTTCTAGTTTATCAATTTCTTCTTTTTGTATGGAGACGTCAAGATTGAGCAGTATTCAAGTTTTGGTATGATCATTGTTTTCAGCAGGAGAATCATTACCTTCTCGTCCCTCCTTTTGAAGGTTCTCAGTAGCTGTCCCGTAATTCATTTTGCTTTGTTTATCGGTATCTAATTCTATGTTTCAAATTTTGCATGATCGGTCTGTTTAAGTTCTTCATTTCTTCCATATCTCAAGAGCTGAAATTTCTCGATATTAAAATTCATGTTATTGTCTTCTGACCATTTGTATATTCTGTATGTGTCCCTTCTGTAGGGCATTGCCGATTTTTCTGCTGATCTTTGTATCGTTAGCAAAGGATGTTAACATTCTTAACCTTGTTGCTGTTTCATGCGTTGGTCTATCTTCATACGGAGGTCAAGCTGTTGGCCCCGCCTCTAGGTGTGGCTTGGTGGAGGAGTGAGTTGCTTTCTTGCACTCTCAACCGTACATAGCCAGGTACACCCGGCTCATCTAGTCTTCTCTTGAAGACTTCAACTTTGACCCCTGACGTTTCTGAGATCCTTTGGAAGATGATTGAAAAGTCTTGGCCCTCTGACAACCAAGCTATTTTCCTTCAGTGTTGAGGAGGTCCCTTGTCGGGCCTTTAATTTGAGAACATTACACATTCTGCCTTTCCTATTTTCCACTGTTGTTTGAATGGTAATTGGGTTTAGTTTTAGGTTTGGTACCATTTTTTCGATCATTTTCCATATGTAGATTATGGTGTACCTCTCTCTTCTTCTTTCCAGGGAGTATAGATTTAGTTTACGTAGTCTTTTCCAGTAGTTGAGTTCTTTGCAGCCATCAGTCTTGGCTGTGAAATGTCTTTGCGTTTCTTCTAGTTTATTAGTTTCTTCCTTTTTATATGGCGACGTTAAAACTGAGTAGTATTCAAGTTTTGGTATAATCAGTGTTTTTAGCAGGGGAATCATAACTGTTCGGTCCCTTCTTTTGAACGTTCTTAATACCTGTCCCGCAACTCTTTTTGCTTTATTTATCGCTATCTGATTTTGTGTTTCAAATTTCGCATCATCGGTCATTATTACCCCCAGATCGATCGCTTTCGTGCTTCTCTGAATTTCCTGTCTATCTAGAGCATAATATGCAGTCTGTTAAGTTCCTCTTTTCTACCCTATCTCAAGAGCTGAAATTTCTCCGTGTTAAATGATATGTTATTTTCTTCTGACCATTTGTATATTTTGTTCGTGTCCTTATGCAAGGCCTCCACTTCATTTGCGTCGCTGATTTTTCTGCTGATCTTTGTATCGTCTGCAAAGGATGTTACTATACTGTTTACTCCGCTGTCTATGTCTGTTAGCATGATAATGAACAGGAGTGGGGCCAGTATTATCCTTTGTGGTACTGAGCTGCGTACTTCCGATTCTGATGATGATATACCTTGAAATTTTGACGACCTGTAGACGTTCTCTGAGGAAGATGTAGATCCATTTTCCCACTTTGCCTGTTATTCCATATATTTCATTTTATGTGCTATTATATCGTGATCACATTTGTCGAAAGCTTTAGCAAAATCTGTGTATATGACATCGTAGTTGTCATTGCCTTCCAGTGCATCTAGGATATTGTTGTAGCGTTCTATTTGTTGTGATAGGCATGATCTACCTGATCGGAATCCGTGCTGTTTTCCGTTGAATCTTTCCAGTGTCTCCAAGAAATCATAAATTTTCTCTCTAACTATATTCTTTCAAATACTTTGGTGAGGTCGGACGTCAATGACACTGGTCTGTGGTTCTTTGCTTGAGATATGTCCCCTCCTTTATACAGTATATAGGGACAATGTTTGCTCTTTTCAAGATGCTCGGTATTTCCCCAGTGTCTAGGGATCTTTTCCATATCCAGTATAAAGGTGTAGCTATTTAATTTTTACAGTTTTTAATCAATAATGCGTTCCAATTGTCCGGAGCTGCAGCTGAATGTGGTTTAATTTGTCCTATAGCTCTCGCTTCATCTTCTGGGGTAAAATCAAAGTCTGTTATACACTCTCCTTGCAATTTCTCTTCAAGGAATACATCTATGTCAGGTATCGCTTTGTCACTTTTTGGGGTACTGAAGACTGATTCATACTGTTACTCTACTGTTGTCGTCTATCTCATTCTCTGTCTGTCAGCAAAATAATGAATAGGAGTAGGGCTAATACTGTTCGTTGTGGAAATGAACTTCGTACTTATGATTCTGATGATGATATACTTTGGATTTTTACGGCTTGCTGCCGTTCCCTGAGGAGATTGTAGGTCCATCTGCCCACTCTGCCTGTTATCCCCACATGTTTCATTTTACGTACTATTATGTCATGATAACACTTATCGAATGCTTTAGCAAAATCTGTATATATTACATCGTAGTTATCATTGCTCCAGGTGCGTCTATGATATTGTTATAGTGCTCTATTAGTTGTGATTGGCACGATCTTCCTGATCGGAATCCGTGCTGGTTCTCATTGAATCTTTCCTGTGTTTCCAAAATGTCATATATTTTCTCCCTGACTGTTCTTTCAAATACTTTGGTGAGATATGATGTCAGTGACACTGGTCGTTAGTTCTTTGCTTGAGACCTATCCCCCCTTTATATATAGAAACAATGTTCGCTGTTTTTAGTATGCTCGGTATTTCTCCCGTGTCCAGGGATCTTCTCCATATTCAATGAATGGGTGTAGCTATTTCATTGTTACAGTTTTTAATCAACAAGATATTCCAGTTGTCCGAACCTGCAGCTGAATGTGATTTTATTTATCCTATAGCTTTCGCTATATCTTCTACGGTAAATTCAAAATCAGTTATACATTCTCCTTCCTCTTCAAAAAAGATATTTCTGTCAGGTACTGCTTTGTCTCTACTTGGGGTACTGAAAGTTGATTCATACTGAGCTCTCAATATTTCAGATATTTCTTTTAAATCATCGGTTAGCTAATTACTTTCTTTCCTTAAGGGTGGGATAGTGGTCCGCGTTTATGTCTTTATTTTCATGAAGCTATAGAACAGTGTTTTTCAAACGGTGGGTCGCGACCCCCTGAGTCGTAGTTTCTTTACCCTTGTAATAGTAATTTGTGTGCAAAAAAAAAACTCGCTTTGTGAGTTTGTTTACCCCTGTAGGATGATAAGGGGTCGCGCCGATCTAAGACCCTGACACGGGCGTCGTGGGGCAAATCCGGCTGAGAAATACTGCTATAGAAGTATTTTGGGTTATATTTTATTGTTTTCATCGCATATTCCTCTTCTCTTTCTGAATGGCCCTTAACTAGGGCTTGTATTTCCTTGTCTATATTTTCCAATTTTACTTGTATCACGTTTTTGGTGTTGTCTGTACAATTAATTAACTTCGTGGCTACTCTCCTTCTCTTTTGCCTCTCGAAATAGTACCTCTTTCCCTTTGGCTGTACTTTCGGAACATATTTTTCTAAGATTTGCAGCGTCTTTTTTTCCAAGGTTATTATTATTTCTCCGGTTGTTTTATCCTCTAAGACTGTTTTCCACTCTATTGTGCCATATAGAATCTGCTATCTTCCTAATTTATAGTCTTAGAGTTTAAATAAAAAAATTCAAGTTTGCTTCTTTCTTCAGTATGAGTATTTTCTTTTAGTACCCTCACCATATTATCACCTCGATAATGATGTGGTCTGAAATATTTGTTGATGTTATTTTTATATCATTGATTAAGTCGGTGCTATTCGTGAATACCAGATCCAAGCAGTTATTTGTTCTGGTGCTAACATTAATTTGTTAAAACTACCAACATTTTTGCTTGCACCTAGTCTTCTCTTGTGAACCCCTTTGTCCTGGTGTGTATATACATTTCCTCCCATTCTTTTGTATTTTATAAATGGGAAATTAAAATCACCGCAGAGTATTATATTCGGAATGGGGTGTTTAAGGACTTTATTAGGTTTCTGATGTCGGCAATGGCTTCAGAGAATTTTGCAGTTGCAGTGTTCGGAGGTCTATAGACAGTGGTGTAGTGCTGTGGGAACGCGTGGGAACGGCGTTCCCTTACTTTTTTTGGTAGACGAAACGGCGTTCCCTCACTATTTCAAATAAATCCGAACTTACAAATCTCTAACGTCATGAAATTTTAATTCCCACCCCTAGAAGAAATATGAGAAAGAATCATTAACTGTTTCATTTCTTTTAGCTTCGACTGAGGCAATGCTAGCCTATAAAGATCTGGTGAAACAGTCACCACGGCGTACCAGTTGTTAACTTTTTTTTAGTTAATCATTCCAGTTGTTAGCTATTTTTATTGATCGTACTGGATGTCGTGTATCTAATGACACTGGAAATACTGCATCTTCAACCTTGGAATATATCCTAATATCCAGTGCATATGACCTCAAAATATCCCTGAAATTGGTCAGATTTCAAAAGATTTCCCGGGGGGCTTACAGTGCCCCCGGATCCCCAGCTGTATGGGCTCGCCGCGCTCGCCATTGTCCCCCCCGCATCTGAGTAACACTTTCAAAATGCGTTCACCCCGCTTCTTTATTTAGCACTACACCACTGTCTATAGATGACTATTAGTATAACGTTAAGTTTTTCAATTGTTACTGCAACTGTTACTGCTGAGAGCTACACGTAGCTGTTTGATTTACTTATTGTTTCAGTCATATAATTCTCACATACGTGTTTAGCACAGCCACCTTTTTGTCTTTCTGTTCTGTCAACTCGTATTATATTGTAACCATCAATTTTTATTTATTTTTTATCTATACAGTATTCATAGTCTTCACAATATCTTTGGCACTCTTTAAGATGTGTTTCTGTGAGTAATGCGATATCAGTCCTTGTTTCTTCCATAAATCCTTGGAGGTATGAAACTTTTTTTATCGTGTGGTTCAGTCTTAGCCCTTGACTATTTGCCAGGACTATATTCATGTTTCCTGATTTGTGTTGTCCTAGACCTAGAGTATTCCAAATTCAATTTCCTTCAGTGTCACATGTTTTGTATTCCTACCGTCCTCCATGTTCTCTCTCTCTCTCTCTCTCTCTCTCTCTCTCTCTCTCTCTCTTCCGTCTGAATTGTTCATTTTGACCAAGGTCAAACTTGTTACTCCACCCTACAGTTTAACGTGGAATCCGAACCACACCCCAACACGGGCGATCAGAAATTACAAATTCCTCGCCCGGACTCGATTTCACGACCTCCCGATCAACAGCCTAGCGTCTTAACCACTAGGTTACCCAAGGTACCCATTTATCTACCAACCAATTTTTTATTGGATTCGTAGTCATCGATGCTAACCACTACACCACCGAGGCGCATATATATATATATATATATATATATATATATATATATATATATATATATATATATTATTTTTGTTTTTACTGTCGTTTGAATTTGCTTTTCTTTTATCGTGTTAAATTTTTCTTTTCCTTTCCACCATTTTTCCTTAACTAATGTAAATCCAAAAAGTTTTTAATACGACTAAATCAAATTTGCCTCATTTACTGAATATTTTGCAATGCGAGGCCATTCCACACATTTATGGGACGACATCTGGTTTAAAAAAAAAGAAGTCGTACGTTACACTCGCGATACAAAGTTTCCTCTTCATGCAGAGGAAAAAAAGAAGAGTTTTTACCTCTTATTCTTTATTAAGTATTTCGCTATTTTTTAAAATTATTTTATTAAGTAATTTTTATTTATTTCTTATTTCCTTACCTTTTATTTCCGAATCAGATAATTTCGGTTTCTGCTCTCGTCGATGAGTTAAATTTGCCGTGTAAATTTAACTGTTCACGGTTTTCCTCTCTTAATTTTAAATAAGGGAAAACTCTCTCTCTCTCTCTCTCTCGGCGACATTCAAAGAGTTGTCAGACACATACACAGAACAGACATCCAATTACAGAAAACACGCTCACACACTTGCCTGTCTTGTTAATACAGTATGTCTAAAAATAAAGTAGAAAAATATTTTGTAGAAAAACATAATTTCATAAGAAAAAAACTTTAAAAAAATGCATTTCATGGATTAAGTTGGGTAGAGTTGCATTCCTGCCGACCCAATTTTTTTTCTCTGGATGGATGCATGTGACGGATGAGGGCATCGTGTGAAAAATGTGATTTCTGTTCTTAATTCTTGTTTCCACCGCTTTCCTGTAGAAGCATTTCGTCACTTTGTCGACCTGATGGCTTTGGGCGTAGCGATACCTCTGTAAATAGAGCTGTAAATATTTTGTATAAAATCAAACTCATATGTTCGAGGTTTTTGTGACGATACCAAGTGGTTGATGCGCGATTGGCACAAGTATATTATTGGTTAGTTCATACAGCGGTGCTACCTCATGTACGATCTCTGTGCATGGTGTAATTGTAGAACTAACTTATATATTCTTCTCTTTCCTGTAAAATTTTCTTGGTTACTTTTCCAGGGTCAAGGTATTTTCTTCAACCTTTTTTCGTACCCGGGAGGGAACGGAGAGTGAGGAGAGTGCCTTATGCTTTTATATCCAGTTTTCTATTGCTGTTAGAATAGTTAAAAAAATTAACAGTTTAATAACAGAACCTCCCCGAGTGGCTCGAAAGGCCTTTGAGGCTTTCTCTTGTCCTTGTAACTCTCTCTCTCTCTCTCTCTCTCTCTTTCTGTATTTTATATATATATTATATATATATATATATATATATATATATATATATATATAGTGGTTAGCATCGCTGACAACGAATCCACCGGCCCCGAGTTTGAATCCCAGCGACGGTAGACGGCGTGGACTTCACCCAATTATTCATATTTCTGTACAATAAGAATTAGGGGCCGACCGATAGTATTCCCAAAGTATCGGTGCCGATACCGATAGTTAGAGCAAAGTATCGGCCGATACCGATATCTGTCCAAAATATCAAAATAGGATTGAAAGAATGTAATTCGACACATGTACTGTAATTCAAAACATATATTTGAAGAAATGGAATTCACAAAATAAAAGTCATATAATGGAAACAATATGTAATTAAAAAATTGTAATTCAAAAAGTGTAACTCAATATAACAGTTCACTCAATAATGAAAATTGAGGAACTTCAGATTTTTGGAGAGGATGATTTGTTTCTCAGCGTTGATTGGGGTGATGTTGGCTCGTTCTGCATTGATAACATCTCCAGCCGTTGAGAAAAACCGTTCAGAGTCAACTGATCCAGAGGGGCAGCTCATGCACTTCTCAGCAACTTTGGCAATCTCTGGGAAATCAGCAGAATGTTCTCGCCAGAAAATGAATGGATCCCTATCCCCAGCAATCCGAGGTTGCGACCAATAGGCGTCATGGCTGCTTCCACTCGTGCGTCTGGGACAGTGAACCTCGTGTCCGTATCCCTTGTTTGGGGTTCTTCAACTAGAATAGGACGAACGTGATCGTCGAGATCGCTACCTTCTGAATCGGAAAGGTTTTCCCAAAGACCGATTTCCTTGGACGGAGAAACCGGACCACTTTGGCGGCGTTTCACGGCAATTGGGCCTCCAATACGCTTTCGTTGGCCCCCCTCCATGTGACTGCGTATCTCTTGTCTCAACAATTCCTTGGCCTTTTCTCGTATGTCGTCGTCTATCAGCCCAGCTCCTTTGAATCGGGGATCAACTGCTGTGGCTAGCAGCAGTTTCTCATTTGAATTATGCTCTTGAAATCTCTGTTCGAGAGAATCGCCCAGCTGGCTCTTCAGAATCTTGACACCAGCATCATTCACTGAGCATGCTGCACAGATTCCTTTTGACAGAGGTTTGACTGTAGGTAAAACTTCTGATAACAGCGAGTTTTCCTCACTGATTTTGAGCGTTGCAGTTTTGAAGACAGCAAGCACGTCAATAACCTTGACCATAAGCTTCCATTGCGTTGAAGTCAATGTATTTTCCAGGGGCCATTCGACGTCATATTCAATGATAGCTTGCTTTTGGGAAAAGAGTCGCTGCAACATTTCCAGCGTGTAATTCCATCTGGTTGGCACATCTTGAATCAGCTTCAGTTGAGGAGTTAATTCTTCTTTGAATTTGATGTAGGCGCTGCGTCGCTTCGGGAGAGTGGCGAAAATGACCGACGATTTTCCGAGCCGTTGTCAAAAGATTAGCCACACTCGGGAGGTTCAAGCAGCCATCCTCTATCACACACGAACACACACGTAACTTCTAGAGCAGCCGGGAAGTTTCTATTTGGAAAACGCCCGTTTCTTTTTATTCTTAGAAACAAAAAACTATCGGTATCGGTAGCTACTAACCATCTGTATCGGTACCGATACCGATATATCGGCCCGATACCGATACAACCACCGGTCGATGCCTAATAATAATTGCTTTTTAGTGAAATGAGTACTCCGGGTAGTCTAGTGGTTAAGACGCTGGGCTTCTGATCGGGAGGTTGTGAGATCGTCCGAGCGAAGACTGTAATTTTTGACCATCCATGGTAGGTCGTGATTCGGATTCCACGTTAAGCTGTAGGTCTAAGGTGCAGCAGCAACCTTGACCTTCGTCAGAATGAACAATTCAGGCGGAAGCAAAACGAAGGTAAACAAGATATATATATATATATATATATATATATATATATATATAAATGAAATACCTTGTCTTTTGTATTCGTCTCGTAGCGACAAGCCGGTCTGTTGCTGTTTGCCGTCTTTTGTCCTTTGATATTCTAAAAGGAATTTGTGGCTGTACACGAATGAAATTATTTATCTAAATTGTAACTTGTGTGTAAATAACATGTAAATTTCACCAAATATTTGTGCATGCCTTTAAAGAAAGCTAAATTTATATATAAATATACAATAATTTATTAGTACGTGAATTGTCATTGTATTATAAATATTTATCATATGGACTATGGTCTGCCAATAAACTTTTTCATTTTTATTTTTATTTTCATTTATATTCAGGTTTAAAATATATTAAAAAAATCTAGTATTATTAAAATGTATATCTTTTGTACCATCCTGTATTAAATTCGTTTATACATTTTTATTGTATGTTTTGATTGATAAAGGTATAAAAGAAGTAAATTGGTTTTTGTTGTACTTTAACAGATAAATGAATTAGCTGATTCCGCCATATCAGATCTACAATATATTCGTTCCCATCTTCCATTCGTGAGAATAATAATAATAATAATAATAATAATAATAATTATTATTATTATTATTATATTATTATTATTATTTCCAATTTTATATAAGTTAGTAAATCAAATTAAATTTTTGTTGCCTTTGCAGTCTACATTTTCTTTAAAGAATGTATGGCTAACTTTTTTAAATAATTTCCTATCACACAAAAATCCCTGGCAACCAGGATTGTCTGGTATGAATGGTGTCTGCACAACTGACAGTTTAGTTATATATATATAATATATATATATATATATATATATTAGGGTGGTCCAAATCCATAGGGGGAAATTTCAAAATTGTCTTAGATAGTCTCCACAAGTGTCGTTTTTGTCCATTTAGTGTCCACATGGTCTGTGCAAAATTGCAGCGTGATTGGTGAATATTTAGAGGTCGCCCCACTCTGAATATATATATTATATAATGTACTTTTTCTTCCGTAGGTCCGATGGCTCAAACTCGATCAATTCCAAAAGTTTGGCTTCTAGGGATGGCAACTGGAACTTATCCACGTCAATGCTCCCTACATGCCTTGACGCCCTCCTCTTGGGCAATACCACCACATCAATCAAAAGCAAACCACCTCCGACAGTCTGAACCAGGCATGCCAGAGGGTGATTGAAGTCTGGACCCGAGCGCGGATCCCAACTCAACGGATCGACTCCTGTGTCCGTAAGCTTTCAAAGCTTTTAGACCGCTACAAAACACTCAAGAAGCACAGGACCAGGCAACGTGCCAGCGATAGAATGAATGAAGACATCTTCAAAGCGGACATCCAGGAACTGTTTGACATCGCAACCAGTGATGCCATGAGCACAATCGTCAACGTTGAGGACCGAAATTTCCTGTCCATGCAGCGCAAGGACGTCAATTTTTGCAGCATGGCTGGCATTGATAAGGAAACGACTACACAAGAGGACAGAAAGCGATCCAGAATGGAGAAGGAAGCCAAGAGGAAGGCAAGGCATGAAGCAACACAGAAAGATTTGGAAGAAGCAGGAGTGTCATCAATTGATCTTTCCTCTTCTTCTTCTTCCCTTTTTCGCAAGACGACGACGACTATAGACCATCGGTTCCGATTCCTTCTTCGTCTGAAGCTCCGGCACCAAAGCGTCCCAAGAACAAGGTTACGAACATTTTCCAATCTCTAGAAGTCATTGGAGCAATGGATCGCACCAATCTTTCTGACCGGAATGCTGTTTTCGTAACTGGAGCTGTATTACAGGCCGCGGGGCATGATCTGTCTGGGATGACGTGCTCTCGGAGCTCTATTCATCGCTACAGAGAAAGTGGGCGAGAACAGGCAGCTCGAGAAGACCTAGAATCATTCTCTCTAGAAGACCCTGTCCTTCTCCATTGGGACGGAAAGCTTCTCCCCGGCATTGAAGGGAAGAAGACGAATGTGCATCGGATAGCAATCCTTATAACATTCAATGGACAGGAGAAGCTGCTTGGTGTCCCAAAGATGAAACAAGGAACTGGAGAAGCACAGGCCCAGGCATGCCTTCAAACTATGAAATTATGGAACGTGGAACAGCATGTGAGAGGTCTCGTCTTCGATACCACTGCGTCAAACACGGGTTTACATCGCGGAGCCTGTGTCAGGATTGAAGAAGCATTAGGTCACGAGCTAGTTTGGATCGGTTGTCGACATCATATACTTGAAGTCGTACTTGCTGATGTCTTTGCCTCAATATTTGGCTCAACAGGAAGTCCTGAAACAGGCCTTTTTAAGCGATTTCAAAAGGAATGGCCATCTCTCTCCCACGAAGCATTTGTCTCAGCATCGGACAGCTTGTTCGAAAACCCTCAACTCCAAGAGATGAGAAAAGAGATGCTCACTTACTTACCTAACGCTCTTCAGGCAAGCCAACCTCGTGACGACTACAAGGAGTTCCTTGAACTATCTTTGCTCTTCCTGGGGGGAAAGACTGGTGGTCAACTCTTTATCCGAGCTCCGGGTCCCATGCACCACGCGAGATGGATGGCGAAGGCGATTTATGCGCTCAAAATCTACCTCTTTCACTATCAATTCAAGCTCACAGCACGCGAAGAACGAAACGTGACTCAGCTGGCTTTATTTGTCAGTCTGATTTACGTCAAGTACTGGCATGAAGCGCCAATGGGGACACAAGCTCCTCTCAATGATCTCAAAATGCTGCATCTTCTGGAAAAATATCCACACGGAGGAGCTGCACAAGCGGCGAAGACAGCTCTAAGACGCCACCTGTGGTACTTGTCGGAGCATCTGATTGGACTGGCCTTCTTCGATAATAGGATCGATCCTGATACCAAAAGGAGAATGGTTCAACACCTCCAACATCCCCAAAAGAATGGCTGCCCCCGACGAATCGACATGGCGGAAGCTGGTGTTGAAAATGATGTGGCATCCTTCGTCACGAAAAGGACATTGACCCTCTTTGATGCCTTGAAAGTTGGAGGTAAGGAGGAAGCGCGCCAGTTACTTCAAAAAGATCCACGGGAATGGCCAAATGACAAGAACTACAGGGAACTTAGAGATCGCGCCTTAAAGATGAAAGTCGTCAATGATGCTGCCGAGCGAGGTATTGCTCTCGCACAACGCTACAATGACACTTTGACACGAAACGAGGACCAGAAGCAGTACCTCCTACAACTCGTAGCCGCCCACCGAAAACAGATACCAATACCATCCAAGGCGACTCTGATGCAGAAGAAATAATGAAGATACACCCATTATCATGTCCTATTGTCTTACTGTTTTCTTTCATATTCTTTGAGAACCAAAAAAAATGTAGTTATTCAGTTGTCTATATATTTTCCCAAATTTTAAAAAAGGGGGCAAGTGGGGCGACCCCTAAATATTAACCGAATAACGTGAAACTTTGCACAAATACTGTCCACACCAAGAGGCATAAAACCAACCTTGTGGAGAGAACTTAGTCGATGCTTTAACTTTTTGGACCACCCTAATATATATATATATATATATATATATTATATATATATATATATATAATATATATAATATATGGGATGAATTTCACAATTAAACACGTGAAATGAATAATGATGCAAACCCACAAGGAAAAAGTAAAATGATTTCAAGGCCTTTCGTGTATTCAGAAGTACACCTCGTCAGATTCCCTGACGAGGTGTGCTTCTGAATAAACGAAAGACCTTGGAATAATTTTTCTTTTTCCTTGTGGGTGTGCATCATATATACACCTTACCTTACCTTACAACCTTACAAAGGTTCCTTGCGATGATTCCTCATTTCGCGAAGGTCAAGCTTGTCGCCTCTTTTCTCGAGTTGGCCTGGTGAAGTAGCGAGTTATATATTATATATATATATATATATATATCGTAAACAACGACGCTTGTATAGGAGAACATTCCGCGCAAGTAGTATAGCCGCAAAAGGGGAGAGTGCAAGAATGTTGCAAGTGATTAGGTAATGTTGCAAAGGGGTGTGTGAGTTGTTGCAAAGGGGTGTGTGGGTTGTTGCAAAGTGGGCGGGGGGGGTGTTGCTAAAAAAAGAAAAAAAAGAAAAAAAATTCCCCCAAAGTGGGATGCTGCAGGTGCAACAAGGAAAACTTGGAGGCGGCGTTATCCCCCAAGAGAAAGAAGGAGGAGAGAAAGGAGGAGGAGAGGTGTTCACCTGGCAGGAGCCAAGTGCATATTAAGACTTCAGCCGAGTAGGCGTTGTTTTATAGGCTCCTAATCAGCCAGTTGGCTGTAAATGGCTTGAGTTGCCAGATAGCGCCATGTATTCATTTAATTCTAATCGAAGACTGAGTTGCCAGATACCACTTTTTAGCATTATTATTGTATACACTATTATAGACTCCTAATCAGCCAGTTGGCTGTAAATGGCTTGAGTTGCCAGATAGCGCCATGTATTCATTTAATTCTAATCGAAGACTGAGTTGCCAGATACCATTGTATACATTATTATAGACGCCTAATCAGCCAGTTGGCTTAGAAGGCTTAAATATTGCCAGATACCGCAATACCGTTGTATGCATTATTATATTTCTTAAAAGAATACCGGTAGTAGGTTTAGAAGGCGTAACATGATATAATTAAGTAAAACAACATTGCATCATTCTGTTTATTATAAATATATAGAAAATAAATATACTTTTCAATTGAGGAATATGCATATAACAGTACAGGAAATATATACACACAATTATGGAGATCTATATAAAATAAAATATACATTTCAAATAGAAATATGCATATAATCGTACAGGGGAAATATCACGCAAAATATATATAAATACAATTCAATAGAAATATGTACATAATCGTACAGGAGAAATATCAAGCAAAATATATATAAATACATTTCACTTTTTTTCAAAATACTAAACTCGGTCTTAATCGAGTATATAAAATAAATATACATTTCAAATAGAAATAAATATACATTTCAATAATAATAGAAATATGCATATAATCGTACAGGGGAAATATCACGCAAAATATATATAAATACATTTCACTTTTTTTCAAAATACTAAACTCGGTCTTAATCGAGTTTACAATTACATCATTATTGCTCTGCATTACGCAGTATATGCGGCTTAATAATATTCACCGCTTAAAGTATAGGGAAACCTGTATTCGATATGAAGGGCTTTCATATCGTTCAGTACTATTTTTGTTCCCACTTTACAACCGGTTGGTAAGTCATCTTTAAATACGTCTAGAATACAATCAAAAGCACGCACAAAGAGTTCATCGTTAGCTACATTATTAAACACAAGTTTATAAACACGCTTTTCCAATCGAGGGTTTATTTCTACCGACTCGAGCTTTTCAATCGTGAACTCACTCAACATAGCGGCAATTGAAATAATCTTCTAAATCGTTACGACAACTGCGCGTTATATAAAGAAATAGTTCTTCAGGGTGAAAGGTGTAGGTGAGCTCAGCCTTGTACCGATCAATTGCTTTGTACCAAAGTTCATGGTATTTCAAAGAGTCTAAACTTTTTAAATAAACGTCCAGCACTAGACCATTCTCACCAGCCCTACACTCGGTAAACCCATCGAGCAGAGCGGTGTATGCGTATTCAAGTACTTTATCAAAATAAAGCATGTCCGTAACACGCGCGTCTAATATAGGTTTCAGCTTGCGGAATCCGACGATTTCAAACATTCTGTCGAGGATGAAACGGTTTCGCGTAGGAACAAGAGCGTTATTATCAGAAGCATTCTTCCACATCAGCCGTATATCAATGCACGGCCGATCGTTATTTATACACAACGTATATACAACGGCGTATGAGGGTGCGTCACTAATCTGCTCTCTTCTTGTACCTACGTTAGCAGGTATTTTATAACGATCTTCACTCCACTTCTCAACTATCAAGAAGATTCTATTCATCTCCTCGACACTTAAATAAACCCGTTTGTTTGTTTGTCTACATTCCGTTTCCAGTACATAGCTAATGGTACCGGAATTACGCCTGAACACGCGTAACGATTTCGTCACGGACACATCGTACGAGGCGTTGAGAATGCTGCTCAAAGGAAGTTCCATCGTATTCGAGGAGCGCACGTCCACTCGGTTCAAGCTCTGAGATAACTATGAGCCGTGTGAGGCACGCAGGTAGGCAGGAATGGTTCGACGGGCGGCTGACTCGATGATACGTGAATGGGCTTGTTCGTATGACCACGAGTCGAATTGTTGTACATATTTCGGTACAAGAATTAATTTCATCACTACCAGCCTACGCACCAGACAGTTTGGATAAGAACTAGGAACATTTTATGTTTTACTAAACATCTCCACACCGGCGCACTATTTGAGAGGAACATATGTTCATATTTTTCCTTTCTGCCCATCAAACGATACTCGTCTCTAAACTCTGTTAAAAATTCACGCAGGGCACAAGCCACAACCTCACTACGAACCTCATCATGATATACGTTAATATAGTGATAAAAATACTTAAGATTGTCCATGATCACGAGATTCACATTTTCAGTCGTAGGGTATGAGTAATCGACATGGTGTAGCATGACGTAATACCGCTTGTCACACCACCCATCAGCAAGACTCATTATCCATACCTGCTGCTTCTCTTCTGCACGCGTTGTTTCTTTTACTTCACGGTGTATGTGAGACTTTATAAAGTTTAGCTCTGCAGTATACTTCAGCACATCGTCTGTGCAAAGAAAGCCTTCAACGGTCTCACCAGAACATCCGTAGAGTATTTGTACATCTTGGAACTTCGCACAATCCAATGTGTTTTTAAAAGAGGCATAGGAGGGAGGAATAGGAAGTTTTTCGGTATCCACCACATCCTCGCACTTTACTGAATACCATTTCGTAAACGTTGTGCAAGCAATATTAAAGGTAGCCATTTGAATACACGTCTGATCTGAATACATGTCTGATCTCTCGGGCTTACTGCGGTCGACTGACCACGCAGGGACTCCCAGATAGTAGCATGACTCACGGTCTTACACTGGGCGGAGCTTAGAACTTTCACCTACACACACACACACACACACACAAAGGAGAAAGTGAAACGCTATTTGAAACATGATTTATTTAACAAACGAGATATTCAAGTTATATATATTTACAAATACGATTTAATAAACGAGATATTCAAGTTATATATATATATATTTACAAATACGTGTAATAAATCAATTTTACAAACACGATTTAATGAACGAGATATTCAAGTTATATATATATATATATTTACAAATACGTGTAATAAATCAATAGATACGATTATATACAAGACGTGTGAGTTAACAATAGAAGCATCATTGGTATCCAAAGGGTACGGTATCATAGGTACCAGGTAACTGGTAACGTTTCCTATAGGTGTTACGGCACACCTTCGTACCCCTAAGTTCCTTCACCCCCCAGCTTCTGCGCCCGAAAATTGTGGGTGCCTACAATTAGTTGGGGAGGTTGTTCATCATCGTCCAAACATACTAGATCCTTCAACGACTCAAAGTTAACAACCTCCCGATTCGCATGGTTGAGCGTAATACCCTTTGCCTTCACGATATATTTCATTCCTCCCCCACCCTGACCCGTACCGCATAAGTTTTAGGTCCTGTTGAGGCAAAAGAGTCGGCGTATGCGTTGTCCCCATACTCATCCTTGATCTCATCAGTGAGCTCGCCGAGGAACTCCCCAATAGTGGGCATGTATTCACCCTCCCTCTCTGTGAATATCACGCTATCTGTATCGGCATACAATACTCTCCGCCCAAGAGAATGCAATAGACCCCAAAGTTTTATACGGGCGTAGGCTGTTGTGAAGCTGGCCACAGGTATGTTTGTAACCCTTGAGGTATCTGTGGCAAATTCAGTGTTGTTGTACTTTATTACGTAAGTATTACCTACATTTACGATCTCCATGACCTCTTTATCGGGGGCATTGGCATAATCCCAGACATCGCTATAACTTTGTGCCAAATGAATGGTCCCTCTGCAGGTATTCTGCGCAAATTTTCCCCATAGACTGTTTAGACACAACTTTGCACTAAAGCGCTTGTCAGGATTCTTTACAATTTGGACACGATCAAGTTGTATACCTTCGCGGTCGCGGTAACGTTGAATATAGGCAGACTTTTCATCTTCGGTATCAACTCCTCGCGGATACCCTGATGCCTCAACCTTATCCTTCAAAAAGGTGTTTATATATGGTGTGAAAAGGTTGGGCAGCTTCTGAAACCTCCACACCTCATGTATCTTCAGTATTCTATAACCATGGCGTACGGCTAGGGCCAACTCAGGACTTGTATATACGCCTCTGATCTTACGCTGGTGGGGTATATGGTTACATTCGCCGTTATCCTCTTCCGCGCACTTCACGCACAGGGGAAACATGAGCTTGTCGTCGATAACGACAGGTAAGATCGGCATCCATAAATTGCGTGGGGGGAGTACGTCTACGAAAGAGAGCCCAAAGTAACGATCATTCAAATTTTTTGAAAATTCATTGATGGAGGGTAGGCTAGGTCCCACCAGTTTCTCAGGAGCGCCCACGGGGTACGGATTGCTCTTCATCACGTATGGGTATAAAGAACAGAAATCGTAGTAATGGAGCTTCACGCCCTCCGTATGTGGAAAGTATAGTTTGAAAGGATTTGTACGTCCTCCAAACAAGCTATCACCACATTTGAGAGGATCCAGCACCATTGAACGCTTGATCGTTTTTATTTCCTCACGGTACACCTCGTCCGTCTCCATCCGTGCATCATATTCATGCTCCCACAAGACTTTGTGAGTGAACTGTGATCCTGTAAGTTGATCGCGGGTGCGGGTTGATGCGAGACAGTCGGCAGGAGACCTACCGTGGATATCTCCGGTGATTCCGCACTCAGGACGGGGGCATCCATGCCAACAGCAACCGTTAAAGGAGTACACAGTCTTCACACCAGTGCCACGGTTTTCACTTAACCCATCAACCCAAAAAACACGTCCATTAATCTTAATGGGCACTTCACCCGTGTTGCGGGCGTGCTTTATGTATACACCTGTCTGTTGCTGTAGGTGTATGAGCCAGTAAATAGCCTTGTGTCCGTAACTGCGGGGGTTGTTTCGGTGAATAATGGCTAAGGTGTCTTTAGGCATGAAGTTATTCTTGAACACCGTAAAACATAATGATGCGATGGTGGTTGCGACTTGTAGTGGATCGCATTTGAAACGGGCTATGTACATCCTTCTAAAGGCCTGGAAACATACTCTAAGCACGCGCACATCATTCACGCAATAACGCTCACATTCATCAGCTATATTATAAGGGTTACTTTCATTAAAACTGTCGTAGTATCGATCAAAGTCTTCACGTTCATCCATACAGTCAAAATAATGTTTGGGGGGTGGTGGGCCTACGTAGTTTAAAGTCTCGCTGGTGAGGAAAGTTTAAGGGAAGTATCCTTTGGAAACTTCAGCTGCTACTCCCATCACCTTGGGTAGCTTTGCTAATTTACAAGGTGTGAATAATAAAGTATCTTTAAATTGTACATTGCCTCTTATCTGCATCTGTATTAATTTGTTGCCTCTTTTCAATGGATCACCTGTAATATCTCAGAGGATTCGTGTTCAAGCAACTCCTTATAAAGGAACTGCGTGTCAAACTTTGCCCCGTTATGGGCGAGAATATACACAGTTTTTTTTGAACTTGTCGGCTAACTTGACAATATAGGACACAAATAGTTTCACAGGACTATCGCGGACATTCGTTTTAAAAAACGTTTGTCCGTTTACCACATTTGGGGCACTCGTCACATTCGATACCCATACACTCATCACAGATGGTCTGGCTCACAAGTAAATGTGGAATTACCTCTTTGGTTTCAGCGTTCGTATATGTTTCTATATCGTAGTATACAGTTATACAAGGGTTATTTTAGGCTTAGCATCTTTCATATAACATACATGCTTTACTCCATCAGCCTTATATTCCTCCTGGCATGTAGGACAGTGAATTATGTCACACTTGTGCTTAAATTTCCCCCAATTATCCATTGTGTGAAACATACCACATTCACAGATTCTCATTTTCCTGCACGTGCCAATTGATTTATGGAAATCAAAAACAGATATTATTGAAAAATGTGCGTCTACACACATCACAGTCTCTCTTCTCAGCTTCAACTACACGGCTTTCACATTTGGTGCTTTTACACTGCTCACATACCATGTGACATTTTTACAATGTCTCACTATATCATCCGCAAACTCGAGGCACCCCTACACAAATCATGATGTCTCCCATATTTCCGACTTTTGTCATAACTAGCGTAAAGCCCCTTATATTACGGATGGGGAGATACGTTGTCCCTGACAATCCTAAAATAAGTAGGGGTCTTGTACGATCTCTCACACAGCTTTTAAAAACATACACAGGCCTACGACGATCATCCAACCCAAACACAACTATGCGGACATTCATTTCCTGTTCTACCCTTCTCAGCTCTTCAGGACCCATATTACAGTCAAATTCAAGTTCACAGTCTACAGCTAGTTTACGGGCACGCTCCACGACTGTAGGCAACCAAATTTTTTGAGTTCGTGTATTTTGTACAGTAAACATACGTGCTAAGAGTACTGCTATAAAGCCGCAACCACGATCGACGTTTATATGCTTTCGGTAAATAGTCGGAGAATTGAAGTTAAGAGTATACGGTATGGCACTATGACCCGCAACACGGTATACATGGTCAATATTTACCGTGAAGTTGTCCATATTGAAGGCTATACTACTTTGGGCGGCTGCATTATACGTCCTAATATATATTCTACATCTTCAGCCGCCAAACGTCTAAATGGCACTATCACCCAATAATCGTCTACATCACCGTCATCTGACCCGAATCCAAAGGACAGACTCGTCCTGACTTCACGCTCGTCACGATTCTGAAGAGCAAACTCTATAATATGCTGTACAACCCGGCGTAACCCGCGCTCAATTCCATTGCTATACATGACTCTAGGGTCGACCCTGACTCTATACCGATTTCTAGTCAAGGCTGGGGTGGAGGCTGCGGATCGCACCAATTCGAGCGTTATACCATCCTCAACAGAACGGGGGCGGCAGATGAATTAGGGGGTATATTAGAGGAAGGTGCTGCTGGGGAGTCTGTTGCGTAGAAGGTTGAGGGTTGGGGCTCTATTATTGTAGACTTAACAGAACGGGGGGCGGCGGATGAATAAGGGATATATTAGCGGGAGGTGCTGCTGGGGGGCTTGTTGCGTAAGAGGTTGAGGGTTGGGATCTATTACCGCTGCAACAGGCGCGTATTTCGGGCGCTTTATACCTGACGTGGGGTTCTCATACCTCCGCTTTGGACGTGCTACCGGTATCGCTGGTGAGGGGTCGTTGGCAGGGGAGGAGATCACAACTACACTGTCGTCGAGGTCATCCATAATGTCAGTGATGGGCTGCTCTACCTCATCGTCATTCACGGTTCGTGGGAGAAGAAATATAAGGAACAGCACTCAAAATTTGTAATATTTTGTAAATGACCCACTTAGGAGTGTGACGTGTTAGAAATGGACTCTGTAGAAAAATTCAGATTCACGAGCCCATCCACATGTATTAATCTGGACCTACAGGATGTGTAAAACTGTGTTTATGCTTAAAATCATTAAAGAAAAGGGAGACATGTTCTCGAAATTTGTGCGTAAAGTTATATGGTGCTATTCGACGTATCAATCAGTGTTCAACGAGTACCAAGATGATATTTGTTCACAAAGGCGTATATGACGTTAATTCGTTAAAGGGAAATGAACATACAATCATTGTAATTGACGATCTCATGTTGGAGATGGATAAAACGTTTGCCGAGACATTTACAGTATTCTCCCACCATCTTAACATAAGCGTGTTCTTCATCAATCAGAATCTATTTTCAAAAATAGATACATGCGCGATGTGTCGTTAAATACGCAATATCTAGTCTTATTCGCGCAACGTAGAGATGTATCACAAATTGGGGTATTAGCCAATCAAATGTTCCCGAATCAGCGTAAGGAGTTTTTGGAAGTTTATAAGAAGCTACAAGCACGCGTTACGGATATTTGCTTTGCGACCTTCATCCGCGAAACACTTAGAGTGCTTCTGCGAACGAAATATTTCCAAACGAGCCTGAAACGGTGTATATTCCAGAATGACAAAGAGACTAAAGAAATACCGTGAATTAATAAAAATCTATCATCGACTGCCCGGGCATTGCAGCAGATGTTATTAAAAATATCGATGCCGACTTTTAAAATGCATCTGTGAAATCGGTCTTAACGTTATAAATTGCAATGTATCAATTGAAACCATCAGAAGGCTCGCCTACGCCGCTACAAGAACATAATACGTGCACTCGCTCGTAAAAGCCAAACTGTAGCGAAGAAAAACGAATTATTGTACAAACAGGAGGGTCATATTCTCCCCATCTTATTTCAGTTTTGGGTCCTTTACTGACTAGATTAATATAATGAAGAAAGTGGTAGTGATTCCCACGAGGTGTACGCTTCACTGCAAAGGAATCCAGACACGTATCTAGATCCCCGTAAAAGCAGACTTAAAAGAATGGAAAGAGAATTGTTAGCCCTATTAAAACAGTGAAAAAAACACCTGATGAGAAAAGAATCTTATACCAAGAAGCTCTGTAGAAATTTCTTCACGAGTACGAAAATTATAAGAGCCTACAGAGATTCCTGTGGTTATTAGGCACAGCACGGGGGACGATGGACATGGCGACATAGGATCTGAGCCCGACGATACAGCTGACCAACCAAAAAGATTAGCCACACAACATATCGAACATGTATTAAAAAAATACCCTCCCACTTACATTGAGGAGTAAAGGCTTAAGTCTTTATAATCTATTGAATGAGGATCCCGCCATACAATGGACCGATACAGGGGAGATCATTGTGGAAGGATCAAAGGTACAGGGATCGAATATCGTAGACATTGTCCATGATCTGGTGAGAAAGTGGGATAGGCCGTCACCATCAGGATGGAAGCATATTAAAGCAAGACTACAACAAATAAATGTCCTAAAACGTTGATAGGAAATCTGAACAGGTTAAAAGACTTGGAGCATGCAACGCCTGTGACACAATTGAAGGCGCCGTCACCCCCGGCGGTAACACCTTTGAAGAGGAGCAAGAAGAGGTTAAACCAACCCTACCACGTGCCTCTAAAATACGCAAATGGCTAACGTATTAACTAAACGCTATTATGACATTTCTACCCCATCCTCTTACGGCGGCGTAGATAGACTGTACAGAAGTGTTTACGGAGTAGAAAAAAAGATGTTGAAAGATTTTCAGGGAGGAGGACGCTTATACGCTTTCATAAGCCTGTGAGAAAAAGGTTTAAAACAGCCAAGACAACGGCTTCCTCGATTGATTCTATTTGGCAAGCAGATTTAACAGACATGCAAAGATATTCTGTGTATAACGATGGTTACCGCTACATTCTAATAATAGACGTATTCTCTAGATATCTGTGGCTAGTTCCTCTGAAAAATAAATCACCTGAAACAGTTGCTAAAGCCACCAAACGCTAATGTTAAAAGAAAACAGGGTTCCTGGCTATTTTTGTACGGATATGGGAAGGAATTTATAGGCCGTGCTTTTCAGAACATGTTGACAGAGTTAATATCAGATATTACACAACCAATTCTATACATAAGGCTTCTTTAGCTGAAAGAGTTCAGCGCACCATAAAGGAACGCATGCACCGTTATTTTACACATAAAAACACACAGATTTTCTAGACATTCTGGAATCATTGGCGTCATCCTACAACCGCTCACACCATCGCACGATTGGGACAACAACCTAACGAAGTTTTAGAAAGAGGTACGCTCCCGAGAAGAGATGGATCACCACCACCACCACACTCTGCGCGTTCAAAATCATGATTACGTAAGGCTGTCGCGTTCGGGGAACAAATTCGCAAAGGGTTTGAGCAAGGATGGACACGCGAGATTTTTAAAGTTAGGGGGTGAGACCTAAAGGTGAGATAATGATGTATACATTGAAGATTTGAATGGAGAAGAAATCTCAGGAGGCTTTTACCGCGAGGAATTGCAGAAAGTTGCGTTTAATTTAGGAAAAAATGTGTTTAAAATTGAGAAAATTTTAGGAAGCAAAGGTTCAGGAAAGAGAAAAATGTACCTGGTGAAATGGCTAGGGTACCCAGAAAGCTTCACACCTATATAAAAGCTGATGCAATAATGAAGCTTAAATAGTATGCAACATGGCTCCTAACCATTTCTACGTCACACTCCCGTCCTCCTCGTCCCTGTCTGTACACCCTAACAAACACTAGCCAACTGTGTAACAGAACTCCATGGGCACATTGAATTGGGTCGTGATTCGTATGAGGTGGGGATATGCGAAATTCAGCTGGACACCGTCTTTTAAATATGAACATAAAGAACCGTTTACGATTCTTAGAGACATTGACGAGTGTGAAAAAGCTGGGGTAGCTATGGATGAAACTATGCGCATCGCTCGCGACTAAGATTGCACGGTATTACAGTACAGAAGTAAGACTAGGGCCGGGTCAATATGGTTCGGCCGAGGATGTTGTGAGAGGCTTAAACGTAAGTTTAAGAAACTCAAACCTTACGAATGATTTAGTATACGAAATCGTAAACAACCCTGCACATACACTAATCCTAAAATCAAAGACTAACAGACGTATTAAAGACCATAGAAAGTTCCAAATTCTAGCCAATGGCCGCTATAGCGCAGTCTTCCAAAGAGACACATTTCACGGACACAGCATGACTTGTCCAGATTAATGTATCAATTGAAGATGGAGAAATTGGCTGAAAGGTCCCCAGACATGGCTATATTTACAGTAATATAGTGGAGCATCAGTTTGTTGGGGATACCCAGGCACGCCTGCTGCGCATTGCTCACATCCCCAACCATAGAGGAAGGAGTTTGAGTATTACATATGACAGACCCCATTATGTGAATGTCGCAACTAATTTAATAACCAATATCACAATATATATAAGAAACGATTGAGGGTGAAAACTTCCCATTCGGTAACGGGAGCTTAACAGTGAAGCTCACTTTCGACGCACTGAGTTATAATGGATAGAAAGCCTTTCACCGTCTATCGAGGGATGCGATACACAGCGCAGTAGTGGACTTGGGTCCATTTTTTCATCCATACTACGTACGGCTGTTCCTTTGCTGAAGAGGGGTGCCAGATACCTTGGAAGGAAAGCGCTACAATCAGGTATTAACACTGCAGAAGACATATTGGCCGGGGCTAAACCTAAAGAGGCTCTAAAAAAAACATTTAAAGCGTACACGGGACGAAATCATCAAAGATGCAAAGAGAAAATGCGTGGTGGCGGGAAGAAGCGGGCTGCCCGGAAGAAGGGGTCACGTGGTATTAAACGTAAAAGGCTATCAAAAAAGAAGTGCTGTAAGCGAATGAAACCTATGTGATCACTTTTTTGACTGATATAAGCTAAGGACATTGATCTCATGAATCATAGTTTGTTTACCACTTGTCGCGAGAGGAGTCACTATTTCGCCATGGCACGCTTCATCCACCCATGTAGTTCACAATGCTGTAAATCGGAGCTGTCCCTTTTGAGCTACCTCCAACCCAAGTTTCTATTGAGCACAGTGACTTTATTACAATTAACCCTTTAAACACAATTAGTTCCCCGAGTGCACCTATAGAATTCGTGATACCCAGCTCAGGCCCTTACTTTTTTGATCCAAGCTGTGTGCACATGTACGCTAAGCTACGTATAGCCCATTCTGATGGAACGGTCTGCGATGACAAATATGCTGTATACCCTGAAACAAACTTTCTGCACTCCATATTCAACCAGTGTGACGTATATTTAAATCAGACCAACATATCGGCAGGCACGGGGTACTATCATCTACGAGCCTATCTGGAAAATGTCCTCAACTTTTCCAAAGAAGCGAAGGCTACCTTTTTAAGTGCGGAGGGATATTATCAAACTAAAGATGAAAATAGTATAAAGGACAAATTTAAAAATTCTAAAAAGAAAATATACGAGTGTTTTGGACGGTTGCACACAGATTTCACTTTGTGAACGGGGTGGATATGAAAATAAAGCTCACCCGCACGAGTCCTGAGATCTGCTTAAATCTGGATGCGGATCAAGAAGAGGGTGCAAAGCCCGTTGTGGTTCACATTATGGACACATACCTCCGCGTACGGCGAGTGAAATTAAGTTCACCAAAACAACTAGAAATTGAGAAAAATTTACTAAACGCTACAGTGAAATATCCTATTAACAGAGTTCAGATCAAACTATATACGGTTCCTGCAGGGTTGGCATCGAAGCAGATAGAAAACATTGCCCTGGGAAATCTTCCTAAAGGATATTAATCGGCATGCAGGACCACGCTTCGGTGAATGGAAAATATAGAAAGAGTGCCTTTAAATTCGAGAATTTCGGACTTAAAAATATAACTCTATACGTTAATGGCACTGCTTTGGGTGGAACAATGGGTACGGACTATCATCAGACGCTGTGTTACCTCTTTGTGCCAGAGCCTATAGTAATCTGACCCATATTGCAGGTGATTGTGATGAGCTTGGTAATGGGGTAACGCAGGAAGAATCATTGATCAATTTAACCTTTATCCGTTTGACATTACACCTGACTTATCTGCTAGCGTAAATACCCATTTAACCCCACAGCAGAGCGGAAAATCTCAGTGCGGCTGGAATTCGCCAAGCCTATAGACGCGCCTATTAGTGTACTAGTAATCTCGAATCGCAAGCCCTAATAGAAGTAGATAGATTTAGGAGCGTTATCACTGACTTTTAAAATGGATGCTAATACACTTCAGAAGTAATGGGGCGAGTCAAACGTTCCAAATTTATCGGCGTGTTTCCGAGAAATGAAACATGAGTTTGCCAAGTACGCGAGAATGCGGTAGTCTTATTGTGAACACAGAATCATCGGTAATGAAGGGATTCACTGGATCGCTGTCTATTTAAAAATAGACAGCGCCTGTACTATTTGATTCACTCTGTACTCAACCTGGAGTGACCCTATTATTGTAAAATTTCTCGCTCAGTTACATATTCCCGAAGTTGTATGGACCCATTTCGTATGCAGGGATATTTTACTAATGTTTGCGGAATGTACTGTGTCTCATTTCTCATGCATATGTCAAATGATAAAGAATTTATAAATTTTAAAATTTATTTGACCCGTGTCACACTCGCCGAAACGATGAAATGGTATGCAACTGATAAAAAACCGTTTTCCAATTGTACGTACTCGTTGTATATTATAAGTTTTTGTTCGTATATTTGTAACGATATACTCTGTAGTTGTTTATTGTCCTGATTTCTTTCATTTATATAATTTATGAAATATATTGTCTTCTTATCCAAAAGATCGAAAACACTTACATTATTTCGGTGTGACATTGTTGACTGATCAGTATATCATCCGTATTCCGAGATTCTTCAAAAGATTGTATAACACGTGTCAAATCCTCATCGGACCTTAAAGGATTAATGTTCATTCTTTTAAAACATATACAGAGTATACAGACAGATCCCCATTATGTGAAGATATCTTTGGTTCGAGGAATAACATTGATTGCCATAAAAAATTCGATTTTAGCATAATGGGGATAACCAAATAACATTGATTGCCATAAAAAATTTTGGCGAGTATCTATTTGACGAGATACTACAACTCTCCATATATATATAAAAACGAATTATAGACACTTACATTTCTATGGTAGTCCCTGCGTCGGATTGTAAGGAGCGTCACTGCAAATATCTTCAACGGTTTGCGTTGGAAATAATTCGCCACGGTCAATCGCATTGAAAAGATAATTGCGGTTAATGCTGCAGTATCACTTTCTTCATACAATTCCGGGGAGACGTACAGGTCCATGGTGGAGGATGTGTGACATTGCTGACTGTTCAGTATACCCCCGTATTCCGAGATTCTTCAAAAGATTGTATAACACGTGTCAAATCCTCATCGGACCTTAAAGGAATAATGTTCATTCTTTTAAAACATATACAGAGTATACAGACAGATCCCCATTATGTGAAGATATCTTTGGTTCGAGGAATAACATTGATTGCCATAAAAAAATTTCGATTTTAGCATAATGGGGATAACAAATAACATTGATTGACATAAAAAATTTTGGCGTATCTATTTGACGAGATACTACAACTCTCCATATATATATAAAATCGAATTATAGACACTTACATTTCTATGGTAGTCCCTTGCGTCGGATTGTAAGGAGCGTCACTGCAAATATCTTCTACGGTTTGCGTTGGAAAATTCATCACGGTCAATCGCATTAAAAAGACTAATTGTCGTTAATGCTGCAGCGTCACTTTCTTCATACAAGTCTGGGGAGACGTACAGGTCCATGGTGGAGGGAATGATTAATCACTGACGCGAAAATAGCTACTGTTACTCCCAACTGAAAAATATCCCCTTTTATATGCACAATCGCCAAGCTCCGCCCAAAAGACCAGATGTTCGTAGTGATTGGCTGCCGATGTAGCTGGGTGGAGCTATGACGTGTACCAATCCGCTATAACGGGACCGGATGAGTAACATAATATAAAATCGTGTTTCTTGAATTATAGGCACTTACATTTCTATGGTAGTCCCTTATATTATATTTTTACTTACAAGTTAATAGTATTGTTTTCTTGTGTTAACATAATTGCTAACTTATTTTATAATAAAGAAATTATATCCTAATTATATTTTTAAAATAGCATTCGGTTTCCACATTAAACTGTGGGCCTAAGGTGACGTGAAAACTTTATCCGTTGTCACTCTTCGAGCTAGTTGTTATTATTACTAAAGAGAAAATCATGCATGCTTTTCGGTCATACTGCTGACTCGTTTCAAATGATGCATTAACATGCTTTTCGGTCATACTACTGACTCGTCAAATGATGCATTAACATGCTTTTCGGTCATACTACTGACTCGGGGTCAAATGATGCATTAACATGCTTTTCGGTCATACTACTGACTCGTCAAATGATGCATTAACATGCTTTTCGGTCATACTACTGACTCGGGGTCAAATGATGCATTAACATGCTTTTCGGTCATACTACTGACTCGTCAAATGATGCATTAACACGTTTTTCGGGCATACTACTGCCTCGGGTCAAATGATCCTGTTATTTTAAATCCGGTTCAATAATCCTGTTATGTTGAAATGTGGAAGAGTAAGCAACGACTCCCTGACGAGATGTATTTCGTAGGTTAGGTTAGGTTAGGTCTCTTACATATAAAAACCCATTCACTAAGAGCATTGGCTTTCCTTTCTCACTAGAAACAAACTCTGCCATTTTTCGATTATTATTTATTATAATTGTGGGTATAGTTAACCTGGAAAAAGAAAGTAAATTTAAATTAGTACACTTAATTTTAAATAATATTTTGGGAAAAACTGAGTAAATGGAAATATTATTTGGATTCCTTTATTTGAACAAAACTCTCGCTCTCTTTCTATATATATATATATAATTATTAGTACATTCAGGTATGCCTACCTTATTTCTTTCGCTGATTGCTATTTAATATAATTGTGTGTATTTCTAAGAGTCGGAGTGAGGTGAGGTTTTGATCGATTTGACTGGTAGAAAGGTAAATTATGGTCAATCGAGTTGGGCAGATTCTCGGAATTCCTTTCCTCTAGCGGATTGTGTTTTGGTTAATTTCAACTTTTAAATGAATTTTCGCAAATTCTCGTATTTTTTCAATTTTTTTCGCATGGAATGAGGCTCGTGTGTTTCATAAATTTTCATCTCGTATGGAGTGAAGGGATACTTATCAGGGATTGGGGGGAACCCCATTGACCACGACGAAACCCTATTTATGAGATAAGATGAAATAGTGATTTGAGAATAATCTTTGTGCAGTTTAAGTAAATACATTTATTCAAGTAGAGGTTGCAACCTCTCCTTCCTTCATGCGAATACTGTAATGTTCTACATAATGATACAACTTAGATATTATATATATATATATATATATATATATATATACGGGTTTGGGGAATGACGATCGTCTGTTTTGAATTGTTTCATAAATTTTCATTTCCGTTCGTTTTTCCCCACTGATATTCGAATGTTTATAATGAAAATTGAGTGTGTAAAATTATTTATTTGATAAACAGAATTTAATTGGATTCATCCCAACGTCAGACCATTACTTTGGTCTTATATAATTATTTTAGGAGAATTTAATAAACATAATATTAAAGTACATTTCTTTCTCATTAAAATGTTCAGGGTCACGCGGCCTGTTTTGCTTTTTTTTTTGTTTCACTACAGATTTGTTTGTGGGTACTTCTTTTATTTATTTATTGTAGTACTTGTGTTACCTTATTTCTATACAATAATGTCTTGAAGTGAGTGATACTGACATCGTGTGTAATGATTCATTGAGGCAGTGAAACTCATTTTCTTTTCAGATATGCAAGTTACCCATAAAATTTGAAGCTAAAGTAAGTAAAGAAAACTAATTTTGATGGGAGACTTGTCTTGCTAAGAAGCCTCCAAGACTAAACTTCTCTCTACTTTTTTTTTTTTCCAACGTCAGACCATTACTTTGGTCTTATATAATTATTTTAGGAGAATTTAATAAACATAATATTAAAGTACATTTCTTTCTCATTAAAATGATGCATAATAATATATATCTAGCAAGAACAATCCGATCATTGCAAAAAAAACTGGAAAGGTATGCAATTCCAGGTTTAATAATAATAAAGATTGAGTGTGTAAAAATTATTTATTTAATAAACAGAATTTAATTGGATTAACTACCGTCATATATATTGTGGTACACAATGGATGATTAATATATGGTTTTCTGGGACACATGGCGCTATCTGGCAACTGAATACATTGCGCTATCTGGCAACTCAGCCAGAATAGAGGTTTATAAAAGACCGAGAAGCTGATGAAAGAATCATTCAAGCTCGGCTCCCAGCCGAGCAAGGACCTCTGGTCCTTCTCTTTCTGGCCCTTTGGTAAAACCCCTTAGAGGCCTCTTAGGTTAGGAAAACGAAAATAACTTGGGGGAGAACTCCTCTCTCTCCTTCAGGTGTCTCTCTCTCTCTCCTTCAGGTGTCTCTCTCTCCTTCAGGTGTACCCCTCCCCCTTGGCTCAGCCAACTGGCTGATTCTGGCTGATTAGGAGCCTATAAAACAACGCCTACTCGGCTGAAGTCTTAATATGCACTTGGCTCCTGCCAGGTGAACACCTCTCCTCCTTTCTCTCCTTTCTCTCTGGCCCTTTGGGGGGAATAGCTTGGGGGAGAACTCCGCCCCCAAGTTGCATGCCCCTTGCAACCCCGGTTGGCAACAAAGGCCAGTACTCTTTTTTTTCTTTTTTTCCTTTTTTTTTCCTTTTTTAATTTTTTTCTTTTTTTTTGCAACCCCCACCCCCCTTTGCGACAACCCCACCCCCCTTTGCGACAACCCCACCCCCTTTGCAACATTACATAATAACTTGCAACATTCTTGCACTCTCCCCTTTTGCGGCTATACTACTCGCGCAAGATGAGAAGAGAGAACGAACAAATGAAAAAATGAGGTAACCACCCGGGAATCGAACCCGGGATCTTCCGATTGCCAGTCAGATATGATAACCATTACACCACGGGCCTCACTCGAACAAATGCCGTAATTCCTCTACATACGCGCAGAAACCAATGCCCCAAGGGGGCACCTCTCGCATGCCGTATCTATATATACATTTCAACTGCAAAGAACACGCAGTATAAATAACGTAAACAACGACGCTTGTATAGGAATGTTCTCCTATACAAGCGTCGTTGTTTACGTTATTTATACTGCGTGTTCTTCGCAGTTGAAATGTATATATACAGTGTGTCCGTAAAGTCATGGTGGGATTTTAAATAGCTATATTATTGCAACGAAACATGATATTGAGATGAAAAAAAGGCAAATTGAAGAACAACTCTAAAAGAATAACTTTATTTAACGTAGTTCGATATGGGCTCCTCTGGTAGCCCTGCAGACATCTAGGCGGTGATTCAATTCCATCTCTGTGGAAATTTTTCATTAAGGAATTCTCGAACAACGTTGGCATAGTGCGGAGGAGCACCATCTTGCTGAAAGATGACATTATTGTCAATAAATTGGGGTACTGCAAAATGTTCCAACATAGCGAGGTAGTTGTGTGACGTCACAGTGGGTTCCGCGAAGAAAAATGGGCCTCGATCTCGTGCTAAAGCACACCACACATTAACTTTCGGGCTATTACGCTCATGTTCAACATAGGCATGTGGACAGCCTAGACTAACTACGAGATAAAGGTTAAGCTTAGCCTAGACTAACTACAAGATACAACTTTGAGAGTTGTTCTTCAATTTGGCATTGTTTCATCTCATTATCATGTTTCGTTGCAATAATATAGCTATTTAAAATCCCACCATGACTTTACGGACACACTGTGTATATATATTATATATATATAATATATATATATATATATATATATATATATATATATATATATATATATATATATATATATATAATATATATTTTATCGAACGAAAAATGTCATAATTTTAATACTTTTGGCTATATGAATTTTAAATTTATAAGCAACATCTCTCTCTCATAATCTTAATATAAGAATTATTTGCATATATGAGTACTCCTATTTTAAATGAAGGACAGAACTTTCAAAAGATGTACTTTGAGATTCCTCTCCTTGAAAATGTTTGATAAGATTTTTGTGTCCTTCGATAAATAATACTTGATTGCACCAACTGCCTCTGCAGCATCCTGTCTCATTTTGGGGGATTTGATAATGGAGAGATTGCTTCTTATTCCCATCCTGGCCTGATAAGAAGCTACACACGTCTGTATCAGAGAATTTGCTCACGAACCTGTCTAGTTATTTCTTGACTCTAATTAACTGCTTTTATGGATGCTTTTATGAATTTCTTGAATGTAATTAACGGCCTTTATGGATGTTCCTCAGTTCTGTTGGCCGCACGTTAAGTAGTTTTGCGGTCCTCGTATTCTGAGAGTATTTCCATCTTTGTTCTCATGGCATCCTGTCATTCTGTAACTGGGATAAAACAAAATCTACTTATCCTTGTTCTTACTTTAATGTGTTTCTATTTCCTTTTTAAAATTTGGAACATATCCTTCAAGAAATTTCCATATTAAGTATCTCTCCCGGCTTCTTCCCTAGGAGTAGGGTTTCAGAAATTGTAATTATGATCAGTGTTCTTATTCTTTCGTTTCCTCTACCTTAGGCCATAGCTTTTATATTTACAATATCTCATTTGTTTGAATGGGCTTGTGAATACTGAGCAATACTCAGTTATTGGTAAGACTAAACTCTTCTATAATTTTAGCATGATGTTTGAGTTTCTACTATGGATTCTTTTTCTTGGTAGTTCCCATTAATTTTCTTGCTGTCATAATTTTAATTATAATGCTCTCTTAATTCTGTATCTTTTGAAACAGTGCTTGTAGATAACTGACCTGAGGATTTAGTTTAATTTGTTTTTTTTGGTCTGTTTCATATTCTTTCTTATCTAATTCTATGATATCTTATCTAATTCTTATATCTAATGAGTTGGGATTTTTCTTCAATACATTTAAAATTATTTTCTTCAATTCATTTAAATAACGCACTGATGTCCTTTTGCAATTTTTCGATATCTTAATTTTATATTACACTAGGCAACAAAGATTTTGTTACAGAAGACCAAATAGGTGCTCCTAGCTAATTTCGGTATGCTGATTTCAAATCTATAATTAGATTTTTTCTATCACGTCTAGATTTTGTGTAAAATGCAAATCACTTTTAGTAAAATTTTCTACCACGTCCAGATTTTGGTTTTAATCGGCTTAATGCCAGTAATATGAAACTTGCTTTTCAAGGTTAAAGCAATTTTTTTTGCCAACTATATACAAATTCGAACAATTTTGATAAATAAAATTTATCCCGAGTTGGCAACACTGAGTCAAGAGCATAGTAACGGGCAACGGCCCAACGGTCAGTCGTTACGTGACAGTCAAGCAGAACGGTTGTTGAAGCTCTCTGCTGATGAGCAAGTGACAGGTTGTGGTGACTTGTGTGTTTTTATAGCATTTGTTTTGTACTACGGTGTGTATTTCTTTTATTTTGCACATCGTAATATTACTTTCTACGTTTTTTCAGATATTGTATGGTAATTCAAAATGGCATCAAATAGACGTGCTTGTGTAAATCACCCAGACAACTTCTGCTTTGTCTGTGGACAATATACACCTAAGCCACAACGTAGAAACATAACAACAAAGATTAAACTTGCCTACAAGTGTTATTTTGACTGTAAGTTAGGAGACCAACAGAGGGACTGGCACCACATATTTGCTGTGCACAGTGCAATTCAATGTTAATAGCTTGGATAATGGTAAAAGAAAAGCTATGCCGTTCTCAGTCCCCATGGTTTGGCGTGAGCCGAAAAATCACTTCATGATTGTTATTTTTGTTTGACAAAGATTGCTGGTTTCACAAAGAAAAACAAATCAAGATCACGTACCCAAACTGCGAATCAGCAATGAAACCAGTACCACATGATGAAACAAATCCACCACAGTTCCACCAGCAACGATAACAGACAGCAGTTCATCTGAAGATTCTGCTAGTGATATAGAAACAGGGAAAGATGGCATATATGTTCCAGATGCAAATATTTCCCCACATTTGTTAAGTCAAGCGGAGTTAAATGACTTAGTGCGCGATTTGGAATTACCAAAAAAAGGCAGAGTTGCTTGGTTCAAGACTTCAAGAATTTAATCTTCTCCAACCAAACACCAAAGTTTCCCATTTCCGCCATCGCCATTTGCAGTTTTCATCATTTTACTTACAGGAAAACCGTTTGTTTCTGCCACGATATCAGTGGTCTGATGCAAGGGATTGGCTGTCGCTATGATCCAAAAGAATGGAGACTGTTCATTGACTCTAGTAAAGCTAGCCTTAAAGCTGTATTACTGCACAACGGCAATGAAAAACCTTCAATACCTGTAGCACATGCCACTGGCCTTAATGAGACTTATGAATCGATGAAACTGCTGCTAAGACTCATCAAATATAAGGACCACACATGGAATATTTGTGGCGACCTTAAAGTTGTATCATTACTTCTTGGGTTACAGTTGGGCTACACAAAGCATATGTGCTTTTTGTGTCTATGGAACAGCAGAGATGACAAGAACCACTACAAAAAACATGATTGGCCATCTAGAACTGAACATGTTGTTGGTAAATACAATGTGAAACAGCCAGCACTTATTGACCCTCAGAAAGTACATCTTCCACCACTTCACATTAAACTTGGCCTTATGAAAAATTTCGTGAAGGGTATGGATCATGAAGGTAGTGGTTTCCAATATTTAAAGGATAATTCAAAGGAATATTGACAGATGCTAAGCTAGAAGCTGGAGTTTTCACTGGACCACAGATCCGCAGTGTCATCCACGACTCATCGTTTCCATCTAACCTAAATGAGAATGAACTAGGAGCATGGACATCTTTCGTTGAAGTTGTCAAAAATTTTCTTGGAAACCACAAAGCTGAAAACCACCGTAAACTCGTAGAAAACATGCTTAAATCTTATGAAATAATGGGATGCAGAATGTCTTTGAAAATTCATTTTTTACATTCTCATCTTGACTTCTTCCCGGCCAACCTTGGGCTGTAAGTGACGAGCATGGTGAGCGCTTCCACCAACAGATCTCAGTTATGGAAAACAGATACCAAGGTAATTTCAACCCAAATATGATGGGAGATTATTGTTGGTTCCTGCAGAAGGAGAGCTCGTCATCCTACAGCGACAAAGGAAGAGGACACACCAAAGTTTCACTTAAGAACAGGAATTTGCCTTTCAGTAGTAAACAAAATACTAACGCGCTTTGGGTGGATGGTTGGGCGCAGGGGTGATAACTCCGCCAGCGGAATTCCGCTGTCTGTCTTCAGCCAGAATAAAGGAGGAAAGACATCCCTGTTCACTAATTATTTAAGTATGCTTAACATAAAACGTGGCACGGAAAAGTAGCTTAGACGGCTTTCGTAATAGAAGCGGGTGAGAAAAAAAATGAAAAATAGGGGTTTTCGGTTACACAAAATCTGGACGTGATAGAGAAATTTTGATATCAGATCTGAAATCAGCATCACCGCTTTAGTAGGAATCAGTAGTTCACGTGTCTGTAACAAAAAAAAAGTTGAAATTTGTTGCCTAGTGTTATCTTACATATTTTCATGTCGTCCACGAAACGCGATACGACACTATTTTGGATATCCCTTTCTATGTCTGCAGTTATTATTATAAACATCAATAAGCTTCACAGAAAATAATCATATCTTTAAAACAACAAAATATGTTTTGTTAACCATTTTTTTTAACAAATAAAGCTATGGTTTAAAATATAACTGCTTTAATTAGAGTTACCATATGAACCTTGTTGGCGACATTTTGTAATATAAAAAAGAATAATTATTTCTTTAAAACAACAAAACACCCACTACCTCCGTAGAGTAACAAATTGTTTAAAAAAAAGACACGTAGTTGTTGCTTGATCAACTAAATATTTGTAACACATTACAGTATTAGCAAAATTAATTTTGTCACAAAACAAAAATGTTAATGTCTAAAATCAAAACAAAAATTTCGTTGCAACAGCTTATTTCTGTTTGAGCCAACAAAACATTTTTTTCTGTGAGGGAGCGAATTCTGTACATGATAGAACAGAACTCACGATTTATGAAACAGATTTAACTGTTCTATAATTAAAGAAAATTAAAAATTCATAATCTCAGCATTCCCGTAATTTTTAATTATATGATCACGTTTAG